>BSBK01006586.1:0-584309 GCA_027943335.1 Chamaecyparis obtusa
TATATATACATGTATATATATATATACATGTATATATATATACATGTATATATATATACATGTATATATATATATACATGTATATATATATATACATGTATATATATATATATACATGTATATATATATATACATGTATATATATATGTATATATATATACATGTATATATATATGTATACATGTATATATATATGTATACATGTATATATATATATGTATACATGTATATATATATGTATACATGTATATATATATGTATACATGTATATATATATACATGTATATATATATATACATGTATATATATATATACATGTATATATATATATACACATGTATATATATATATACACATGTATATATTATATACATGTATATACATATATATATACATGTGTATATATATATATATACATGTATATATATATACATGTATATATATATACATGTATATGTATATAAATATATACATATATATATACATGTGTATATATATACATGTATATATCTATATATATATATGTATATATATATATATGTATATGTATATATATATACATGTATGTATACATATACATGTATGTATACATATACATATATGTATATATACATACATATATGTATATGTATATGTATGTGTGTGTGTGTGTGTGTGTGTGTGTGTGTGTATATATATAAGCTAGTAGCAGCCACGATGCAACATGGAAGACATTTTATGATTTTTATTTTTAAATAGATGGCGTAAAAAAGAAACAATTTTATTACTATATTTATATTTATATATGTGAAAAGAAACATTTATAATATTCTCATTAGAAAAGTAAGATTTTTTTATTACATTAAAAATATCTTTAATCTCAATTAGAAAAGTAAGATGTTTCTATATTATGTTTATACTCTTCTAATATTCCTCTATTCTAATTTAGAATAACTACATTTCTAATTAAAAAGTATTAAAAATATAAAGAAACATCTAAGTAGAAAAAAATAAAGCTAATATTGAAACATCTTTATTCTCAATTAGAAAAGTAAGATGTTTCTAATTACATTTTTACTATATTTTTACTATACATCTTTATTCTCATTAATTACTTTTTTATATAATTTTTTCAAACAAGAAATCTCTTATAGAATTATTCAAAATAATAATTATATTACTATCTTCATATTTATAAATATGAAAAGGTAATTTTGATATTATCTTAATTAATTAAATAATAGAAACATCATAAAATTGATAATTGAATGTGAAAACAACAAATAGATAGAAATAATATTTTTCTAATATGGTCCCTTAAATCCTGGACTTTCTCATATTTTGTCATAATCTTTATGGAAACATCTAGAATTCAATCATATCCATTAGATTGAATTTATGTCACCCCCTGGTCTCACAATTTTATTTTTTACAATGATCACCTCAACCCAGTTTATTGGTCACATTAAAATTTCCAAGCTCTCCATTGATTAAAAATTATGGCCTCTAATGACATGCAATGATTGCAAGATTTGCATAAAACAAATTTGTTAAAAATGCCATTGACAGATTTGAAATCAAATTCTTTAGCATCGTTCTCCCTACTTCACGCAGGATGTTCCACACATTGTGGAATTATTGTGTTGGTAAATCTCATCTCTTTCCTCACATATCCTGCTCGTGAATCCTGGTCCTAATGAACCCTTTTATCCTAGAAGAGCTGAGGAGAAGAGAAACTACTTGATTTTTCTGTAAAAATAAAATAACTGATGCAAATAATCTATTTGCAAACATTCCTAGGGCAGGAATATGATGGACATTTATTCTGCACAAGTAAATTAGTTCAGTGACCCAAGATCGCTAACAAAGAAACTTCAACTATATTATTTTGTAACTAAAAAATTTACTAAAACTAAATCTTAAAGATTTTCCATTTTTAATTGATGAAGAAGAAATATTTTTCACCATTTAAAGCCATTATTTAAAGCCATTCTAAATGAATAATCTAATTTAAAGCAATATGGGACATTGCCCTCTATATTTAAATTTAAATCTAAATATTAAATGAAATAATGATCAAAATCTAAATCTAAGAGAAATATAAATCTAAATCTAACTCTAAAACTGAAATTAAATCTAAATGTAAAACTAAATCTAAATCTAAAATGTAAAACTAAATCTAAATCTAAATCTAAAACAGAATCTAAAACTAAATCTAAATCTAAATCTAAAACTAAAACTATATTAAAAAAATTTATTAAATACAAAATAAAAGCATCACCTTCATATTTGTTGCTTGCTTGCTCTTCAAATGGGCTTCCTCTTGAAATATCCTCCAAGCTCTCACCTGCTCTGCAAAACAACAAATGAAACAAAACAACAAAAGAAATAAGGAGACACTCTTTTATAATACGGAGGGCATCTCTTCATATTCCCCAAAAGGCACCTTTTCTAATTCCTTTGCCTCTTCAAATTCCACAAAAGCCATAAAAACTCTAAAAATATAAAAAAGCTCGTCAATGGGCATTGAATTGAATTTTTTTTAAAAAAAATTAATGCCCATATGTACGTTTCGGTATTTTTCAAAAATAAAAAAAATAAATGCCCATAAGTGAGCATACAAAAAGAAAACAACATAAAAAAATAAATGCCATAAGGGCGTTTCATATTATTAAAAAAAAAACCATAAAAATTTGATTGGGGGCGGGGCCACCACCTCCCGTCCCCTTTGTCGCATGGCACAAAGTTTTTTTATTTATTTTTAAAATATAATTGAATGGGGGTGGGGCCATCACCCCCCATACCCCCACCCGTCCGTGCGACCCGTGGGTGTTGGGATTTCCCCCACGCTGCGGCCGCAATGTGACAGTTGGCTCGACAGTGTACACTGCCAACCATTGTCATCTACGACCGCAGTGTGAGGGGAGCCCCGACAACCGTGGGCCCCCATGGGGGTACCGTGTGGCGTGGGGTTTCCACCCCACGTTACTAGATTTTAATTTTAATTTTTTTTTTAAAAAAAAATGTTTTAATTTTTTTTGAGTTTTTAATACTTTCATGCCATTTGGCATTTTTTTTAATTTTTTTAAAACTCCAACTCCATTTGGGTATGGAATTTATTTATTTTATTTTTAATTTTTTAATTTTTTTTATAAATTTAATTTTTTTAATAAAAATTTTTAATAATTTTTTTTAATTTATTCTTCGTCCATGTAGAGCCCCTATTATTTCTAGACCCATTATTTCGGCCTTGCCATTTTCCTTCCTATTATTCTGATTGACTATTATTTTCAGCCAGCTATTAAGAGACTTGTAACTTAATTATTTAATTTGATAGTTTTTATTGACGTAGAATCTTTTTTGGCATTTTCCTGTGCTGGTATTCTCATTGTGCTCTCATTGTATAGATACGCCTCTCGGTGTAATAAGTTAATCAAATTTTATGTTTTGTTTCATTTATATAATAAAATTAATTTAAGGTTACTAATCAAAAAACTAATTAATTTAAGGTTATAATTATTGTTACAAAAAATAATATAAATTATTTAATATCATAATAATAAGAATCTACAATTGAGTAGCATTAGGGTTAGGGTAAGTATTAATATTTGTATTAATAATTTATAATTAACATTATGATTATAATAAGGTTAGAATTAGGGTAGGGCTAGTGTTAGAGATAGACTTAGATTTGGGGTTAGAAATAGTGTTAAGAGTTAGGGTTTGATATAATCAATGTAGAGGTAGTAAGTATAGGAGTAGGGTAAAGAATTGGATTGGGCTTAGGTTTACAATTATAATTAATTTAAAGTTTAGATATAGAACTAGAATTAGGTTCAAGGGTTAGGGTTAGGGTTAGGGTTAGGGCTAGATTTAGAATGAGTACTATTGTTGGATTAAAAATAATATTGGTGTTAGGTTTAGCATTAGTGTTAGGATGAGGGTTAGAATTAGGGTTAGAATTAAGGTAATAATTAGATATAAAATTAGTATTAATTTTAGAGTTGGGGTTAGGTTCAAGAGTAGCGTTATAATAAGGTTAGTATTGGGATATGAAATAGTTTTAGTGTTAGGTTTAGGGTTAGGGTAAGGGTTAGACATAGAGTTATAGTAAAAATTTTGTAGATTTAGGGTTGGGGTTGGGTTAGAGTTAGGTTTAGTATTATAATTAGAATTATTGTTAGTATTAGAATAAGGGTTAGGGTTAGAGATAGAATTAGAGTTATGACTGGAATTAGTGTTTTCTTTAGGGTTGGGCTCATGGTTAGAGATATGATTGGAATTAATGTTAGCTTTAAGTTGGGGTTAGGGTTAGAGTTACTTGATAAGTGTTCCTTACAATTAGGTTTAGCTTTAAGGTTATATTTAGGACAAGAAATATGTTAGGGTTGTTTACAATTAAAATTAGTGTTAGTTTTAGAATTAGGTTTAGGGTTAAAGTTATAATTAAAGATAGAGATAGGTTTAGGGTTGAGGTTAGTTTCTGAATAATAGTTAGGGTTACAGATAGATTTAGAATTATGGTTGGGATTAGAAAGTGCTAGCGTCAAAGTTATGGTTCAAGTTAAAATCATTGTCAGTTTTAGAATCAAGGTTAGGGATAGAGTTACAAGCAATGTTAGAGTTAGGTTTGGTTTAGGGTTAGAGTTATAATTATAAGAGTATTTTTAGCATTGAGGTAGGGTTTAGGGCTAGGTTTTGAGATAGAGATAGAGATATAATAAGTTTAGGATTTAGGGATATATATATATAATTACACTGGCACTAATTATATCTCTATCTCTATCTCAAAACCTAACCCTAACCCCTACTTCAATGCTAAAAATACTCCAATTCTAATTATAACTCTAACCATAAACCAAACTTAACTCTAACATTGTTTGTAACTCTATCCCTAACCTTAATTCTAAAACTAACTAACTTACTTACTTACTTTTATGGATCAAAGAGAAGAGTAAGTTTTTAGAGAAGGGAGAGTCTCTATTTTAACTTATTTGGCGGTAGTCATCTCAAAAAGGTTCTTTGGCCAAAATTTATTTGATCCGTTAGTATATGTTTTTTATTTGAATCAATGTGTTCTACACTCTCTTCCGTATCATAATATTGTTACATTAGTATCTTAGAATGTAGATAGATCAGTTACACTAGATTCCATTACTCTTGCTAGTTTTGGATTGCTAGGCATTCTTTTGTAGGATTGGGAAGAACTTCAAGGAAACATAGTGCTTTACGATTGGGTGGAAAAGTGCCCTGATCATATTTTTACTCATGGTTGGCTCGAGGGAGATAGATGTTTGGAGTTCATGTAATTCCATGCGAAGGAACCCTCAAAACTTAGGGTTAATTATGTACTAATTTTTTTATAAAGTAAAGATATAACATCGTGAACATAAGTCCAACCAGAACAACAATGTAGGAGCAAAGATATAAACATTCCATAATCATCCAATAATAGTGCACAAGAAAAATACTTAAAAGTACTTCCAAGGGTTCCATGAAAAACCCCAAACACTAGCAAGAACAAAAAATATCATTCAAGCCACCACGTGAGAGTCCATACCACATCCACAAACCTCAATGGATAATACCATACCATCGTCAATGGTTGCTAATGAGGAGACAAGTTCATCCTCAACGAGATCTAATATTAGGTTTATTTTAAGCCCAAATTGAAAAGTGATCCTAACATCATTAAATTGAAATAGAAAAAAAAATTAGATATATGAAAACAATCCCATAAATGTAAGGAATCTAACCATGGAATCATTTCTACACAAACCCAAGGGAACAACAAACTATTGTAAATGCACATGAGTAGTCTCAGAATGAATGCATGGTTCTAGTAATTGTCCAAGTAGAGCTTGAACAAATGAGTAGGTCTATAGGAATGGATGTGTAGGAATAGAAAAATACATATGAATAAAGCATAAATGTGTAGGAAAAAGGGCCAAATGTATATGATCATGATTTAATTACGCAAAACTCCCATAGATGCATCAAATTGGAAAATAAACTAATGTCTTCTCTAGTACAGGGCCTAAATATGAACAACTTTATACTATAGAGTACCAAATACATGAAATCAAGGTTGTACACACTCGATACAATCATAAACATCAAAATAAAATCTAATCTACTAAGCATATAATCAAATACATGAAATCACCAAAAGAAAAGATGCAAAGGATAGAATGAGCACATCATGCTGAAGATATTCCAATGGAAGTAACTTGCCACCTATACAGTGGTCCCAAAAAGTGGTGTGAAATACCAACAAGCCATGTGGTACCATCAGGACCACTCCTTTGTGCTCATAGAGAAGGAATGGCTAGCACACACACCAATCAAATGTAGAACTCAAGGGATGGTACAGTGGTCCCAATGCAAATAAAAAGATGCAAAATATAATATTCCACAGGTACAAAGGGACACTACTCATAACTAAAAAGGTTCAATGTAGGGACTCAACAATGGAGTTTCATTACATGACACATAATGATCCATGTAGCATCAAGATTTCAATCAAAGTCCACAAAAGGAAAAACTCGGTATGCATCACCCATGTAGAATCAATCTTTCAATCAAAGTCCACAGATGGAAAAAATTAGTATGCATCTTCGATCAATGCATGTAGACACCTAGATACTATTCCTTTGATCAATTTCCTCAGATGACCATGTACCAACTTAACTTTGATCAACATCTGTAGATGGTTAAGTAGTTGTACTAAATCTTATTAATGTATTTTACCAGTTTTTATTTAATTAGATTTCACTTGGTTTAGGCTTTCCACGGGTTACCCTGGTGACCCTATGTTTCCTAAGAGTCCAAGATTACTCAGAGAGGGGGTGAATCAGTAACCTAATATATTTACAAATTTCCACTTATTTGACTCAAAAACAACATTCACAAGTTTACTGATTGATTAGAAAATAAAACTTAATTAAATAAACACAACCACTACAATGCATGCAAAACATAACACAAAGATTTTTCTTGTAGAAACCCAAATGGGTAAAAACCAAATGTGAGATGATACTCACATATTATGTACTCTTCTAAAGTACGCCATGTTAGGAGATTAGCCCTATTAGGAGTTTACAAAGACACTGTTAGGTGCCACCCAGTTATGATATTTTCCCTATTAGGAGTAACTGTATTAGGAGATTTTAAAATCAAGTTAATGGGTCACTCTATTAAGATATTTACAAATAAGATCCATTAGGATCTACCCAATTAAGGAATTTACAAATAAGAAACCTGTTAGGGTCTTGTGATCTTGAAATAACAATTCATTTGCTTAATTAGATCCTTTGTAACACATTCATTTTCTCATTAGATAAATTTGCAATACCCTAGCTTGATTGCACTATTACAATTATGATCTCTACACACAAATATTCAATTTCATGATATAAATATCACTGCTCAAGCCCTAATCCTTCCACCACGCTAAAAACTCATCCAAAACATTTGAAATCACTTTTTAAATCTTCACGCCCAGAGAGATCATGCCAAAACAAATATCCTAATATAACAACCTTCTTTACCAAATAGGTCAGCCAAAGGATAGACCCTAACAATGTATTTTATCAAGAATAATCAAACACGTTTTGACCAACTCAACCTTCATCTTGATAAAACATCTACCTTGATAAATGTAACACCAATACATCACCACAAATGAATTAATACACATCTGCATGAAAATTGGAACACAAATAAATCATCACAACTCAATTACCGGTCACCTATAGATCTACCATCGGTAGCTCAAGAAAATAATCAGCTTTCACTGAAACATCTTCTATAACCACAAAAAATGCTTATGGGTCAACCAAATCAGTCACGGTCATAACCATGAGATCAACACATTATCAAAAACAAAATTATGTGATCACACTACCTAACTCATCATAGATTTGATGAACTAATCAAATCACTCATTGCCAGTCATAGACTATTCTAGTGATTGCCTTGTCATACTTCAATCAAACTGTTGCCCAAAATTTCATGTCTATTCAATTTTGGTCAAGCTGAATTTAATCCAGGATCTCCATTTTAACCCTGTCGAGCACCTAAAAAATTTCATGGCCTTCTGCCTTTTCTTCTAGCCTCTGCAACCATCCAACTCCCTGGTCTGCAAGTTTAAATTTGAAAAAATCTAGCCGTTGGAGCCTTAAAACCCTAGAGAACCCTTGGCCACATTCTAATTCACCATTACCTTTCCAGGCCACTCAAGTCCCTTTAAATGCATGTGCCTTTTAAAGTGCCCCCTTTATGTGTTATTCCATTAGGCCATCCGATGGGGTCCCTTTTAATTATTTTCTTCAAAGCCTAAGTTTTCCCGATAATATTTCCAAAAAGCTAACCCTGTAAAACTTGTGGCTATCATTAAATCTCAAGACTCCAGGTTGTCAGACTTTTTGACATGCGATATAGCGACAGAGTGACACCTGTCTGGGCGGGCCCATTCCTTATTCTCAACTAGCGGGTTAAGATCTGAGCAAGATCGATGATTATCATTATACCGTTGGGTAAAGATGATGCCTTGTTAAGCGTCACAGTATAGCGACAACCGTTGATCTTTCTTTGTTGCCAAGGCTCTGTCAGGTGGGTCCTTGTTATGATGTGCTCATTTTTTATTGGCTGGCCAAATGTTGATGTGGAAGTTTGTCAGTGGGCCTGAGGTCTTTAGCTTTTGAGGCAGGTTAAGATCTGATCAAGATCTACGATTATCGTTATACCGTTGAAGTAATGTGCTTGATGTTTAGTATCACGGTATAGCAAAAAGTGTCTGATGAAGGGTTAAGAATGTCATGGGTCCAATGTGCTACCTGGCACTGACATTCTCGATTCGTATTGGTTGCTGGGTAGAACTGTTGGCACTTGTCAGTGGGTCCGGTCATCAGAGGGTTTGCAGAGATGATGAAGATCTATGGTGGTCTTATGATCTCATAGAATCTTTTGACCCTATGAGATCATGCGACCACCATCCGATGAGAATCTCAGTGGGTTGTGGGTCTGATGTGCTGCCAGTCATGCTAAGTTGTTCGCTTTTCATTAGTTTTCACTAGCAAGGTGGCAAAAGAATTTTCAAAGGGTTTGCGACTATTTTTAAAGTCAATTTGAGTCATTCATTTACCAGGAGAAGATGATATCAATGGTCACATTTTAAAATTTGACCTGCTAGCCTTTATTATTTAAATTCAAATATATCTCTGCAGGGTTTTGCTAGGGTTTTGATCCAGTGGTCGATTGTGATAAGGTGGGTAGCTCGAATTGAATTCTTCAAGACAATTGGACTTGGGAAGTTGATGGGAAGATCTGATGGCTGTCGCATCTAATTTCTCAAGGTACCAAGTCGGTGCTCTTGCACCGAAGAAACATTAAAAGGTGGTGCCACCTATGACTTCTTGTACTTAAAAATACACAAATCAAACCTAGATCAAATTTGAGCATTCATGGCAAGGCCGAATTGTAGGGAGGGAAGATGAATCAAGGTAGCTTGTCCGCAGGTTGATACAGTACAGAGATGGGATTGCATTCAAGGCACATATCTGATCGATCAAGATATTTCAAGATACATTTATGATCAGACATGACAAAATTAGGGTTTTTGATTATTTTATGTCAAATCATATGTAACCCTAGTTAGGTTTTACTCTGACCTGTGTGCCAAAGGGAGATGTATATAATTAATTTTTTGAGCTTTTAGAGCTCAGAGAGTTCACATTTTGTAAAGAGTAAAGTTCTCTTTCTTAGGAAGTTATCTGTGGCATCTTTTCTACCCTCTGGTTTTCTACATTCTATAATCTCCCATTGATTATTTAGATATTGCAAAGGTATTTTGTGACATCTTCTCTATCCCTATGCTTCCTTGTCTAAATTCTCTCTTATTGAATTGAAGTATTTGAATGTTTTCAGTGATATCTTAGGGTTCTTGATCCCTCTATCTTTCTGTAATTTATGTGTATGCCTGTGAATGATTTGATTTGAATGCTCTTGTGGGTATACTTCCACCCTGGCAATATGTCTCATTCTTATACCCAATTGCAGAGGTGAATGTATGTTTTCAAGTTATAGTTTGTGTCTAAGTCCTTAGGAGTGCTATTGTCTTGTGAAATTTTATCTTTCCCTACATAGCATCTCTCTATTTCAGACCCTCCTATGAAATATTGATGCAAACCTATTCAGTGAGTTGTGATCTCCTAGACTTAAGATTGTGTGTTGATTCCATTCTTTGTACTGCAATTCATGCCATATTTTTGGTGCATCACCTAGTAGGTAGTTTGATTTTCAAGTCATTTCCCTTTCATGCATTCCTTCTATCCCTTTCCCCTCAAAGTTTTACTTTCATGTCAAGAAGCAAATTAAGGTGATTATCCAAGAGGAACCAGCCTAGAACCTGGAGGTCTCATCTCCGTTAGCATAGGTCCCACACCTAGAGATGATTCCCATGTTATACTAGGTTATCAAGACCAAGAGAGCTTGAAACAAGGGTGAAAACTTAGTGTATAACAATTCTGGCACGCCTGGTGGGACAGCAAAAGAAGTTCATTTTGAATGATTATGCTATCTCTAATATACTGATTGCATAATACAAATCTTAGGGAGGTTAGTATTCAGGTATATCTAGTGACTCCATTGGTGTTAAGAGACAATGACCCAATTTATGATAGAGCTTATGGGAAAAATAGACCCTTATGATGGCAAGACAATTTGCATTTGCACCCTTTAATCAGGGTAGTCCGTTAAATTTTGCCCAACACCATGATGTGCCCTTGGTAGCACTAAAAAGTATACCCTCTTTCACAAGTGTAGACCAAACAACAACTTTTGAACACATAAGAGATGTGGCTACCATATGTAGTATACACAACATCATAGAGGAAGATGTCACCGCCAAGTTGTTGGCAGCCTCTCTCAAAGGTAAG
Organism: Chamaecyparis obtusa; assembly: GCA_027943335.1. Lineage (NCBI taxonomy): Eukaryota > Viridiplantae > Streptophyta > Pinopsida > Cupressales > Cupressaceae > Chamaecyparis > Chamaecyparis obtusa. Next base: position 10,917 of record BSBK01006586.1, read on the forward strand.
GCCCTTGAATGGTTTAGAACTCTGGCAGATGGCTCCATTACTTCATGGGATAGACTTGGTGAGCTCCTTAGCAAATACTTTGAAGATGATGTAGACTCTTTGTCTCTAGTAGAGTAGCTCCAAATAATAAAGAGAGATCCTCGAGAACAGATGACTGATTTTAATGGCAGATTCCTCAAGACATGGAATAGGATTCCAATTAATATAAGGCCTTCAGCAGACTGTGCCTTCCTTTATTTTTTGAGAAGCCTAACTAGTGATATATCTGTCATGATTCAATCTCTAGGAGCTACTTCATTACCTCAGGCTTTTGACCTGGCTGTAAAGGCAAAAAATTACTTAATTCAAGCTAGTATGATAACCCCAAGGCCACCCATACCTATCTCTCCTAATCTTCAGCCCACTATGCCTCTGTAGATGCCTCCATTTACTCCCATACCCACATTAATAGAACCTCAGGCCAGCACTAGCTATGGAGAGTCCATAGGTGACCCTTCTCAAGACCTACTCAAATTAGAAAGTAGTCAACAAGAGGTGAGAAGTGATCAACAAGAAACAAACCAAGAGATGATGAGCCTATTGTAGGCTCTAACCAAGGATTTGATCATTTTAAAAGGGCAGAATCAAGAGGATAGGCCACCTTATCAACAACAGGATCAAAGTCCTAGCCAGCAATGCCAAGCTCAGGAGCAATCCTACCAACAAAGTAGACCACAGTATCAAGAAAAGCACCAAAGCAAAAGGGAAAATTTGGTAAAAAGGCCTTTCCATCCATATAATCCAATCAGGAGGACATTCCCAACACAAATCAAACCAGCTAGCAGTCACCTGAACCCATATTTTGGGAAGGAGGCTACAGATTTTTTGCTTGTCCTCTTGAACTATGAGCTTCCTAATGGAGAAAGGTCAGAAGTGTTACAACAAGAGATAGTGGCCTCCCAAGCACATCTTCCTAAGGATGGGATGCAACAAGTGCTAAGACAAGAAACTCACAAGGTTCAGATCCCAAGTTTCTTTACTGAGCCCATTCATGACCCTATCCTAGATTTCCAACCACCTCATCTTCCCCTTATAAAGGAGACACCTAAAAATTTTCACTTCCTAAGCGATAGTGAGCTAGTACTGCAGCAGATAAGGCCCTATGAACCAATTCCTAAAGAGCCCCCTACACCTCATAGTATTTCAAACCACCAGAAAGAAGATGATTTTTGTCTTTTAAGTGTACTTTTTCATGATGATCATGAGGAACAAGTAGGGTTATTACATCAAGATGGATTTGAGTAGTCAGATAAGGATAAGAAAGAAAGTGAAGAGGGTGAAAGCCCAACTGATCTATTTGAAGAGATGCCTTCTTATATTGAGCAGGATGAGGTAGCACAAGATTCACTAGTTGAGCCCTCTGAGTGTGAAAATAAAGATGATACGGTTGCTGCTGACTTAGAGCAACAAGATGATTTTGATTTGATAATTGATGCTTTCTGCTCAACTCTTGTTGATGTTCCTCATCTTCTTGAAAAGGATAATGGCTTGCATGTTCTTGAAGAGGAGTTTGGAGATCAGGGGATTAATTGTGTCCCAACTACAGAGGAGGAAAATGTACGACAGATTATCATGGAGGGACAACTTTTTGACCATCCTGCTAAAGTTATTAATGAGATGCATCCTGACAACAGCAAAGGGAACCCCAAGTTCACTCTTTCCAAGGGTTGCCCCTTAAGGTAATTAGCAAGAATGGAGGCCGGCCATAAAAATCCAGTCATATTTGTGTCCAAGCATGAGTGTTCAAATGAAGCTGAGGTTGGAGGTGAACTTGCAGTTCAGCAGGGACAAGCTCAACTCACTGATCTACCCCTGGATAATGAAAATAAGAATCTATTGGTGGAGGTGAGTCAATTTGTTTATGTCTTTCAAAAGGTAGTGCATCAGCTCTTCACATAGCTATGCATACTTCATTCCCTATTTGCTATACCCATGCATGTAAAATATTGTATCTTAAAGAGGAGGGGTAGTTATTTCAGCAAACCAGTGAATGGCTTTGTTTGACCAGTTTTCTGCATTGGTTAGTTTAGGTTAGGTTATTTTTTCTACTTTCTTTCCCTGCTTTTAGTTTAGTCTTCCTATTTCCCAAGAAGTGCCCGTGCACAATTTTGAGCTCTGGTTCCAGATCTGTCTCTTTGTCAAGGTTCTATGTTCAAGGGATGACTCCATGCCCAATGGATTGCTCAAGGCCACTGATCATGTCTAGCAGGCTGATATCCAGTAGAAATCACCAAAATGTTGCCCAAAATTTCATGTCTATTCAGTTTTGGTTAGGCTGAATTTAATCCAGCATCTCCATTTTAACCCTGTCGAGCACCTAAAAAATTTCATTGCCTTCTGCCTTTTCTTCTGGCCTCTGGAACCATCCAGCTCCCTGGTCTGCAAGTTTAAATTTGAAAAAATCTAGCCATTGGTCCTCATTGTGATGTGCTTGTTTTTGATTGGCCGGCCAGATGTTGATGTGGAAGTTTGTCAGTGGGCTCGAGGTCTTTGGCTTTTGAGGCAGGTTAAGATCTGATCAAGATCTACAATTGTCGTTATACTGTTGAAGTAATGTGCTTGATGTTTAGTATTGCGGTATAGCGACAACCATCCAATGAAGGGTTAAGAATGTCATGGGTCTGATGTGCTACCTAGCACTGACATGCTCGATTCTTATTGGTTGCTGGGAAGAACTATTGGCACTTGTCAATGGGTTCGGTCATCAGAGGGTTCACAGAGTTGATGAAGATCTATGGTGGTCTTATGATCTCATAGAATCTTCTGACCCTATGAGATCATGCGACCACCATCCGATGAGAATCTCAATGGGTCATGGGTCCAATGTGCTGCTAGTCGTGCTGAGTTGTTTGCTTTTCATTGGTTTTCACTGGCGAGGTGGAAAAAGACTTTTCAAAGGGTTTACAACTATTTTTAAAGTTGATCTGAGCCATTCATCTGCCGGGAGAAGATGATATTGACAGTCAAATTTTAAAATTTGACCTGCTAGCCGTTATTATTTAAATTCAAATATATATCTACAAGGTTTTGCTAGGGTTTTGACCTAGCAGTCGATTGCGATAAGGTGGGTAGCTCGAATTGAATTATTCAGGATAGTTGTAGTTGGGAAGTTGATGGGAAGATCTGATGGCCATCGTGTTTGATTTCTCAGGGTACCAAGTCAGTGCTCTTGCGTCGAAGAAACATTAAAAGGTGGTGCCACCTATGGCTTCTTGTACTTAAAAATACACAAATCAAACCTAGATCAAATTTGAGCATTCATGGCAAGGCCAAATTGTAGGGAGGGTAGATGAATCAAGGTGGCTTGTCCATAGGTTGATACAATACAGAGATGGGATTGCATTCAAGGCACATATCTGATCGATCAAGATATTTTAAGATACATTTATGATCAGACATGACAAAATTAGGGTTTCTGATTATTTTATGTCAAATCATATGTAACCCTAGTTAGGTTTTACTTTGACCTGTGTGCCAAAGGGAGATGTATATAATTAATTTTTTGAGCTTTTAGAGCTCAGAGAGTTCACATTTTGTAAAGAAGAAAGTTCTCTTTCTTAGGAAGTTATCTATGGCATCTTTTCTGCCCTCTGGTTTTCTACATTCTATAATCTCCCATTGATTATTTAGATATTGCAGAGGTATTTTGTGACATCTTCTCTGTCCCTATGCTTCCTTGTCTAAATTCTCTCTTATTGAATTGAAGTATTTGAATGTTTTCAGTGATATCTTAGGGTTCTTGATCCCTCTTTCTTTCTACAATTTATGTGTATGCCTGTGAATGATTTGATTTGAATGCTCTTGTGGGTATACTTCCACCCCTAGCAATCTGTCTCATTCTTATACCCAATTGCAGAGGTGAATGTTTGTTTGTAGGTTATAGTTTGTGTCTAAGTCCTTAGGAGTGCTATTGTCTTGTGAAATTTTATCTTTCCCTGCATAGCATCTCTCTATTTCAAACCCTCCTATGAAATATTGATGCAAACCTATTTAGTGAGTTGTGATCTCCTAGACTTAAGATTGTGTGGTGATTCCATTCTTTGTACTACAATTCATGCCATATTTTTGGTGCATCACCTAGTAGGTAGTTTGATTTTCAAGTCATTTCCCTTTCATGCATTCCTTCTATCCCTTTCCCCTCAAAGTTTTACTTTCATGTCAAGAAGCAAATTAAGGTGATTATCCAAGAGGAACCAGCCTAGAACCTGGAGGTCTGATCTCAATTAGCATAGGTCCCACACCTGGAGATAATTCCCATGTTATACTAGGTTATCAAGACCAAGAGAACTTGAAACAAGGGTGCAAACTTAGTGTATAACACAAACATAACTTACAAAAATAAAATATTCAATAGTTGTGATCATATAATTATCATCTAAAGAAATTTCCAAGTCTCCCTTAAGGATTGTGACTACTATAACCACTTGCAACACACTGTTCATCCTTCTCACATACTTGACAACACACTAAGAACACTAGGTCAATACTTGACATCAATGACAATACAATAATTGATCCTCTCAACACAAAACCTATACCATCACATCACTTACCATCACTGCATCAGTTATGCTAATAGACCCTTATGTGTCCCATCCCACTATGGAGAGCCACTCCAATCCACTACCCAAGCACCTAAATTTATCTTGTTTCCACAATGACGCACAAAGTGCAAATGCGAAAAGGACTCCAAGTCCAAAACCAAAAGATACAAGTCTAGCTCCATTGGCTTAAACCAAGAGCATGGGTCCCTTGGAATCTCGATGAGGCACAGTCAATTGTTCTTGTGATGTGGTATCAACATTGACATCACCAATCAAGATGCAATCATAATCAAACATCAAGAAAAGTCCAAAAAGGAAGAAAATGGAAAATTTCCCATGCACAAGGTACACTCAATTGGTTTCTTTTTTAAGAGAACAGATTCCTAGGTGAATTAGATATCAACAAATAAAAAGCAAGTTCATTGGAAAAAAACATAAGATAAACTCCCAATCCCAATTTACACAAAAATCCAAGAAATGCTCAGACTAAAGTTTAGTCCCGAAGGACGTCACCATTGACAATCCTTGAAAATGATAAAAAATTCAAACTTTAAATAAAGAAAAAATAAGAAAACTCATTTTCTCTAAGATACCTAACATCAGACTCATCTAATAAAATCCATGTTCTAGACACACATGGAAAAAAGAGCAATACAACACCACAAAAAATATATATTTCAAATTTACATAACATAAAAATACTCATAGAAGTCCAAACAGGCAATGAAAGGCAACAAGATTGTTGGGGAATAATAATCCTTAGCCCTCGAAAATAAAGTGATTTATTTCAAATCGAAAGGTGAAGCAAAATGAAAGATACACGATTTCCTACCTCACCCAATGGTGGAAACCAAAAAATACATGGTAGAAAATAAACTGTTCAAAAAAATGAAAACAACTCTAAAGAAGCAAGAGCATTTGTGACATGAATCCAACGAGATGCTACCTGCAAAGATCCAATGAGTAGATCGAAGACAACAAGGAAAAGACCAACTTTCTCCAATGCAAATTGGAGCAAAATCTAATTTTCTTAAAACCAAAAGTGAGGAAATGAATCTTTGTCCCCAATATAAAGTCATTTTGCCAAAAAGAAGAAAAAGGACTAAAATAAAATCACTTAAATAAATTAACTCAAAACTATAGACTTCATAAAAAATCCCTATGAAATAATTATATAAATTCTAATTAAATGGAATTCAACTACGATTATTTAGTTGGTAAATAAAATTAACCTCTAAATCAATTAAATCAACATTTAATCTATTCTCAATCGCGACAACTATGGAAGTTCTAAATGCACAGAAACATATAATGGTCTAACACAATATGGAAATGAAGTCTGGATTTACCCAAACATACTAGAGGTGTAATTGTTGGAAACTACAATTGAAGCAATTGTTGTATTGTCATTGATGTCAAACCTTAACTGGTAAAACTATTTCTATGTAAGAAAGTACTATATCTATTTGATTGTTGGTAAGGATTAGGGCAAGGTTGATAACAATAGCACCTAAGGAAAGGTTGAGTTATCTTGATAGTTCAATGAGTACTTGATTATGTGGCACAATGATAAGATAATGTATTGCTTATCTAAGTAAGAAGTAAGACTAAACGAGTAGGTTTAACCAAGAAAAAGTGAAGAAATCTAGTTTAAGCTGAGTGATGTTAGTGTCGACCGAGCCAATATATGCCGAGTAAATTCAATGTTGACCGAACATCAGTTTATTGCCAAGGAATACAATATTAGCTGAGGAAACAGTTTCAGTGGTGACCGGACTACCCAATGAAGACCGAGGAGTTCAACACAGTATTGACCGAGCATCAGTAATTTACATTTGAGGAAGAATTCAGATTCCTAGCCGACATAGTTGAATTCTTGGATTATGTAAAATGTGTTGACTTTATTTCTTGATTGTATGAAGCAGTTAATGCACTGTAAATTGTTTTATTGTGATTCCATAAAGAGATTTGAGATGTTTCTAGAAGGATGGATGAAGAACATAAAGTTGGAAGGATTCGATGAATCTGACCTAACCCTAAGATCTACAAACAAGATTAAGCAGCAAAAGTTGGATCGACCTAATTGGAGAGGTATTAAGGAAACCTAAGTGTGAGGTTGAAAAGAGGATGTTGGAGTTGTTGTTATTGACTGTATAAGTAGAAAAGGCTAAAGGAGAAGGAGTTGTGATTTCTTGAAGGGATTTTCAAGCAGATCAGTGATGGAGATGGAAATGGATCACAGTCAGTAAGCTAGCATATGTGTACAGAATTGGATCTATTATTTGCAAAGTGAGTTGTATGTTTTCAGATCAAACACTGTTTTTACTTTCTAACCATTGTATCAGTTTGAAATCCTTTAATCAAGGTTGACCTAACAGTCATTTGTATAAATCCTTTGAACAAGGCTGCATTCTAATGGAATTTATGTAAGTCCTATAACAAGGCGCACTCTTAACCGAGTGATTGAAATCCTTTAATTGGGTCACACCTGACAATATGTTTGTAACCTTTGACAGGGTTGGCTTTTCACAGAGCTCACTTCAGAAGAGTGAAAATATTAATAACATGTTACAAAGTGGTTTTTCCCAAATTGGGTTTCCACTATAAATCCTGGTGTTAATGCTTGTGTGAATTTTTTGGGTTGAACATTTCTGTGTTTTGCAAGTTAAATACTATTGGATAGTGGACTGCACTATTATATGTTTATGTTATGTATTTAGTAATGACCAAGTAATTGTTGGTTGTTAGATATGATTTGTTGAAGAGTTTGAAAGTTTATTTTATACATCTGGACCTAAGAACAACTAAATCACCCCCCCCCCCCTCTCTATTGTTCTAAATCATATTAACAATTGGTATCAGAGTTGTTGGTGCTTACAAAGAACAAGTTTGTAGGTACTTGAAGTAAATGACCAGGATGTATAAGAAGGAGGTACTGAAGCTAAATAAGAAGAACTTCCCTACATGGAAGAGTCTGATGAAACTGCATCTAGCTAGTATTGGTGATTTAGAAAAGTATTACATTGAGCATGACTATGTTACACATGTTGCACCTCTGACTGCCGAGGAGATGAGAGCTAAACAAGAGCATAATCAAGTAATGTTGGAGATTGCATCTGCCCTAAGCTATCCAGAATTTGAAGACATCAAAGATTGCATAAATGAAAAGAAAATGTTGGACACTCTTGAAAACATCTATGGTGGAGACATAAATGTACTAAGAGCAAAATCTGAAAGCCTGAGAGGTAAATTTGATGAAATAAAAATGCAAGAAGGTGAGAATATTGCAAAATATTGTGGTAGAATAAAAGAAGTTGTAAATGCTTTTAGAGGAGCTAATGGAACTATTGATGATGAGACTGTTATTGGAAAAGTTTTGAGAACTTTGCATCCTATTTATGCCATTAAAATTTCAGCAATTCAAGAATCTAGATGTAACCCTGGCAATGCTCTTACTTTGGAAAGTCTTATCGGTAAGCTTACTGCTTTTGAGCTTTCTAATTTTGATAACTTCATTGTTTCTAATGGTGAATCTACATTTAAGTCACAAATGGTTCTGAGTAAGTCAAATAAAGAAAAGGAAAGATGCATCAGTGAGAGTGAAAGTGAAAGTGACACATTTGATGAAGAACTAGAGGATCTTGAAGCTCTTATGGCCAGAAGATTGAAGAGGGGAAAAGCAAAGTATAAAGGTAAACTCCCTATCATATGTTTCTCATGTAATAAAGTTGTTCATATAGCTGCAAGATGTCCTGACAGGGATGACAAGGATGAGGAAAGAGATAGCAAGCATAAAGACAAAAGAGAAGATAGAGGATATTGAAGGTACAAGGATTACAAAGGAAAAGGTCAGAAATCCTGCTAAATAGCTAAAGAAGAAACTGACACTGATAGTGATGATTTTGAGATAGAAGTAGTATATGTTGCTATGAAGGATGAGTCTGATGAGGATGAGAAAACTGCACTGATATCCTATGTGAACAAAAATGATAAGTGGATTATTGATAATGGTAGCTCACACCACATGATTGGTGATAAAAGTAAGTTTGATACCTTAGATCATTACAAAGGTAGAAGTGTAAAATTTGGTAATGATGCACCATGTCCTATTAAGGGTAAAGGATTGATTAAGCTGACTGATAAGATCACTTGTGAAAATGCTTATTGCTTTGAGGGTCTTAACTATAATCTGCTAAGTGTTGCACAACTTAATAGCACTGGATACCAAGTGGAATTTCATCACAGGAAGGCTAAGATATTTGATGCCACTAGTGAACTGATTGGAACTGGAGAACAGACAAGAGGTAATTTGTTCTATCTAGACCTATCTAAAGAGACATGTATGATTGCACAACTTGATGATATATGGTTATGGCATAAGCAGCTATGTCATGTTAACTTTGATAATCTGGCAAAAATTAGTAAAAAGAAGAAAGTGAGAGGACTGTCAAGATTGAAGAAACTTGAGAATGTAATGTGCAAATAATGTTAGTTGGGTAAGATGACAAAGTCTAGTTTCAAGAGCAAGACTTTTACTTCTAAAAATGCTTTAGATTTGGTTCATACTAACCTTTATGGACCTATGGGTGTACAAAGCTATTGTGGTGCTAGATATTTTATTTTGTTTATTGATGATTACACCAGAATGATGACTGTAATGTTTCTAAAAGAAAAATCTGATGCTTTTCAATTTTTTAAGTGGTATTTGGCTAAGGTTAAAAAGGAGACAGGAAGGAACCTGAAGTGTCTAAGATCTGACCAAGGTGGAGAATTCATATCAAATGAGTTTAATCTATTTTGCAATGATAGAGGAATCAAAAGACAGATGTCTGCACCTAGAACACCTCCACAGAATGATATAGTAGAGAGAAGGAATAGATCTATCATGGATTGTGCAAGAACACTAATGATCAAGAATAATGTTGCACAAAAGTACTGGAGAGAAGCTGTAAGTACAATTGTTTATACCCTGAACTGAGTACAGATAAAAAAAAGGTACAAATATTACACCTTATGAGTTATGGCACGGGTATACACCTAATGTAAAGTACTTTAGAATTTTTGGAATCAAATTCTATATACTAAAAGACAATAGGAATGGAAAGTTTGATGCTAAAAGTGATGAGGGCATATTCCTAGGTTATTCCACAAAAAGAAAAGCTTACAAGTGTTTGAACTCTAACACTAACAAAATTGTTGAAAGTGTAAATGTCAAAGTTGATGAGTATGCAGAGAAAAATGAACAGGAAAGCAAGAGAGAACTGAAAGATTATAGATCTTTTGTATATATAGAAGAAGGAGAGGCAAGTGATAAACTTGCACCTAATGCAGAGTCTCGGGTAAGAAATGTCGAGCATCAGGGAAACAATGTCGAGCAACAAGAAGAACATGCCGAGCGATAGGAGGAAGCTGTCGAGTATCAGGAAGAGGTTGTCGAGCATTCAGAAGTCAAATCTGACAATCTTGTTGGTGAACCTAAAGAGTAAGAAGAAAGGAGAGCAGAACCTATTTTGTCACAATATGTAAAGAGACATCACAAGCCTGAAAAAATCATTGGAGACAAAGAAACTGGAGTTATGACCAGAAGCAAGTAAAGAGATCCTACATGTTTACTATGTGAATTCGAGCCTAAGACAACAAGGGAGGCATTAGAAAATGAAGACTGGATCCAAGCCATGAATGAGGAGAGAGACCAAATAAAGAAGAATGATACTTGGACTCTAGTGCTGAGACCAGAAAAAAAAAATGTCATTGGAACAAAATGGGTGTTCAGAAACAAGCTAAATGAACTGTTGGTTCCTGGATAGGATTTTACACTCCATGAGACACCAATATACCTATGACTAATATTAAGGAGGGGTTAGTTCCAAATGTGATAAATCTATAGGTAACTGGACCAACTATAGGGACAAGACTGCCCTCTTCACTTCTGGCTTTGCAAAACCAAGGCGAGTGCACCTGATCCAATAGATACAACTCTATTCCTTACTCAATACTGGATCTTACAACAGATAACAGTGAGAAATTACTAAATAACAACCTATTATTCATTGACTCTCCATCATTGGGGTGAAATAACTGATACCCACAAACATAAAACTGAAAAGATTCAAAGGATTTGATTAAACTTTTGCAGAATACAACACATCCTAACCAAACATGTATCAAGATAAAGTTTACTTGCTTCAAATCGGTGCCTTATCCATTGGGAAAATCATCTAGTGCACTGTAGAATACAAAGACTGATTACTATTACTTCACCATAGACCCAAGTCATAATAAAAAATACCCAGAACCATACTGCTTACAAAAATCCCTGTGCAAACCCTATGAACTTGTGCATCATCTAAAGCATATTTTAATCTGATTTCAACCAAAACTAAAGATAAATAACACATGCATAGATAAACTCCATACAAAGAATCAGAACATTCAAAACCCATAAAACTTGACACAGATTGGAGAGAAATGGAACTGAAAACTTGAAATAAGAATGAGGATCTAAGCCTCTGCATACACCTTGCTTGAAGATTCAAAGCCACTGAGACAATATGCAAATGATCTACAACTTTCTACTTTATCCTGATACAAAATGGACTAAACATGTCCTACTCCTTGATTGAAGGTTCAAGATATGACCTTGTGAACTAGAAAACCAACAGCCTCTGTAAATGGTCTTGGAAATCCATATATAGGATTGCAACAAGCTAAGGACCATTTAGGGCATTTTTAGGGCAATGCAGTCAATCCTATGACCAACAAAAAATATCTCAAACAAATCTGATTTCATTTACATTCCAAAACATATCTTTACAAAATATCTTATCCTTACTCAAATTTGACCTCAGATTACATAGTCCATTACTGCTCTCACCAACTTTGTCAAAACTGAAAATAAACACTGCCATTGGAAAGCTCGTTTCACGCCAATTCTGAAAACATATAATATGTCCATATTTGAGTAAAAAATGAGTCCCAAAGACATTTTTCGTGAATAGCCTCCAACATTTAAATTTTTGACCTTTTGAAATAGTTCAACTTTATCAATTCGAATTTAAATCTTTATGCAGATGTCAAATTTTGAGGTGGCCCCATATGCCACATGGCACCACCTAACTAGAGCGATCGGCCACCTCATCGCCTAGCTATACCTGTGAACACCTCTCTACCACATGGCACTTTGTGATTTGCTCATACCGTTGACTGGGCACCAATCTACAACCTCACCCGCCAACTCACCGGATGACACGTGTCATCTCTTCGCTAAAGTGCCAACATAACTCGCATGCATCAGCATCCTTGCACCTTTACGATAATCATCAGATTGGCACGCATCCCAAGGTAAATGACCAATTGTCTGCCCTTTGCCTTGTCATCACCCTATCATCATCCTTTTCCAAGTGTCGTGTCCTTACTAGCTCGTTGATCCACTGGGCACTGATGTCATCAGATGACACATGTCATCCTATCGTTAACTCGCAGCAATAAACTCTGGGCAACTTTATCCTTGCACTTTAACGACCTCCATTGATCTGGGCACGCATCCTGATGAAGTCAGCTCTGCACATTGTCAAAAATCTCTTACCTGGGCCATGTGTGGGGCCTGCAATCCTTGTCATCATCCAGCTAAGCATCTTGGTCAGCGCGCGTGTGAGAAAGCCCTTCAACTGGGCATCTACTTGAGACACTATCATATTGTGGGCTTGGCATTATAAACATCTTCTTGTGCATCCACACCGGCAATGTGGGATTAAGCTTCTTTGATTTATAATAACACTTTTTATTCAAAAAATACCTTCTAAGTGCGCCCAGCTGGCCCACCAAATTTGGATGGCTTTCACACACAAAGCCCTTCTCTTCCACTTCTCTTTACTAAACATATGAGTGCATTTTCTTTTAAACAACTTGAGTATGTAGACCCAGGTGCATGTGGGATTAAAAACCACAATGCAACCCCTCAACTAGTCGCCTCCTTCTACCTGTGCGTGACTTTATGTAATTCCATTGGGGTCTGCAAGCAACACCCACCAAAGGGAATCGTACAATCTCATGGAAGCACGTGCAACACTCTCCAAAGGGTGTGTGCACTGCTCCAAGGAAACATGCATACTCCCTCTTTGCACAGCTTATGCCAATATGTGCGCACTATATTTATGGCACACCCAGAACTCTTCCAAAATGTATGCAGCACCATTAAACTTTGGTACATGCAGCACTCTCAACCAGAGGCTTACGCATGCCTTAAAGGCTCATGCACCACTCTGCCCAAAATGATACCCTGTAGTCATCGCAATATCTAGTGCGTGCTTGGAGGTCTAGTGCACTCCTCTCCGCCTTTGGTACTTATGCATCACTTTGTGCAACTTGGTATGCCCAGTTTGGAGCGTTGGAGGCTCCCAACAAAAACTCATGCCTCCATTTTCTTGTGCTAGTGTGTGAGGAGGAGACGCTTGGTAACCTGCATTACTCCCTGCATGCGCAACATCTTCCATTTCCTCTGACCGCCTTTCTTACTAATGTTGGCAATTTGGCTGATTTGATTGCATAGATGTTTTCATTATGGCAACATATGATCCACATGAAGATCACACAAGTCAAAGAGCAAGTATGACAGAGCGCATTGCAAATTTGTCTAAGTAGGAGACAGTATTTTTACCAGTGTACCTGGACATAGTTTTTGTTTGTGACATTGACTGGAGTGAGTTCAAAGCTTGTGCACTTGAACATAGACTCTATGGTGACTAATGATGACCCATCTCAGAGCGCAAGTTAGTACGGCATGTACGGAAGAAGTTATGATAGTTTTACCGAAGACAGTGTGAAGCTAACAGGACAGAATATGAAGACATAATTAGTAAAGAGTTAAGGGATTATTTTGTTTATCAAAATAATGTCTTAACAATATAAAGGGACGACATCCTAGATGTTTACTCTTGGATAAAGCTATTGGTATATATGTAAATGTAATTGTAATTGTAAAGTGTAGTAATTGTAACAAGCAGCAAGTAATTGTAGAAGTATGATGCAAAGTATATGAAGCATATGTAATATCGATAGTGAAAGATTAGCGAAGAGATATTGTTGCAAGCAGTATAAGGTTATGTACCTTGACCTCTTTTGTAATTAGTGTATATTGTACATTACTTGTTTGGGCAGTGGGCTCAGCTGGTAATCACATTTTGTACTACCAACTCCTAACATGTTGAGGCTTCTAACAAGGCCTATAGTCCCTTAATCAAGACTGATACACTATATGTTTGTAATAGACTCCTAACAGGATCAACATCCTTAAAAAGATACTTTTGATTAGTGGATCTTTGTGGGTACCATCCCCACCGGGGTTTTCCCTTGGCCAGGGTTTCCTCGAGAACAAATCATGTGTTATGAGTTCTTTAGTTTTATTGCTATGCATGTTGTTTAGCTTCTTATGTTATGCATGTGTAAAGATAATCTATTATATCCATAATTGGGCAAAAGATAAAGTTTTTAGAATACTGATTCACCCCCCCCTCTTAGTATTCCCTATTTCTAACAACTGACACACCCTAACCTTGTCAATCTACACACGCAGCTCCCTTTGTGGAGTGCGTATATGCTAAAAATCATACACTAAGGGTGCATAGTTCTCAAAAGAGAGGCATACGCACAACTTCCTTGCAAAATCAATTTTGTGCATATCCTGTGATGCATTACATTCCATGAGATGACTTCTCTTTAAAATGACTTGTCAAACAATTGAGGTTCCTTGTTTATGGTTCCACACTTTGCAAAAATCCATGGGGGCTATTCCACTTACACCTTATCTTTAGTGAGAGTAATTGGAATCTATTGATTTTATTCTTTGAAAATAATGACAGCATGTCTGATACAATGTTATCCATGCTTACTTTGTCTCTACAAGAAAATGTCTTAATTCTTCCCCGCAAGATTTAGATTCTTCATTCATCTTGTGAACTTAAATTATTCCTTCAAATGATCTCATAGCTGTAACAATGTTTTCCCTTGTATGTAGATCCATATTGAACTCAATGTTTGACCAAAATCTAATGTACATATAGAGTGATTGCAACGTAAAGTATAAATGGCATGTCAGTGTACTGACAAGTCTTCAAAATAATGAGGTAGGTTGGACCCCAAGCGGGTCCAGCCTAAAAAAATTTTGAACTCAAACAACCGGCCTTGAAAATGATTTAGAACAACTGGCACCATCAACCGGATCCATTCCGAATAACCGAAAACCTTTCAAACTTCAAATTTTAAAACCTTCGCCAGTTGCCAAATCTAAATAAAATGCCACCAGTCACACCATTAAAACACTGAACAAAACTTATCACTAGAAGCTGAAAGTTGGCGAGTACAAACATTGTTGCATAGACAACAACCCTGTCAGACAGCTTCGCCTAGAAATGAACGAGGTGGGAGATTTTAAAACTTGAAAATGCCCATTCAGAATTGTCGACAAACACAGATTGAAAATCACTGCCGATTGACCCGGAAAGAGATGATTGAAAAATATGAAACGACGAGCTGAGGGCACGCTACCTGTTCTGGTAGAAATTTCACATGCAAGGATCAAAACAAAACAACCCTCAACTGGAGATGAGCATCTATAAATAAGCTACAAAATTCTAAAAAAGGTTACTTTACAGAATTATTCCATCCGCACTTTTCATCATCTTTCGAACACCTCTTGTCTGATCTTGCAAACCGATCAAAAGGAAACTTCACAGCCTAAAACTTGGGATAGATGATCTTTCATACATATATAAAACAAGGCTCTGATTAGTTTCACTGGATGATCAACCCTTTATTAATAATTAATCTTCAAAGTCAGCCACTTGGAACACTTTGAACTGAAAACAATCAAATTCATAGAAATTGCATTTGGAATTGACCTTGGAAAGTGATCAATCAGATTGGAAAAGACTTAAAAATTCCCAGGAAAGTACACTTCCATGTCTACAATATGGATCAACCTTCAATTATTCTTGACCTCTAATCAGGCGTAAATGGTAGGATCCCAAAGTGAGCCATTCAGAAAACTGAACTATGCACTACTACAGAAACTATCAAATTGCAAACAGAATGGCTTCAACAAACATGTCAAATGAGCACATGGGAGGCTAAAAATTAGAAAGATGACTCATTCCCATGCCTACAACATGATGCCACAACCAGCACATTATGATCAATCATAGGGCACTTAATGCACTCATCCATACAGGGCCTCTGACTAAACTGTGCAACTGATCCTTATTAAAATATTAGAAACTGCAAACGGAATCAGATTGGCAAATCACCCAAATAGATTCATCATGGCCTAAAAATTTCTATAGTAGCACTTTGTCATGATTAAAATATGATGCCACATTCCTTTCATCATGACCACTAACTAGGTGCTAGATGCAAGCCTCCAAAGTAGGCCATTCAGTGAAAACCAGACATAATGCAAAGTGTTAATTGGTGCACAGGCCTTCAAATGGGTACACTCAAAACCTATCGGAACTAAATTTTGAAAGTTGTAACCAACTATATATTCCAAATGAAAAGTGAGGAATACATGTCCCAAGCATTATGCCATGGAATTCAATAGTCCTATTCTTATGTGCACTTGAAACTAGGTCCTTTTAAACTGTTCCTTTGAAGCACTGAACTTCTCTTAGGAAAACTTCTGATTATGAGCTCAAAACTAGATAGATTTTTTTTTGAGAGCACCAACATGAACATGGACAAATCACAATGAACAAAGCAAGGGTAGTATGCAAAGGCTACGCACAAGAAGAAGGAATAGATTATGGGGAGACATTTTCCCCTATAGAAGGATTGGAAGAAGTAAGAACTCTTCTTACATGTGCTGCCTACAAAGATTTCAAGGTATACCAAATGGATGTCAAGTCTGAATTTTTAAATGGTATATTAGAAGAAGAAATGTACTTTGAACAACCTGAAGGATTTGTTGATCCAAACAAGAGACACATGGTTTGCAAACTGAATAAGGCACTGTATGGATTAAAGCAAGCCCCCAGAGCATGGTTTGCAAACTGAATATGTTCATGAGATATTGAGAACCTTTGGTATGGAGGATTTAAGGCCAGTAAGTACTCCCATGGCTACTGGACAAAAATTGTCTAAAAATGATGATGTTGTTGAAGTAAACCAGACTTTGTATAGGTCCATGATTGGAAAACTGCAGTATGTTGTTCACAGCTGACCAGATATTGCTCTAGCAGTTGGGATTGTGGAAAGATTATCTACCAATCCTAAGGAAACTCACATGATGGTTGTCAAAAGGATAATGAGATATTTGAAAGGGACTGCAGATTATGGATTGTACTACAAGAAGCATGAAAGATTTGAACTGAGAGTGTATACTGATGCTGATTGGGCAGGAAATGTGGATGATAGAAAGAGGACTAGTGGTGGAGCTTTCTTTCTTGGATAGAGATTAGTTTCCTGGATAAGCAAGAAATAAAATTGCATTTCCAAATCTACAGCTGAAGCCGAGTCTGTGGCTACAGTAGTGAACTGTTCAAACTTGGTATGGATAAAGCAATTGTTGGTAGGCATGAAAGAAGAGATCACTAAACCAGTTGTCATCTACTATGACAATACAAGTGCTATCAACATATCAAAGAGCCCAGTGATGCACACAAAGACCAAACACATATAAAACTAGCATACATACAACATAAGAAAGTAAATATTCACATAGCAATAGAAGTAAGAGTGTTCAAGATCCAACCTCAATCCAAGCTAATGGCAATGAGGGTTGAGATGAGCTTTCTCCAACTAGCCTCCTCCTTTGCTATGCAACAACCAAAATCCTCCAGAAACCAATCAAGGCAAAATCTCACAATCTCTCAAGTCTCCAAAAATTGGAGAGTGTGCAATTACCCACAAATTTTCCCTCCATCTCCTTAAGAAGACAAACCCTAAACCTTTCAAACAAAAGAGGTAAATTCAAATTCAAAATTCAAATGAGGAGTGGGCTTGACATGCCTCTTCCAATTTTGTCACTTTTCAAAAGAGCATCTTTTGGAAGGGCAAAAATAGTCAAAATGCATCATAATGGTCAAAATTTGACCCCCAACATATGGCACCACTATGGGGTAGCCTATTTTTAACCTCCACTACCATAAATGGTCATTAAAAGCCACTCAAAAGACCACCTAAAGATTGAATCCGAAAATGAAAGAGATTCCCACTCATGGCTCCTAAAAATAGAAGACCACTCACACACATAAAGCACTTGGTCATGCCACTCACATGAAATGTGTCAATTGACACCACAAATAAATCACATTACAACACAATACACATGGCATGCCAAGTGGACTAAAAATAAAGTAAAATAAACATAATAAAATAAATACAATCATGCATCACTTTAAACAACAAACATTATAACGATGTTAATTTCTCCCCTTGGAGATAACCTTGGCTTGACAAGATTTTACAAGTATCCATCTTTAATTTCCCCTATATAAACCATGGTCTTACCTGCACACTTGACAAAATATCAGTAGCTCATGTAAAGTCAATAACATATAAAATACATCATAAATAATCAAACTCAAGTACATCATATAGTCCAACTACATCCACACTTTATCACAAGAAAATCACTTACTTCCAATAATATATTTCTTAATTTCAAATCAAGCTATTTCAAGAACATAAATATATCAATTAACCTAATTTATTAACCACAATTATCTCGCATAAACTCTTCTTGTATAAACATGAAATTATGGCATAATATTCTAAATTAAATAATTCATCAATACCAAAAGTCAAGACCTAATTATCCAGCGTAAAAATAAGTCCTAAATTATTTACAAGCTACATTTCAAATGATTCACTTTTCTTGCATTATTATAACATCAAAGCATTCTATGTGAAATCTCCCACTCAACATCAAGACCTAATACTCACTTTTCTATTAATACATGTCTCAACATAAAATAAATTCAAATGGTCCTTTATGTAAGCATTCATATCCAAATAGAAACATTTCAACATTCAGTAGTGGTACACTCACACCTTCCCTACTGCATTTCTTCTAGAGATTACATACACAGGAACAATATTTAACTACATTAGAATATATATATATATATATATATATATATATATATATATATATATATATATATATATATATATATATATATATATATATATATCACCTTTTTATTATTTAAACTACATTATTCCAATACAATTTCTATAAAACATGCACTTGATAGTATTATCACAAAGATTAGTTGAATTCAATTAATCTTATTTTGAACACAGAGCATCCTAGGATTTTGAGTGTGTAAGTAACATGAAAAGAGTACATCACAAATGGTGATCAAACCGCTAAAGGCTACCAAGAGCATCAAAGAACTCTAACAACTTACACCAATCACCTTGCTATGCCTAGTGGCATCACTACCATCGTCGCCAAGCCCACCACACTACCGAACAAAATAAGGGTTGCAAGAAGCTCGACTATACGCAGTTTTGAATGTCATAGGAAGCGCTCCTTCCTAAACTATGAAGTACTTGGGTTAGTTTTCTCGAAAGCCAAAGTTGCATCACAAGGGCACCCAAGCTATAGGCTCACAACATTTAGAACATGAGAGTTCACTCCAAGGAGATTGTAGTGGAAATGCATGACCTTAGTCAAGTGCCTATCTCAGAGGCAGTTATGATATTTGTATAAATCCTTTGAACAAGGTTGCATTCTAATGGAATGTATGTAAGTCCTATAGCAAGGTGCACTCTTAACAGAGTGGTTGAAATCCTTTAACTGGGTCACAACTGACAGTGTGTTTGTAACCTTTGACAGGGTTGACTTTTCATAGAGCTCACTTCAGAAGAGTGAAAATATCAGTAACATGCTATAAAGTGGTTTTTCCCAAATTGGGTTTCCACTATAAATCCTAGTGTTAATGCTTGTGTGACTATTTTGGTTTGAACATTTCTGTGTTTTTCAAGTTAAATACTAGTGGATAGTGGACTGCACTGTTATATGTTTCTATTATGTATTCAGTAATGACCGAGTAACTGTTGGTTGTTAGATCTAATTTGTTGAAGAGTTTGAAAGTTTATTTAATACATCTGGACCTAAGAACAACTGATTCACCCCCCCTCGCTATTGTTCTAAATCATATTAACATATCAATTACAGATACATCATCCATATAGGGATTGTTGGCCCACTTTGGTCCCAAAAATTTACAATTTTTAAATTAAGTTCTTTCCCTATTTATGACCGTCAAAATTGAAATTTGTGTCCTTCCTTAATGTTTTCTCTCATATCCTTTTGTGAAGATTATATTTATAAGAAGTGGTATTTGAAAGAATGTTAAATCAGTTCAAATGGTTCAACTGGTTCAAAAATTTCAGCTGGTTTAGAAAGTTCAACAGTTTAGAACCATTCTTCAAAAGTTCAGGTTAATAGGTCAGAAAATATTGAACTTGAACCATCTTACCTATTTTTGGTTCATTTCAAGGTTCAATGCATATGGAAGCACAAATAAAAAGTGATGAATGAAGGGAAGTAATAGAAAAAGGGCATATTCTGGTTAAAATTTGTAACATTAAACCTTTTGATTGAACCCCGAGTTTCAAGGTTCAAAGTTCATTTAACTAGAACCTTTGTTAAATGTAAATTTGGGAAGTACAAAACAGGTTGGATGAGATTGAACTTGAACCATCGTACTTATTTTTGGGTTCAAAGTTCAAGGTTCATCGCACACGAGAATGTAAAAGAAAAATTACTAAGGAAAGAGAACAATTGAAAGGTGAAATCAATAATTTTGAACCTTTTGATTGGACCTCGAGGTTCAAGGTTCAATAGTTCATAGGTTCAAGGTTCAAAATGTCAGTCAATTTTGTGCACACATCTGAAAGTCTGAAAATGCATTCGAAAAAGGTTGCTAGTTATTTAAATATGAGGTTGACCCACCTATTATTTTGACCTTAAGTATTCCTAGATTTAATCTTATAACCACAAGAGTTCATATGATACATTATATTACTACTTTCTCAAAATGCAACAACTTAAAACATTATTAAAAATGTTTTAAATCAGTTTTAAGAGAAGCAACTTAAAACATTGTAAAAATGTTTTAAATTAGTTCGAACAACAATAATTAAAGAGAAATTATTTTATTTCTCTTTATCAAGAATTATTTACAAAGAGAAAATCATGAGAGTAGATAAACCATTCCATGACTTTATGGACTTTTCCATAAAAATCCTGATTTTTACGTGAGTAAACAAGAATGTCAAAAAAGAAACCTCCAAGAATCAGTTATTAAAACTAAAAAAGACTCCATTTTTTTTCTTTTTCCGGGAGACTATATATACGTAAAGAAATATAGAAAAGGGGGGTTTCTTCTTCTTCCGACAGTCTGTGTGCTCTAACAGAGGGAAACCATTTTATTCTGTAATGATAACAAAGAAGGAAAGGAGGAAATCATATTTTTATTTTTTCAAAGCTTGATTTGGGGCAAGGATAACATGGTCAGTTGGCCATTTTTATCATATATTTGAAATAAAGAGGAATATGTTTTTCAGATCTATTGGTTTAAATATGTAATCCTCTGACTGAAATAAATTTGTTGGTCACTTCAACCATGTTTTAGATATTTTCTTTTTCTTTCTTATCAAGTGTCGTTACATGTGATAAAATATGTTGGTTTTATTCAGTCACATATGCAAGAATAAAATATCAAATCTTTCTTTGTTTCTATGTATGTGGGAAGATCAAATAAATGGTCTGTGAGCCATTGGTTTATTTCTTTTTTAGTCTTTTAAATCTATAATCGCATTCATTTCATGTTGATGAATGAATGTCAGTTTCCTTTGTGTCTTCTAGTTAAAGACATAATCAATAATTAATTCATTGAATATCTTCTAAGAGGGAGTTGTACCTCTCAACTCAAAGGAAAATTATCAATTCTGTGATAATATTTCCAATTGTTGGTAGCATTTGTTCTTCTGTGTGGGCATTTGGAGTCTTTCTTTATATATTTTTTTGAAGGATAAATCTGTTAACTAATAGATTTTTGGTGACTCCGATGGGGAACGAAAGTGAAATATTAGTGCTTTCTTTTCTCAGATTTTTGAAGTATCTCTCTGTATAAAGAGATTGGTGGCTCTGTTTTTGAAACCCAAATCATGGCTTAGCTTCAACAACATCCATTATGTACAACTCCTATAATTGATGACAACAATAGTGATGATGATGATTTTTATTCTCAAAAGAGTAATATGATTGAGCTAGTGCAAACTGATTTCTTGAAAAGTTTCTACGACGACATGAAATTTCAGCCTCATGAAGTGCACCCTTCTCTATTCAAAACTTTGTAAGATATTGAGAAAAAGACTAATGGTGAGAATCTTTTGCTTTCTCAAAATTTGAGTGTTCCTAAAAAATTTGAAGTTGCATCACTAGATATTATAAAAACTAAAATATCTTGTGTCAGTATAGAAAATCAAGTAGTTGATCAAATATGTGATGATGAAATTATTGAAAATGATTCCTCATGTGCAAAAGATGCCCTTTCTATAGTTGACTATGAATTTGAAAATCATATTAATGAAAACAAGGAAGAGGAATTACAAGAAAAATCCAAAATTTATGTTGGTATTTTCATAGAATAATCATATACTAAAGAATGCTTGCAACAAGGAAATATTGAGGAAAGAAGCAAAAATAATTCAGGCATGGGTGAGGTAAAAGAAAGTTTGATTTTGAGTCTTTAAAAACATGCATGCTTTCTCTTTCTTGCCAAGTTTTGATCAAGAAATGTTAAAAAATAAATTAGCATTTGGAGCACATACATCTGATAAAGAAGCTTTCTTAGTTGATGTTGGTCATCATCATGACCTATATAAGAGGTGCCATATTAGAGATCTAAATCTTTTTTTTTTAAAGATCAAGAAAATTAATGTAGAAGACATTGCTTTTAATACAAACTTTAGTCAACCTCTACAATGTGAAATTGAAGCATTATTTTTGCCTCAAGAGGCATATGATAGAAGATGGATCTTTGATGGAGTTTTTTTGTGTCATGGTTTAGTGAGTCCCCATCTAGTCTGTATGTCAGCTTTATGTTTGCAGGTGCTTCAAGGATACGCATCCCTATCTCACAGTGGATCATATTCCTCCCAGCTTTTCGATGGGTTCATATGAGCATTTAGATGCATTCCTAAAGGTATGGGATTTTTTCCCTATCTTTTGTAAATAAATTTTGGTCTGCTTAGCTTAGCTTTGTTTTTGGCTTTTTGAGTGTTTCCTTTCTCCCCTCCACCCATCTACAAGAAACTCCCTATGCTCATGGATTTCTTTGACTTTGTTACCCAATAGATAGGTATTATTCTTCTTAAACAGAGATTTCCTAGATTCTCCATGTCCTTCTCATTCCACATCCCCAAAAAGAGCCAATTGTTGGCCCACTTTGGTCCCCAAAATTTAAATTTTTGAAATTAAGCTCTTCCCCTATTTATGACCATCAAAACTAAAATTTATGCCCTTAATTTTTTCTCTCATAAAATTTTGTGAAGATGATATTTATATGAAGTGGTATTTGAAAGAATGTTAAATCAGTTCAAATGGTTCAGCTGGTTCAAAAAGTTTAGCTAGTTCAAAAAGTTCAACAGTTCAGAACCATTCTTCAAAAGTTTAGGTTAACAGGTTGGAAAATATTGAACTTAAACCATCGTATCTATTTTTGGTTCACATTTCAAGGTTCAATGTGTATGGAAGCACAAATAAAAAGTGATGAATGAAGGGAAGTAATTAAAAAAGGGCATATTCTGGATAAAATCTGCAACATTGAACCTTTTGATTGAACCCCAAGTTTCAAGGTTTAAAGTTAAATAGTTCAAAGTTCATTGAAATGGAAACTTTGTTAAATATAAATTTGGGAAGTACAAAATAGGTTGGCCAATATTGAGCTTGAACCATCATACTAATTTTTGCTTCAAAGTTCAAGGTTCATCATGCACAAGAATGTAAAAGAAAAATTATTAAGGAAAGAGAAAAATTGAAAGGTGAAATCTATAATATTGAACCTTCTGATTGAACCTCAAGGTTCAAGGTTCAAGGTTCAATAGTTCAGAGGTTCAAGGTTCAAAATGCTAGTCAATTTTGTGCACACACCAGATAGTTCAAAAATGCATTAAAAAAAATTTGTTGGTTATTTAAATATGAGGTTGACCCACCTATTATTTTGTTTTTAATTATTCCCAAATTTAATCTTATAACCACGAGAGCCCATATGATACATTATTTTAATCCTCTCTCAAAATGCACGAACTGTAATGCCCCGCCAGGGAACCCAGGAGATATTAACCTAAAACATGTTGCTAAGTTTGCAGAACAATTTTTTTCTTAAATGTTTACAAACAATGATAAATAAACAAGTGGAAGTAAAACATAAAGTCCATAAGAACATAAAAATAAATATAATCTCCAAAGTAGATTACACATATCAAGGGTTCCTTGATGTAGAAACTACAAAATACAATTACAACCATAAATTATATATTACATCATAATTACTTTTGAATGATAAAATACACATACTCATCAACATCCACTCTACATGTCGCATGGTATGTAATTACAATAAATTACAAAGTACAAATAGAGGTACAAGATCAAGAATAGAACTCCAAGAAGAATAGGAAAGGAAGTAATGGCAACCAGGATCATCCAGCACTGGACCAAGGACATCAAAGTATCAAATGGTAAAAGAATCACTACCTCTCAGCCTTATGGAAACTTGTGGTTCCACTCCCACTATACTGAGGAGATAACATCAAATCCCACTCGGATAAAAATACCAATCCATCAGGTAGAATAAGAAAGGATCCTAGAAGTTCCTATCTCAAGGGTACAAACTCATAAGTCAAGGGTACACATAATAACCCAAAGGCAAAAAATACATGTAGGAAACCTAGAATGAAATCAGGGAAGTGTCATCACATGAGTCAACTCTAAGGTCACTTGGTAGCCTCTCTCGACTCCGACCCCTAGTGACTCTATGTGGATCAGTAGTCCTTTCATGCAGACAAGGAAAACCAACTATGCCAAACTCACCATCACTACTAGATGGGAAACCATCTTCTCCCACTCCCATCCTTAGCCTATACTAGCACTCAAGGCATGCGTGAGGCATCATTATCTTATTGATTCATTTTTAATCCCTATTTAGTTTAATATTATCACTTGATTAAGTAACCTACTAAGGATACCCAAGTAGCCACTTCCAGGCTTCGACACCTCCAAAGTAAGCCACTTCCCCTCTAACACCTAGATAACCTACCCTAGGTTTAATAATCTTAGATCATGACTGTAAGTCAACATAATCTTATAATATCCAAAATTGGTTCCAAGAAGTAATAGGAACACACAAAGCAATATCCATCATAAAAATTAACTCCATAAGATTGGGTCACATTTTGATCAAATACAAATCAAGCATGCAAGTCAAACAAATATAAAGAATAATATCTAATCCCACCTTTGGTAACAGTCCTACTAGGTTGACATACTAATCCCCTCTAATCCCAAACACATAAGTTAAATAAATAGACAAATAATAGAATTTAATACAATTAACTAATTTGTAAATTTCATCACGAAATTAATTTACTCAATAATTACTAACAGACTATAATTGAATTTAAAACAATTAAATTCTAACCCTAACAAATCAATTTATAACATTAACAAAATAAATTGATTTTAGGAATTAAAATTACTAACATAATATAATTTTATAGTCTAAATAAATCAACCGATTTAAATAACGAATAACATGCCAACATTATTTTAAGTAAATCAGCCAATTGAAATAAGCAAACATTACATAAATGCATCTAATGCCCAATTAAAATTTACACATGCTAAGGAAGAAAAACATATTTTCCTATTTCACTATATATCTAAACACATAAAAATAATATTTAATCATTAAAACTAAACTAAACTTTATTTTATTATTTTATCTTATTATTTATGTTTTAATAATTTATATTTTAATTATTGTATTAATATATATTAAATATTTTTAAATTTTTATTAAATAATTTTTTTTAAAATAAAACAAAAGTGAATTATTTGGGGGGGGGGGGGGGGGGGGGAGGACCCGCAAGCCTCACCCCCTGGCTACCCATGTGGCAGTCCCAAGGACTGTCGTGTGATGGCCTAGGCCTTGCCACCAACAGTCCCTTGGGGGTGTCACCGACAGTCCCTTGGGGCTGCCATGCAACAACCTTGGGTTGGCCGCCAACTAGAAAGGGGAGGGAAGGGAAGGATGGGTGGCCCCCACCTTTTCCTCTCAAAATTTTTCAAAATATATTTATTTAAATAAAAAAATTAAAAAGCCAAGAATTTGACTGTGCCAAAACAAAGAGCGTAATTTTTTATTTTTTTTAAATAGGAAATATTGTAATTAAAGAGAGAATATATATTTACGTATAACATTTAGTCTACTGTTTTGATTACATAAAAGCAGGTTTTGAAAGGACCCAAAACCTTTTACTGAAAGTTTACAAAATAAGCATTAAAGTTACAGTAGAAACAGTGCATCAGCACCAAAAAAAGACACCAAAAAACTAACAAGTCCTTTACAAGAAAGACAGAGAAGAAAAGGACAGCAAAAAGACAGCAGGACAACAGACAGCTGGCTAGATACACTTCATTAGTTCACCCACCTGTTTAGCCAACATCTACATATTGGCAGAGGAAACTTTGAGTTCCTCAATATCTTTGTTCTTATTATCCTCCAACTTTTTGAA
Source organism: Chamaecyparis obtusa (assembly GCA_027943335.1). Lineage (NCBI taxonomy): Eukaryota > Viridiplantae > Streptophyta > Pinopsida > Cupressales > Cupressaceae > Chamaecyparis > Chamaecyparis obtusa. The sequence goes on from BSBK01006586.1 coordinate 37,307, forward strand.
GCTTGAGCTGGTTCTTTTACTGGGTTCGTGATCCTCCTTAACCTCAATGAGTGACTGCTCCCCTTTACCCTACTCCATTTTGTCCACAAGAATCTTGACATGCTCAGCTGAGGCCTTGAGAATGGTGAAACTCTTCTCAGCAATGTTACCCATTATCTTCTCCAACTTCTCAATTCTATTTTCCATTTTATCAATTCTCTTAATCATGTTACCACCTTTCACCACATCCCCCTCTTTTATTTTGTTCTCCATTGAAATGATTATGTCATTAAAGGTCGTAATCCCCTCAGCCCTGCCAAAAGTCTCCTTCAGTTCATCAATACATTGTCCCATAGTCTTCTCTCCCAGATTCATTTTTTTGAGAGCCCCAGTATCCTTTTGAAGCTGTTGGATTTGGGTTTTAATAGTGTTGATGTCATTTTCCATGGTGCTGAGGTTGTTAAGTAAAGCAGAACACCCCAGGTTGTCAAAGCCCTTATTCACACACGTCATCTCCTCCTTGGAACTCTCCACCCTACCCCTATTATCTGCCTAACCATCCTTCTCAATATTAGCCACATCCTGGGCTATTTCTTGCATGATGTTTTCATCTACCAAAACATTTTGATCTAACTCATCATAGTCCTCCATAATGTCCCATTTTTCCTAAATATTCTCCTGTGAGGCAGAGCCATCATCGAAAGAAATAACAACCCTCGTATCCCTCTTCTTATTCCTATTTTTGGCTCTGGTGCACTTCCCTATAGTCTCCATTTTCTTTTTACCCTTCCCCTTCACACTGTCATCCCTACTCTCCTCTTCCTCCATCTCCATATCAGTAACCCAATCCTCCATCTTGGCCTTCCTATTTTTTCTTTTGGATGAGGAGTCATGATGCATGGAGGGTGTGTTGGGTTGTTTAGATTCAACCTTTGCATTTTCAATATCCTCCATAAAGGGTTCCTCTGAATCTTTTCCATCAGTATCATAATCTTCAAGGGCCTTCCAATTCAGTCGGGACCTCTCAACCTTCTTAGACTTTAGAACCTCATAGATAAGGACCATCAATCCATCATGATAGGCATGGTCACCATCAGGGTCCCTCTACTAGCTAAGAATAGTAGCATTCAAAGAACTCAAAAGATAAAAGGGGAAATTAACTGTAACCCCATGTCTGAAATGATTTTGCAGAATCAGATGGTGATTATAAATTTTGGTATATCTACCATCCAACGTAATGTAACTAATGATAACAAAAATAACTAGTCTCCATGGCCTAGAAATGCATTTAGGGTTAAAATAAGAGTTATCAACCTTAACCATGCACTCCCTTTCCTAGTCTGTTGGCGCAAAAACCTCCAAAGCTTTGTCTGACACCTTCTTGTCCCTATAGAAGTTGATCCCTTCTATTTTGAGACCCGTCACCTCAGCAATGATCTCCTCAGTCACCTCCATGCTCTGCACTCCCACCATAATTTTCCCTTTGTTCTAGGTCTTGATGAAATGCTTGGTAACATCAAGCTTCCCTCCATGTAGTTTTTCCAAATAAACTGCCAGTCCCCCTTCCTTAACAATGTTCCAAACCTCCAGGTTTTGGTTCCACTCATTACAGTTCCCCGGCTCACACCTTTTCTTACGGCCTCCCATGGCTCTGCAATTGTCAAAAAATATACTCTCAATTTAGTCTACTGCTATTTTCCACATGTTATTTAATTTCTCAATTAATAAATACATTTTTATTTGAAAATTTAAATTTACAAATAATTAAATCTAAAGTGAATGTATTTAATTAATTTTCATTAATTAAATATCTCTATTTTCACAATAAGCCTTTTAATTAAAAATCATTAAATTTAATAAATGTATTTAATTAATTTCTATTAATTAAATAATATCACATTTAAATAGCTAAAAATAGCAAAATCTAATTTATTTAAATTACATAATTAATCTAAATAAATTATCTAATTATAAAAATCACATCAATAACCAAAATCAACTCAACTTAAAGAACCATAACCATGCTCAAGGAAGGGACTATAAACTCACGTCACCTGGATGAGTTTGGAAAGGGTAAAACATCATAATCTTGTCCACTATTTCATGACAATAGAATGACTTAGGTTGGGATTTGGATTTGAATATTATCTCCCCTCTTTTACCATTAAGACTTGTGATAGGGCATGCTCATCCTGACAATTTAGGGAAGTTGATGCTCGGTACCTGCAAACCTGCATAAAAGACCAGCATGTACATACATACATATATAAAATAAGAAAAGGTAGGGATAAGGACATCGTGTGGATCCTGCAAGAAGGTAACTATGACTCTGTCTCTCAACCATACCAAACACGTCAAACGAGAAAGTAAAAGCATACATGATAACCATACACATGCAAGTATGGGGTAAGTATAATAATAATCATAAGCATGATTTAAACCATGTAAATCATCATTATTAAATAGCTAACATAATCTAACTCCATCAATATAACATCCATAATTATTCACTTATTAAAATCACCATGTAGAGTCATACATCCAAAATCTACATTAAAACTAAAATATCAATGCATGCATAAAAGTGGCCTAAAAGAGTTTGGCAATATAAAATTGAAAAGAGAACTATTGGTGGGCACTACATCCACCCCCCCTAGAATTAGGCTTACTCTGGGAAGCCTAAAAAAATAGGGATATAATTCTCGTAATCTTGTTGTGTCCTCCCAAGTCACTAACGAATCATTAGTAGGGTCCCATTGGACCCTTGCTTGCTCGATGGTGTGATCCCTGAGGGTTAGATTTCACTATTGAATAATGTGAATGGGCTCCAAGTCCAACTTCTCATCCTCTACCTGCACAACATTCAAGTCAAGTACATGTACAACATGTGGTATATACTATCTAAGTACTGAAACAAGGAAAACATCATGGATGCGAGACAAGTTGGGAGACAAAGCAAGACGGTAATAAAATGGTCCTATCTTCTAAAGAATAGGAAAAGGTCCTACGAAGTTAGGTGCCAACTTTGAACCCTTTCCATAATGGATCAAACTCTTCCATGGATGCACTCTGAGGAACACCTTAACACCAACAACAAATTGTTTGTCCACTCTTTGAGCATATGCACATTTCTTCTACCTATCCTGAGTTGTGGTTGCATGCTCATAGATGCGCTCCACTTGTTTCTCCATATCTCGAAGCATCTCAAGACCAAACAGAATGTGATCCTCTAGCCTATCCCAACTCAAAGTGTACGAAAAGGATGACCATACAAATCCTAAAAAGGTGGCATGCCAATAGAGCTATGATATCCATTATTATAGGAAAAATCAACCAAATACAAATAGTCCTCCCAATGAGTCTATCTATCCATGACATACATCCTAAGAATATCCTCAAGCACCTGATTAACTACTCTATCTGACCATTGGCCTCAGGATGATATGCCAAACTGAAATTTAGTTGTGCTCCAAGATCATGGTGCAAAGAGGTCCAAAATCTAGACGTGAATACTGAATTCCTATCTGATATAATCCTATAGGGAATAACATGTAACCTCATAATATCCTACATGAAGACCCTAGCTACGATAGTTTTTATATAGGATTCTCTCATAAGAGAGAAGTGTGCCACCTTGGTCAATCAGTCAATGATAACCATAATGGTATCATGTCTGTGGGGTTTCATAGGCAAACCCATGATGAAATCCATCAAAATGATATCCCATTTCCATGAAGGAATGAGATTGGGCTATAAAAGACCTACTGGATGTTGGTGGTCTGCCTCAACCCTTTGAAACTCTAAACATTTGGCCACAAAATCAGCAATGTCATGTTTCATACCAAACCAATAGTACATATGTCAAAGGTCCACATGCATCTTCTTGACACCTGGATGTGTTGAGTAAGGTGCACGATGAGCCTTAGATAAGATCAAGGTATGAATATCATCTAATGGGGGTATATATATCTATCTCATGTAACGCAAAAGATCATCTATTTCCAAAATATACCCTAAAAATCTTCCCTCCAAAGGTCTTCCTATCTGAATCTCAGCTCTCACTTTCTTGTACCAAGTATCTGAAGGAAGTGCTTGGAGTATATGACTCTGCAAATCTAAACCAAGAGTCAAAGCTAATATCTCATGTATCATGTGACTCAAGGCATCAGCTACCACATTTTCCTTACCCTAGATGTACTTGACCTCAAATTCATATTCACAAATAAATTCCATCCATCACTTATGTCCGACATTCTGATTAGGTTGGGTAAAGATATAATGTAAGCTATGATGATCACTATGAAGCTCAAATCATTTTCCCAATAGAAAATGTCTCCATTAGACTAATTCATGAACTATTGTTTCTTACTCAAGGTCATGTGTAGAATAATTCAATTCATGCTCCTTGAGTTTGCGAGATTCATAATCAATCACCTATCCTTCCTGCATAAGGACCACTCCTAGACCTTCCAAAGAAGCATCAACACACACCATAAATCACCTATAGGGTCTGGAATTGCTAGAATAGGTGCACTGATTAGACACTTCTTCAGGTTCTGGAAAGCCTCTTAAAAATTCTCTATCCATACATACTTCTTCTCTTTCCTCTGGAGAGAACTAATATGATAAGAAACTCTAGAGAAGTCTTTGACAAACCTACGATAGTATCATGTCAATCCCATGAAACTGTGAACTTCAGATACATTGGTGGGGGTTGGCCAATCCACTATAGCCTGAATCTTGGAAGAATCCACTGAAATACCCTCACCTAAGATTACATGCCCCAAATATTGACCTCTTGACTGAAAGAAGTCATATTTAGCTAAATTAGCATACAAATGATTATCATGAAGACACTGCCAAACCAGTCATAGATGTTCCTCATGTTCTTTCATGTTTTTAGAGTATATCAATATGTTGTCCAAGAAGAAAAGAACAAAATGATCAAGGTAAGAAAGAAATACTCCATTCATTAAGCACATGAAAACAGATAGAGCATTTGTCAAACCAAAAGGAACAATTATGAACTCATAATGTCCATAGCAAGTGCGGAATATTTTCCTGTGAATATATGCATCCTAAATGTGCAACTGATGGTATCTTGAATTGAGATCAATCTTAGAGAATACCTTAGCTCCTTTTGTCTAATCAAAGAGATCATCGATCCTTGGTAAAGGTTACCTATTCTTGATCATTACCTCGTTCAACAGTCTATAGTCGATGCACAAGCGTAAAGATCCATTTTTTCTTAACGAAGAGTATAGGTTCTCCCCATGGAGAAACACTTAGACAAATTCCACCATTTTCCAAAAGGTCCTCTAGCTGAAGCTTAAGCTCACTCAACTCCTCAGTTGTCATCCAAAAGGAGATCTAGATATAGGTTGTGCTCCTGGAACAAGATCAATATGAAAATATATGTCACGCTTGGGTGGCATACCCAAAATCTCACTGGGAAAGACATCAATGAATTCTTAAAGTATAGGATGATCAAGAGTCTTCTCCTCTATTTTAAATTCATCCAGCTCATTCATAGTTATATGAAGTACTTGACATCCCTTTCACATGTTTTTCTTGAGTTGCATAGCAGAAATCATACGAAGAGATATAGGGCGCTAAAATCCCACTAACTCACAATCCTTACCAACATCATCTTTTCATCTAATTAACTTTTGTCTTTAATAAATGTTGTCTCTAACCAATCCATTCCAAGAACAATGCCATATGATCCCAAAGGAATCACACAAAGGTCTACTGTGGTGGTGAATTTACCTAGGTCTAACTCACACTTATGGACTATAGAGTCTATTGATATCTGTGCCCAAGAGGCTAACTCTACTTTCCAACCAATGTATTGATTTAATGCCACTAGCCCACATCTCTCTACTATAAAAAGAGGTATAAAAGAATTTGAAGCTGCTGAATCAAATAAAATAGAGAGAGAAATACCTCTAGTGGCACCAAAAGTCTCTACCACAATACCTTGATGCTTTGCCTGATGATGGTCCACTACTGCAAATACCATGTGAGATCTATTGGCACCCCTTTTAGTAGGATAGGAAGATGCAGGTCTCTGTCCTAAAAACTATGATGCATGCTGAGGGAAATTTACTACAATGTGACCATGCTTCCCACAAGAGAAGAAACCATTTCCTCTACCATGACCTCTCCCAGTGGAGGGTGCACTAGACTATTGATAGTTGCCTCTTCTTTCAACTAAATGCATGATCTGTGTAGGCTGACTATTCTGATTGCACCTGTTGCACAAAAATTTGCAGAAGTTCTTAGACTGAGAACCAGGTTCTATGCTGGAGAATTTGTGCCCTTCTATTGCTGACAGTGAAAATAGGAAGGGGGTTTCTTAAATTTTCCTACACCTTGATTCTGATTTCCTTTAAATCTTGAAGATGTAGGAACTCTTGTCTGAACCCCTATCTATCCACCATGTCTTGAGGCCAAATTTGCCTCAATCAAAGTATCCTTAATAACTACTTCCTTGAGGGTCTTGGGTTAAAAAACCATAACCCCTCTGATAATGCGACCATTTATCCTCTGATGAAATGTTGTAACAAGAGTGGTAACTGATCAATATATCTTGTATAGGGCTTGAGCTCAAATAAACATCGCTCGTACTCCTAAACAGTCATAGACATCTACCACAGATTATGGAACTCATATGCACATGGTTGGTGCCACTATTTTGATATGAATCGCTCACATAAGTTTTCAAGGAAAAGTTCCCAAGTGACAGTCTCCATAGTAAGTCCAAGTTTCTACTCCTCTATTTTACACTATGAAGCTGTAAAGCCCTCAAGATTCATAACAAAACATCTTGCCTTAATATTATCATCAAATTTCTACATGACTAAACAATGATCCAAAGCAATGAGCCAAGTCTCTACCTCAAAACTAGTGCCAAGACCATTAAAGGGAGGTGGTCATGATCTCATAAGGTCTCTCATCTAATTATCCTTCACATCTCCCTAATTGAGGGTAGTGTCCCTCCTTTTCAGACTCCTAGATATCTATCTCTCCTCATTATCATAATGATGTGATGCTTCCTGATCAACCTTGTTCTACATAGGTAGACGCTCCAAAATAGTCTAGAGAATCTGCATGGCATTAAGTTCTCTTGAATCACCAAGTTGTTTTCTACCATCCTCTTCCATGCTCTCCTCAACTTTCTGACTAATAGGAGGGCTAGGAATTTTTCTTCTTCCACATCCCCTACTACGGCCTCCACTTCAGCCTCTAGCTACGAATCTAGTCTCAGTGAGCATCTTTCCTATAACATAAAATCAAGAAGGGAACAATAAATAAAACATTATAAGATTGCAAAAAAAATGGTCTGAAATACAAGAGTGTTATATGTCTAAGTTTTGTTTTCAAGTTTTGACCACTAGACAACTAATTGGCGTACAATATTCCCAAAGCTCCCAATGTTTGAAACATGCACTCTAATACCAAGTGTAATGCCCCACCAAGGAACCCAGAAGATATTAACCTAAAACATGTTACCAAGTTTGCAAAATAATTTTTTCATAAATGTTTACAAACAATGATGAATAAACAGGTGGAAGTACAACATAAAGTCCATAAGAACATAAACATAAATATAATCTCCAAAGTAGATTACACATCTCAAGGGTTCCTTGACATAGAAACTACGAAATACAATTACAACCATAAATTAAATATTACATCATAATTACTTTTGAATGATAAAATACACATACTCATCAACATCCACTGCACATGTCGCAAGGTATGTACTTACAATAACTTACAAAGTACAAATAGATAAGTACAAAATCAAGAATACAACTACAAGAAGATAGGAAAGGAAGTAACTGCAACCAGGATCATCCAACACTGGAACAAGGATGTCAGAGTCTCAAATGGTAAAAGAATCACTACCTCCTCACCTTGTGGAAACCTATGGTTCCACTCCCACTGTTCTAAGGAGATAACATCAAATCCCACTCAGATCACAATACCAATCCATCCCGTAGACTAAGCAAGGATCCTAGAAGATCCTATCTCATGGTTACAAACTCATAAGTCAAAGGTACACATAATAACCTAGAGACAACCAACACATGTAGGAAACCTAGAATGAAATTAGGGAAGTTTCATCACATGAGTCAACTCTAAGGTCACCTGGTAACCTTTCTAGACTCTGACCCCTAGTGACTCTATGCAGATTAGTAGTCCTTTCACACAGACAAGGAAAACCAACTATGCCAAACTCACCATCACTATTGGATGGACAATCTTCTTCTCCCACTCCCATCCTTATCCTATACTAGCACTCAAGGCAAGGGCGGGGCATCATTATCTTATTAATTCATTTTTAATCCCCATTTAGTTTAATATTATCACTTGATTAAGTAACCTACTAAGGATACCCAGGTTGCCACTTCCGAGCTTTGACACCTCCAAAGTAAGCCACTTCCCCTCTAGCACCTAGATAACCTACCCTAGGTTTAATAATATCAAATCATGACTCTATGTCAACATAATCTCATAATATCTAAAACTGGTTCCAAGAAGTAATAGGAACACACAAAGCAATATCTATCATAAAAATTAACTCCATAAGGTTGGGTCGCATTTTGATCAAATACAAGTCAAGTATGCAAGGCAAACAAATATAAACAGTAATCTCTAATCCCGTCTCTGGTAACAGTCCTACTAGGCTGACATACTAATCCCCTCTAATCCCAAACACAGAAGGCAAATAATAGAATTTAATACAATAAACTAGTTTGTAAATTTATCACGAAATTAATTTACTCAATAATTACTAACAAACTATAATTATATTTAAAACAATTAAATTCTAACCCTGACAAATCAATTTATAACATTAACGAAATAAATTGATTTTAGGAATTAAAATTATTCCTAATCCCACATTTCCACATCAATCACCAACGTGAATTCTGGTTCCTACCGGGGCCGAGGTTGGCCCTCGGCTTGAGACTTTCTGCAGTGGGATGTACTATATAAGGCTTACATTCGATAAATACATCTAATGCCCAATTAAAATTTACACATGCTAAGGAAGAAAAACATATTTTCCTATTTCACTATATATGCAAACACATAAAAATAATATTTAATCATTAAAAAAAAAGAGAACTTTATTTTATTATTTTATCTTATTATTTATGTTTTAATAATTTGTATTTTAATTATTGATTAATATATATTAAATATTTTTAAATTTTTATTAAATAAAATTAATTTTTTTTAAACTAAAACAAAAGTGAATTGTTTGGGGGGGACCCGCAGACCCCACGCCCTGGCTGCCCACGCGACAGTCCCTTGGGTTGTCCTGCGGTGCCCTAGGGCCTACCGCCGACAATCCCTTGGAGCTACTGTGTGGTAGCCTTGGGCTGGCCACCGGTTGGAAAGGGGAGGGAAGGATGGGTGACCCCCACCTTCTCTCAATTTTTTTAAAATATATTTATTTATTTATTATTATTTTTGTATAATTAAAAAAAAAATGCCAGGAATTGGACTATGCCAAAACAAAGAGCTTAATTTATTTTTTTTAAATAGCAAAGATTGTAATTAAAGAGAGAATATATATTTACATATAATATATACGATGTATATATCCTTTTTCACTATACAATGCAAATTTTAATAAATTTAAATAATTTCCTTATTTTTGTAAAGAAATAAAAATAACCAAATTAAAAGTCTAAATATTCACAATTCCTTTTGGGTATTTTTATTCAATTTGTTTTCTAAGGGTTTTCATGCAATTTCCTTTCAAACCTAATACCAAATTCGAGTTTTTCTCCAAATAAATCTATTGTAAAATTGAACCTAAGATTTTCAGATAAAATATTCTTTCACAAAATTTCAACAATCATTATTCTAGTTTCTATCATTCCATAAATTCAAACCCTAATTGAAACCAAGGATTGCATGCATACCAAAATTTTCTTTAATCAATTGTAGAGTTTCAACATGAAGAGAAATCACAAAAATAATCCCACAATATCTAGATCTGACAGGCACGAAGAAAACACTCCTTTCAAAAAAACATAAATACAATCAAAAGGGTTATCAAACCCTACCTCAAACACCAAATAGATAGATTTGAAGATGACAAAAAATGAAGACAAATCCAAGCTCTCAAAAATTCACACCAAATTCAAATCCATCACCCAAAAATTCTCCAAACCTGTGTGTTGAGAATAGTGGCCCTCTAATTTCAGTTCTCAACTCAAGTCTAATTTTCTAATTGCTCTTGTTAAACCACTTAACTCAAAATTGACTAATTCTTTTTATTTTATTTATTTCAATTTGATTGTGCAACTTAATGCATTTGAATTAAATTAATTAATAACATTTAGTCTATTGTTATTTTCCATATGTTATTTAATTTCTCAATTAATAAATACATTTTTATTCGAAAAGTTAAATTACAAATAATTAAATCTAAAGTGAATGTATTTAAGTAATTTTAATTAATTAAATATCTATATTTTCACAATAAGCCTTTTAATAAAAAATAATTAAATTTAATAAATACATTTAATTAATTTCTATTAATTAAATACTCTCACATTTAAATAGCTAAAAATTAAAAAAATCTAATTTATTTAAATTATATAATTAATCTAAATAAATTATCTAATTATAGCAATCACATCAATAACCAAAAATAAACTAAACTTTAATAACCATAACCATGCTCAAGGAAGGGACTATAAACACACGTCACCTGAACGAGTTTGGAAAGGGTAAAGCATCATAATCTTGTCCACTATTTCAGGACAATAGAATGGCTTAGGTTGGGATTTGGATTTGAATATTATCTCCCCACTTTTACCATTGAGACTTGCAACAGGGCATGCTCATCTTGAAAATTTGGAGAAGTCGATGCCTAGTACCTGCAAACCTGCATAAAAGACCAGCATGTACATACATATATATAAAACAAGAAAAGGTGGGGATTGAGACATCGTGTGGATCCTACAAGAAGGTAACTACGACTTCATCCCTCAACCATATCAAACACGTCAAACAAGAAAGTAAAATCATACATGATAACCATACACATGTAAGTATGGGGTAAGTATAATCATAATCGTAAGCATCATTTAAAACATGTAAATCATTATCATTAAATAACTAACATCATCTAACTACATCAATATAACATCCATAATTATTCATTTATTAAAATCACTGTGTACAGTCATACATCCAAAAACCACATAATAATTGAAATATCAACGCACACATAAAAGTGGCCTAAAAGAGTTTGGCAATATAAAACGGAAGAGAAAACTATGGGTGGGCACTACAACAACTTAAAACATTATTAAAAATATTTTAAATCGGTTTTGAGATAAGCAATTTAAAACATTGTAAAAATGTTTTAAATCAGTTGGAACATGAGTAATTAAAGAGAAATTATTTTATTTATCTTTATCAATAATTAGTTATAAAAAGAAATTCATGAGAGTACATAAACCATTCCATGACTTTATGGACATTTTCCATAAAAATTCTGATTTTTACGTGAGTAAAGAAGAATGTAAAAAAAAGAAACCTTCAAGAATCGGTTATTAAAATTGAAAAAGACTCCTTTTTTTTCTAGGAGACTATATATATGTAAAGAAAGATAGAAAATGGAGGTTTCTTCTTCTTTCGACAACTTGTGTGCTATAAGAGAGGGGAACCATTTTATTCTGTAATGATAATAGAGAAGGAAAGGGGGAAATCATATTTTTATTTTTTCAAAGCTTGATTTGGGGCAGGGTGTAGACACCTAAAATTGCCCATTCACACTAGTATTAATTTTTATTAATATTTTCCCTTAACATCATAGTTAATTTTTATTGATTAACTATATTTTTATATTCCTCTATTTATTTAATTAAATTTATTTTAATTAAATAAATTTATTTTCCCTTTGTATTTAAATATTTCAGGTCCATCATATATAACATTCTATATGAATGTTTTTCCCATGGTATATGCAAATGTGGTGCCAGAGGGAATTACATGCTCATCAGGAGGCTTCAGTGCAAGATAAAGATTTTATCCCCATTCTCCCTACCAACATTTTCTTGGGACTAATGATTTTGGTTCATTTCTTTTGGCTGGTTGATTTCAATCTATACCCTTGTCTCTAGGTGTACCATTGTCTCTAGGTAACTATTGATAGGTAGGTCATTTTGTCAAAATTTCAACTCTAAATTTATAATCCAAATTGAAATTTTAAACAAAAGTTAGCTATTATATACAAATTTTGGATACGTGATTTTTCCCTTATTTTTGACTCTGCACTCCCTAGTAGAAATGTTTGTTTTGTAATTTTCTCTTTTTTGCTATGTTATAAGGTGGGTTTGTAATACATTGGCTTAAAATTAGTTAATATGGAATGCCTATTGATATTTAAATTGTTGATGTGTGTGCACAAGAAGGCTGATGAGGATGTGTTTGTAAAAAGATCAACTACTAGTATGCTAAGAGGAAAGAAGATTGTGTCTCCAAACACAGTGAGTCTATGATGAATACAACAACCATATTTTGTTTTATTTTTCTATATTTTATGGTATTGAATATCTAGTCTTAAGAAATTTCTATTTGGTTGAAATGACATATTGACTGAGCTGCATGTAGTTGTTGTAATATAAATAGAACAAAAGTTTATAAGGCTATTCATCCTTAAAAATTTGCTGAAATATTTTATGCAAGTTCAGTAGGAACATTGATGAAGTGTAACTTTTGAACATCATAAAGATTCAACATCTCCTCAGGGGTTGTTATAGATCAAATAAAATAGCAGCTCAACATTATGCTTTGTATCTATCATGGCCTCCTTTTGCATCTCCGTGTTTTTCTTCTTTTTGGTCACTAAGATTGGAAGAAAGTCGCAAGAGAAGTGATTTATAGGAAAATATTGAATGTCTGCATTAATTTTTGTTGTTTCAGACTTTAATATCTTCTTTTCATTTTATTTTTTATTTTCACTTTTCTATATTAGTGTATTCTTTCTATGTTTATCACATATCTCACAATCCTTATTGTTTTGGTCTAATGTTAGGGTATGGGCATACCTGTTTGAAAATTATCTGTGTACGCTATGCTAGGTGGTGTTCCTCCTTGAGCGGTAAATTTAAGCTTAAACATTATTTAGATATATTTCTATACTATATCAGTAGGTTGATTTTTAGAATCTAGAAATGAGAATTTTTAGATGTACCTATTGTTTGAACAGTGTGATTATTGATATGAAACTTACAAAAAGGTGCCATGTGGCTCCTCATTCTTGATACCTTGTAGCATGTTATGGTCTATGGTCTTCTACACCTTATGATAGTCCTTTTGTATGTCATTGTTACAAGATTCATCATTTCATATTCTAGTTGTTGTTTGTATTAGAGATCACCTTCTTCATGATTTTCATGAAACATGTTAACTTGGAATCTACATATGCCTTCTTGATCTTTGCAATAAATGGATACCTATGTCTTCATGAATAACATTGTTACATGCATTGGTAGATGTAAACATCTATCTTTGAATGACACACTCATGGATTTTATTGGGATGTCTTGGCATATGTTTGTCAACCCTAAGTATGAGCTTCTATCTATTTTTATGCATGTAATTCTTTATGACACTTAACCAAGTCCCCATCATGGTTCCACAATGGTCCAACACAATATAATCTATGATTGATAATGATCTATATTATCTGTGCCAATGATATCTATATTTACATTGTAAACCATTGGCATATCTTTCTCCCTCATAATGGTGTCATTTGTTGTCTTTCATGCATATAGGATCATGGTCGCATTTTTCTATCATGATACCTTGTAAATCATTCTCTATTCAAATTATTTTTCCTTTATATATGCTTTGATTGTCACTATCTTGGCTTATACAACCAAGACACCACTACCATATTCCTTGAAAAATCTATTGATACCCCTTTCATGAAGACTATGATCATTTAACCATTTTTTTATCCACTACATTACAATGTCTAATTTCACACTCTGCTTGATTGTACCTTTACTGCTCTATTGTTGTGATTTTTAGCATGTTTTTTTGTTTTCATTTCTTTGAATAATGAACAACACTGCCATTTACTTGTACTGCTAATGTTTGGGCCAACAAACAACGCTTCTATTATGCACTGTAAACTCTAATTTTGTACATATTTATCTTTGTAAGGACTGTACTACTATTTTATGATAGTGGTCATCTCTTTGCATCCTTATAACAAAAATCCCACCACATTTATCTTTATGTTCATGGTCATTACTTCTGATTTATAAAAGTGAGTTGTAATCTTGGCATTGTTATCTATAATTTTTAGTGAAGGTTCTTTGATCCTTCACAATGTCTTCATCCATTACATTCATTATCTTAGAACTCCATGAGGCTATAGACTTATCTATTAGGAAAATAGTGAAAGATATCGTACAAAGATGAATGTATTGAAATAGCATGATAATCTCATTGAAGATAACATGAATCTATGTGTCATTTAAGTCTACAAACAATGAGGTGAAAACCCCTTTTAGAGAAGGAATGTCTGCATTATCCTTGAAAACCATAGATCTCTCAAGATAAAAATTGTGAATATACATCATGACATTGTCATTTCATGGTATCTTATTGGTATTGAATATGTTCATGCCAACAAAATGTGAAATATCTTTCAATGCATCTAAGGGAAAATAGTGAGAACAACCCTCTCCATATTTTATTCATAGGTGAGCTAATCTTGGTAGTGAATGCATTTCATTGAGATGTTGAAGAATCCACCTAAAAGGCAAACAAAATGGAATGATCAATAAAAGAAGAGAATGACTACATGAGGGTGTATATATTACATAAAACTATACCTCATGAATGATTATTTTCCATGCATAGAAACTCATTGTTTAATCTATCTCTTCATAATGAATATACTATTTTTCTTGATTTATACTTGCTACCCTTGCCTAAAAAATATTATTTACTATTAGAAGTATGCACCCCTATCTTGTGATTTTATGTTCACTCCTTGCATACATTATCTTTGAACTCTACATCTTTGAGAAACACTACTAACAATCCTAAATTTCTTCTTTAAGAATGAATGTATGATGTTTCTATTTGCATTTAAGTACAATCTTAACTCCTTAATGCACTTCTTTTTGGGTGAGATATCCTTCTTCACGTGGACTATTGTTCATGCATTAGAAACTCAAGAGTTTCATTTATCTTCTTCTCTAAATCAGCAAATGACTACCAAAATAAAAACTACTGCTCTTTAAAATTTGTACATGAAACTCATTATTATTCAAATAATACATTGTTCTCTACAAAGATCTACAACCTTCACCCACAATAAAGTGTTATCCTATGGGGAACACACTATTCTCTATCCACAAATCTGGGTGTGTTCTTTAGTAAATACTATCCTATGCATGGTTTTTTTGAATGCATCTTCTTTGGCGACCATGAACTCTTGCTACTTGTTGTTCATGCATAATTTCCTAACATCTTTTTTAGAACATCCTTGATTTTCATCATTAATATTCTTATGTGATCAATAATTCCATCATCTATGGTTTCTATATATTGGAAGCAATTCCTTTTTTCTTTTTATTACTAATCATGCCATATTGGTGGTTGTATAAAGTCAATAGAAACACTAATACCCAGTTAGATACTATTCTAGATGTTCTATTGTTGTCCTGAAAACATTTTGATAAGTAGGAGATATTTTCTACATCAAGTCAAATTGTGATTGTTACCAATTTTAGTTTCCATTCTAAATTGTTGAGTTATGAACTTTATTTTATATTGACTTAAGTGTTTTAAAGTTGTTGCCCATGAATATTAAAGAATTATTTGAGTGCAAGAAGTAAATTCCAAAGTGAAAGAAAAGAAGTACAAATGCATAGACATTGAATTTTGATTATTGTTATACAAATACAAAAATAATGCATTTTATTGTCATATTATTGAAAACTATTTTACAAAGGTACAATGATGTTCAGATTTAATTGATACAATTTTAATACAATGCACTCAGATCCACGCAAGCCATGGTAGCTTCTAAAAAACTATCTGAATAAACACATTGCAAGACAGAAAGTAATAGAGAGAGAGGGAGAGATAGGTAAAGCCTTCATTGCTTGAATGGGAGGTTGTTAGTTGAATTGTGATGAAGATTTGGGACCGCATCTCCAACTTTGATTAGACCTACAAATATGAAATAAGAAGGGTCAGTTCAAAGAGAACTGAGCAATGGAAATTTTCCTAAACATCTCTATACTACCCTATGTACTACAACATGCTTATTAAGATAAGGCATTAAAAGATGCAAGGAAGAGGAAGAGAAGGGAAAAGAAACACATGGTTTCTACTAATATTGTTTGGATGTTCATGTGTAGATACATGTATGAAGACAAAGTAGGTTGTAGAAGGGACACACATATACTACAGATGTGAAACTTTCCAACTGAAGTTATGTAGAGGTGAAGATTGATTAAGAAGGTTGTAGAGGGGGCATACATAATAGGTATGTGACCTTCTAGTTGAATTAATAAAGCTAATGAAGACTGGTTGTTGAAGGGACATGATTTCTTGTCATTAAACCTTTCAGCCTATTAAATTTCTACATAGTTTCAATTGCTACAGGAGGTAACTACATGTCAACACAATATCAGTTTGCTACAAGAAGAAGTTTTCTACAAGAACTAATGATATTTCTACATAATCTTAGTTTTCTACAGGAAGTTTAAATGCTATAGGAGGTTATATAGAAAGTAACTTCATGGACCAATTTTGGGAATCATTTAAGTTGCTACAAGAGGGTTAAAGGGGATTCTTATACTTCATGTTTTATGTTCTATATATAACAAAGAGAAATCATACATGACATGGTTATATGAAATCAAATGAATGGGACATAAGCATCAGTGCAATAAATTAGAATCATCTCAAATGCATGTGCAAGAGATATCAATATTAGTTGAAAATATATTAAAGATATGATAGTAAGTATTATGCTATAGGAGATCAAATTCTTATTTTATTCAATTGATTGCTGCAGAAGATTTGAGAAAACAAGTTTTAAAAAAAACATTGACAACAATCATAGTTATTACACTGATCAATCATGAGGTTGTTGTAAACAACAAGAGTTTATATCATATGTGTTTGAAATAACAAGTTCTTTCCAGCTATCATATATCTTTAAAGGACAAGTATATCAAAAGCATGTTAAAAAATTTTCAAAGGATCTAATAGAGGTAAATTACATCAACTGCATCAACATTTTGATACAAGGTACAATTTCATTTCATTATTCATTCAAATCCTACCCAGCAGATAAGGGATCCTGAGTCATGTTGACTACCAATGAATCCATCAGGACAACACACAATGATGAGAATTTTAGATGACTCATCGGCATGGGTTTCCCTGATGGAGTCATTGGTATATTCAAAGCCATTGACACAAACAAAATTAACATATACTGACTTTTAACATATGAAAAGAATGAACATAGTAATAGTATGGTTTTTTTTAAGTAAAAAGAATGTCAGATATAACATGGATAATATTATCAATGCATCATTCCACAAAGTGATCTCGGTCTCAGAGACTCTTTTCAATGCAAATAAGCCATTAAATAAAGAGGGCTCACTAACCCTTGTGTTTTGATATGAATCCAGCCAACAGAATATGAAGATCACGACTGTAAAGGAATTAACCCACAACTCAATATTAGAAGATCTTCAAAATATGACAGTCTACAAAATGAATATAACAGAAGATCTTGCATTCAAGCATATAAAAAATGCTACCAAATATCTGCATAATATTTATATTTTTTCATCACTGCTTCAAAGAAAGGAAGCTCATGGTAGGGAGGAAGAATCCAGAATTCAAGCCATGGCAAGCTTGAGAATATGGCAAGTTTTGTGTGAACAAGAAAAATACCCAGAATAGAAAAATGAAGAAGGGGCTCAGTCTTCAAGATGGCCATTTATATTGTCATAGACATAGCTATTTAAGAGGTTTTTAATGATTTTAGAACCGAACCTAGATATTAAAAAGAAATATAGGAAAATCAAGCTTGGGTTTCAGAAAATAGATCATTAATTATGACTTGTTATATGCAAAACTTTCATATTTTAGTATGGAATTTAACAGAGATAATATTAAGATACAGATATTGAAGGCACAACAAGCTATAGGGAAACCAAAAATATTTCTTTTGTAACAGAATGTGAATGAGTATTTTTGTAAAAACATATAAAGTTCCATTTTCAAAGACTGCTGTGAAATAAAGTAACTGAAGAATATAAACAGAAACAATATTTTTAATAAGCTACATGAAAGCCTTGTATATTTTTCTATAGCCATGAAGTAAAATGCAAAGGAAACCCTGGTGTTTATTGAAAATGGAAAAATCACATGGAACAAAACTAGAAACATTAAGGATACTTGTGTCCATGTCCAAGAATAACAGAGCCTTTGAGAAAACTCATTTCCATATCCTGCAAACCCTAGCAGCATGGCGACACCATAGAGAAAGGAAAACAAGTGCAAATCAAACATTTGTTTAGCGTTTTTCCCATATTTCACATCTGGGCCACTTTTTCTTAATAAACATGTCATATAATGATTTTGGGTCCAACTATGTGAGGATATAATATGTTCTTCCCATTATAATCTTTATTATTATTTACATATGATAAATGATTTCATTTATCACTAAGCATATGTAAATAATAATAGAGATTTATTATTATTTTTCTATTATTCCATTTTAATATTTATTAAATATTGCTATTTAATAAATATTAAGGCTTATAATAGATAAAATAATAATATCTTGCATGTGCATTATATTATAAAATTATTTTCTATATCCCAATTCCAAGTGGAAAAGTAATAATTACATATTACCGATGAGAGATTCGAATTAACTATTTTGGATATAGATCTCTCTTGTCCCTAAAGAACAATTTCCAAAGAGGATGATTCCTACCTAAAAATCATTTTTTTTTCTCTCCCACCAAATTTCCCATACAACTAAATTTGGGGTACATTTCCAAAGACAAGCAAATAAAGAACTTGCATTGAGAATAGACCATGATTCAAAAAGGTCCCACAACTTATAAGGTAAAGGCATAAAAAGATTCAACTTCTTGAGAACAAAGGACCAACATTGATGAACAAAGGAACAATTCAAGAGTAAATGATCAACTATTTATTCTTCTTCACTACAAAGTACACAATTAAAAGACTGAGAAATCCCAAGATTTCCAAGTTTATCACTGGTTAGTATTCTATTATGAAGTTCCAGCCAAGAAAAGTAGCCATCTTTTGGAAGGACTACACTATTCCAACAAAAGGAGTATGCTTTGAAATTTATTTTAATGTTCTCTATCTATTTCAATGCTCTATAACCTTCTTTGATGGAATAATTACCATCCTTTTCTAGTGCCCATATTATTTTATCTTCTCTCTTGGATAAATAAATGACCCTATCAGAGAAGATAGTTTGAAGAAGAGATATATCCTGCTCATTCAAGGGAAGAACACTTGGATCTTTCCAAATAACTTTATCTAAGAATATTTCCACTGTCAAAATATAATCCCAAAGTTTGAACCCCCATTGGGTAATGGTGACATTTCTCACTATTGACAACTAATCTATCTTGTCCATAGGAGGCAGCCCACACCATGAATCCTCCTATAATTTGATATTTCTCCATTGTGCACTTCCCAAGAAATATAATTTCCAACTAAATCTCTAGAGGCCACCATAAAATTCCATAAGGTAGATCCATTTGGAGGATCTAAGATTGAAAAAATACAACAAGGGCTGCTATCATCTAAATACTTTTCTTACATTATTTTGCACCATTTAGCTTTCGACTTAGAATACATTTGTTAGACCATCTTGCCACCAAATTCTTTGTTCCTTGCTTGAAGATCCTGAAGACCCACACCACCATTTGATTTCTCATATGCCATGTCCTTAAGTGAAACAAGAGGAATCTTCTTTTCTTCTGACAATTTGCCCTTCCAAAGGCAATATCTAATAATTTTCTCAATCTGGTGAATCACTATGGCAGGGGCCTTAAGGAATGAGATATAATAATTAGGAATATTTGATAGAACACTCTTAATGAGTATAATTAAACCTGATAAAGAGATCCATTTGCCCTTTCATGCTGAAATTCTACTCTTAATCCTATCAATGATAGTAGACCAATAGGAAATTTTATTTTCCCCCATAAAGAAAGGAATTCCCAAGTAAGTGGAAGGTAGTTTTTCTTCTCAGAAACCCAAGATACTAATAATCTTTCTACCAATAATCTCATTAGTATTGAAAAAGTAAACTTTTGATTTATGCACATTGATTTTTTGACCTGAGACAAAATTGTATAGATCTAAAGTCTTTTTATTTTGTTTAGCTTCCTTAATATTAGACCTGCCAAATACTAAGGTATCGTCAGCAAAGAGAGAGTGAGTCACATAAATTGGTGTACTTGTGATATGAGCACCTTTCCAAAGCCCAAGCTTTGATTTATGCTTTATGGTCCTGCTAAATGCCTTAGCCATGATAATAAAAAGAATTGGTGGCAGAGGATCACCTTGTCTAACCCCCTATGTGGAAGAGAAAAAACCAGCAGGCTACCCATTAATAAGGACTGAGAACTAAGAACCTACGATACAAGCTTTAATCCATTTACACCACTTATTTGTAAATCTAAATTTATACAAGACTTCAAACAAAAAATCCCAATTGACACTATCATAATCCTTCATCATATCTAGTTTTATCACAAAATTGGAGGATTTATTTTCATTAATGGAATGGAGAACCTCATGGGAAACCAATGCACCTTCCATGGTTTCTCTACCTAGAAAAAATCCACCTTGCTCAGGTGAGATGATAAGAGGTATATATTATTTTAACCTTAAATAGATTGCTTTTGTTATGATCTTGTACACTTTATTACAAAGGAAAATGGGACAGAAATATGCAAAAGATTTGGGATCTTTAATCTTTGGAATAATAGCAATATTAGTTGTGTTAAAACATTTCAGAATTATAACATTTGATAATTGCTAGGTTTAATTTCTTATATTGTTTGATGAGGTGTAGGGTTAGGATTCGATTTACATTAGTGTTTAAATAGGCTTAGTGTTAGGGTTCAATTTGTTTTAGTGTAAGGTCAGGGTAAAATTTAGGTTAGGGTTAGTGTTTAATTTGGTTTAATGTTCAATTAGTTTTATGACTAGGGTTGAACTTGCTTTAGGGTTTTGATTACAATTTATTCTAGTTTAGGTTTAGGGTTTATTTTTATTTATTATTAGGGAACTAAGTTTCAAGTTTTTAAGTGTTAGGGGTGGAGTTTAATTTGGTTTGGGGTTTAGACTTAGCTTTGTCTAGTATTAGTTTTAATATTTATTTTGGTTTGTTTTTAGTTATAGGATTAATATTCTTGTTTAAAGATTATAATTACATTAGGTCCAAAGTTAAGGTTGGTATTTATTTAAGCTTATAGAGTGAGATTTGAGTTCAATAATATTTAAGGTTATATTTTAAAAATGTTAGAATTTGATTTGATTCTATGTTCTCTTGATTTATTTGGATTGAAAGATCAACATAAATTTGATAATTGTTAGGTTTAATTTCTTATACTATTTGATTAGGTCTAGGGTTAGGATTCAATTTAATTTAGTGTTCAAATGGGCTTAGTGTTAGGGTTCAACTTATTTCAGTGTAACGTCAAGGTAAAATTTGGGTTAGGGTTAGTGTTTAATTTGGTTTGATGTTTAATTAGTTTTATGATTAGGGTTGAACTTGCTTTAGGGTTTTGATTACAATTCATTTTGATTTAGGTCTAGGGTTTATTTTTTATTTATTGTTAGGGAACTAAGTTTCAATTTTTTAAGTGTTAGGGGTGGGGTTTAATTTGGTTTGGGGTTTGGACTTAGCTTTGTCTATTGTTAGGTTTAAGATTCAATTTGGTTTATTTTTAGTTATTCAATTAATATTCTTTTTTAAAGATTATAATTACATTAGGTCCAAAGTTAAGGTTGGTATTTATTTAAGCTTATGGAGTGAGGTTTGAGTTCAATAATGTTTAAGGTTATGTTTTAAAAGGGTTAGGATTTGATTTGATTCTATGCCCTCTTGATTTGTTTGGATTAAAGAACAACACAAATTTGACAATTGTTAGGTTTAATTTATTATACTATTTGATTGGGTTTAGGGTTAAGATTCAATTTACTTTAGTGTTAAAAAAGGCTTAGTGTTAGGGTTCAATTTGTTTAAGTGTAAGGTCAATGTAAAATTTGGGTTAGGGTTAGTGTTTAATTTGGTTTGATGTTCAATTAGTTTTATGATTAGGGTTGAAATTACTTTAGAGTTTTGATTATAATTCATTATGGTTTAGGTTTAGGGTTTATTTATTTATTGTTAGGGAACTAAGTGAGAGGAGAATATTTTAATAAAAATATTAACTAACATCAATTTAATAATCTTACAAATCTATAAAAATGAGTATTTAGAAAAAAAAAATCATTCCCATTACATTTATCTCTCCTTTTTTCTACCACTAATTCTCCAATTCCTCTTCCTCTCTCCCTATTTCTCTCTCTTTCTATATCTCTCTATTACCATTGGTTTGTATTACAAGATTCACAATGGAGAGAGGAACTAGATAGCATAGAGCTACTACATCATAGAGAGGAAAGTGGGTGGCAATAGAGGTAAGTAGACAAGATAAAGTCATTTTTGTCCATGAGGCCTCTAAGGTCAAACTTATTGGTTGAAAATGCACATGAATGTTGATTAAATATGATTCTATATCAAGGGAAAAGTTTGAAAATTAGCATGGCCAAAACATGATATCAATATGTCAAATATATGACTAAAGTGAGGTTTCGTGTTGGACAACATATTTGTATAAATGATATAATTTACTGTGTTATCTATTATCAGAGCCAGATGAGGTCATGGCAATAAATCATGTCATATTAAATGAGGACACAGCGGATGAAGCAGGACATCAAGTTTTCAAGTTTTGACTTACGAATAAATGATATGATGGTATTTTGTGATACGTCCATCTTTTTTCATAGAATTATTGAAATTTATAATGTATTATCCAATCCTGACATAAACTAATACATGTTGATTATTTTAGATGGAGATTGGGGCTAGTGCAAAGCTTGAGCATTCAACTAGAAAATGAACAAGATGTGTACGTGGACTTAGACCTAATATCATTGAATCACGTAAATGATAGTGGGTGGAAGAGGATATGACAATGGATTTTGTAGACACAATAATTGATTGCACTGGAGAAAAGGTTGGCTAGGACTATAGTACATGGGATGAATAATTTGAGAAAATTGTTGTCTGTGGATGTTCTATATATCATGGAAAGAAACAAATCAAATGAGAAATTGCACAAAGAAATTACATATTTGATGAGCTTCTTGTTTGTCGTGTGCTTCCTATAATCTATTCAAATCCAATAGGAATTGTGGTAATAAATTTTCCAAATTTATATAAATAACATGTATACTTCATTTAAACATTGTTCTATATTATTTAAACAACTAATTTTTTCTTAATGGATAGTTGCAAGAAAAATTTCTTGGTTTAAAGTATCTTGGATCACTGACTTCCAACCTAGAGGAAAATGATCATTTATCAAATGATATATCTAACAAAAATATGTGCCAATATACCAGCTTGAAATATGAGGGATTGATGAAAATAAGTAACAGAATAAGAGCTAGTTTAAAGATGCATAATTTACTTAAAGATGTGGGAAGGTGGACTGCATACCCTTTGAGAATGAATGTGATGGAGATGATTATTTGCATCTAAGTTTGAGATAAATTTACAAAGAAATATTTGATCATCGACTATATTGCACTTGGCCTAGTAATCAACAACTACCTAGAGTGTATGATGTATTTCAATTTTGGGGATACAAGTACATGATACGACCCTCTGAAACTCATGGAGCGAATCTAGGCCTCTTTATTGTCCAAAATGTACATGTGGGATCTCAACATAGAAATAATTTAGGAAAAACCACTAGGAGATTAATTCCATATTATGGTCCATCATATTACAATGGTGAATGGAGAAGGCTAGTAGAATATAAGCCTAGCATGTCAGCATATAGTCTAAATTCAAATTTGCATACACATTGTCTCCAATTGGAAAGTGGAAAAGAAATGAATGGAAGTCATCTTATGAATATAGATGGACATGTTGGATACAACTAAGAGGGGGGTGAATAAGTTGTATGTCCTTAATATAAAACTTTATCTTTTCATATCAAAATAGTAAATGCAAATTTGAAACCTCAAAATTAACATAGATCAGAACACCAAGAATTATTTTTGAGGAAACCTTGTTAAGGGAAAAACCTCAGTGGGGATGTAACCCACAAGTAATGCACTAGTAATAAAGCATCTTAGTTACAAGATCTTTCCATTTTAGGAGTAGATAAATAGAACCGGTAAAATGTCCCTACCAAAGGACAGACTCCTTTCTTTGAGTTAGCAACTTTCCCAATGTGAAGATTAAATCCACCTCCTGAAGGTTAAACCCACCTTTTGGAACCACTGTCCAAATGAAAGTATATAAATATATTGATTACAGATAATAAACTGGATAACAACAACTCCTTTTCTAAATTAGTTCCAATGAAGTACAATAATCAATTGTCTGCTCTACATCAGTGGTCCTCACATCCATACATTCACATTCACACCCACACTCTTTGTATCACTTGTTTTACTCCTTTATACAAGATACAAATGATTTATTAGGTCAGCACCAATTAAGACTTTCCTATTAAAATTGGTTTACATAAACTCTTGTCAAGATACACATGGGATCTTAAGAAAATAAAAAACATCAGTCATCCAACATACTCCATAATCCATAACTTATCTTCACACAAGGTAGAACATGCCACATCTCATAGGTCAGAACCAAATAAGACTTCGCAAGGTCACATGCTATAGATGACATCACCAAGAGTGTGGTGATCAAGGAACAAGGGAAATTATTCCTTAAAGAGTCTTCTATTATATCCTAAATCCATCTCGCATCCAATCAAATACAAAAATTTAGAAACTAACTCTGCCACATACCTCTGTTCCTATTCTTGCTACCAAAACTATTGTAACTTATTCTTCTAATTAATTTATTGCATGTGATCTTAGATATAAGATCTAAATTCCATCTAAAACATAAATCCAAGCTCGCAGAGTTAGACATGTCGTACACATCCCATACAATCATGATGATTTTGCATGTTCTTGCAGTCTTAACCAATATTACTGTAACATCAGATACAGTTAAGTTAATATTTTGAAACATATGTTGACATCAATGATAAAACATGTCAGGAAAATTTCCAAAAATCTCCCCCTTTGGCATTGATGGAAACATGTTAGAAAAAACATCAACCCAACAGTCATCTCAATACCCTCTACACATCTCCCTAGGAACTAGTGGGGTTTTTTCTTGTATTTCTCCCCCTTTGACATGAATGACAAAGGACTACTTTTCCTTCTAAAAATTCCACAGTAGCAAGGTGTACCTTTCTCAAATCTTCATTCCTAAAAATAGGTACCAAATCACCCAGATAAGTGTTGTTATGTCATGTGATCACTGCCCCTAAGGAGTGCATCGAAGCATCAAGTCCAGAGAAGGATATAGCTCTGATAGCTACTGGACTGATGTATTATTGCATCATCTAGTTCTCGCAAGGAGGGGTTTTCACCCCAAGCATATCTCTGAGATAATCAAATATATCTTTTGGCAAAGTTTTAGAGAATATCTCTGCTAATTTCTCTTTTGTGCTCACATACTCAACTATAACCTCCTTTTATTCAACTTTCTCTCTCAAATAATAATATTTGATTGAGATATGTTTGGTTTTTGAGTGCATAACAAGATTATTTGACATATTGATTGGGCTTGTATTGTCACAATGAATCACAACTAGTTCTTCAAAGCTTATTCTAATATCCTTCAACATTTGTTTCATCCAAATAACTTGTGAATAGTTTAAAGAAGCTACCACATATTCTAACTCAGCAATAGATTGATCAACACAATCTTTCTTCTTTCTTAACCAAGAGACTAACCTCTTTCCAAGGAAGAATGCACCACCAGTGGTTCTCTTACTATCATTAATACATCTTTCCCAATCTGCATTAGTGTATGCATAGAGTAAATTCATCTGACTTAACATACCACATCCCAAATTCTAATGTACCTTTCAAATACCTAAATATATATTTTACTACAATATAGTGAGTCTCTTTTGGATATGATTGAAACCTCGCAACAATTCCAATTAAATTCACAATATCTAGTCTGGTATGTGTTAAATACTATAATACACCAATCATAGACATTTTAAATTCATCTTTCATTTCTTCAACAAATTTATTGCTGATTTCATCATTTCTTCCAAAGATAATATAATCCACAAATACTTATATGATCGGGATTCCATCCTTGCTAGTTCTCAAATATAAATTACTATCTACACTACCTTTTCTGAAACTAAGATGTAATAAATACCTATCAAGTCATGCATACCAAGCTCTAGGAGCTTTCTTTAGTCCATACAAATCCTTCTTCAACTTGCAAACCATGTCTTTTTCATTTGTCAATGGAAAACCATCAGGTTGCTCAATGTAGACCTCTTCTTCTAGATCACCATTCAAGAATGCATATTTCACATCCATCTAATACACTTTGAAGTCCCTGTAGGAAGCAAAGGAAATAAATAATATTAGTGCTTCTAATCTATCCATAGGTGCACGGGTTTATTTAAAGTCTATTCCTTCTTGCTACGAGTAGCATTTATAGACCAATCTTTCTTGTTTCCTTATAATTGTTCCATATTTGTTCATTTATTTTTGAATACCCATTTAGTTCCAATAACATTCTTTCCTTCAGGTCTAGAAACTAGTTCCCAAATTTTATTCTTTGTTATCTGATCTAGTTCTTCTTTCATGGCATTAACCCATGATTCTATTACTATAACTGATGTTGATGATGATGAATACCAACCAAGATCAGAGGAATACAAGATAGTAGAAAGGTTAGATCAGTTATTATCTTGTCATTGATGTTAAGCGATTGATTTTCGGTTTATATTATGTTGCCATATCATTAAGAGTATAATATAAGTTGAATAAATTAAGGATGTAGTACCCCTCCCATAGTCTGATTTTCTATATATTGTGGTTATTTTAGGATGATGAATTATATGTTAGGAAATCATTGATGTTTATGATTTTACTAACCCCATACTTGCATGTGTATGGTTGGTGTGTTTGTTTTATATTTCTGCTTGACATGCCTAATGTGGTTGAGAGATGGAGTCATAGTTACTTTCTTTTGAGATCCACATGATCGATCGATCCCCGTCATTGTCTGTTATATATGTGTGTGTGTGTGTGTGTGTGTGTGTGTGTGTACATGCAGGTTTTGTATGCAAGTTTGTAGGTATCGGGCATCAACTTCCCTGAATTGTCAGGATGAGCGTGCCCTATCACAATATCTCAAATGGTAAGAGAGGGGAGATAACATAGGTCCAAAACCCTAACCTAAACCCATTTGTCCTAAGATTGGACAAGTATCAGTTTGACTACCCTACTCAGATTTGTCTACTTGGCATGGATTCGTGGATCCCTTCCTTGAGCATGTTTGGTTTTATGTTGTTTGGTCTCAGTTGATTGATTTCATGAATGAGTGATTTTATGTGATTTATTGATTTAATGATTATAGTCAAAATTTAATATTAATTGTGTTCCTATGTTTATTTGAGAAAATTAATTGAAATTCAAATAGTTGAATATTTGGATTTAATTAATTATTTAAATTGAAATTAGAGTTAATTATGCTTGTGTACTTTATTAAATAATTAAATGTTTAATTGCATGGTTTTAGGATGCTTTAAATATTTAATCTATTTAATATAAACTTTAATCAATTACATGTGCATTAGCAAATGTTGAAAATTAAATTGTTTTAAAAAAGTAAACAACTTGTTCTAAAAAGTCAAAGTTGAGTTGTGCATATAAAGTTATTTTAAATTATTAAATTAGGATTTACTTTCAATTTCTGATTGGAGTTGATTTGGGAGTTAACTGTTGAGTTATCTTTAGGGTTGCATGAAAGGGGGAATTGAATCTCTATTAGGGGAGTTGCATTTCATTTTAGAGATTAGACAGGTTTTGGAGCAATTTTTGGAGAGAGCTTTGGCATTTTGAGATTTTTGGGTGAATTGGGATTGCTTGAATTTTGTTGAAGGTTGGTTTGTGCATTTGGATCTTGTGCTTGCTTTCTACGTGGACTCGGATCTGCAGGTTGAATCCATACTAGGAGGAATTATGGTGCCTACAGATCTTCAAAGATTTCTATTTCATTTTTTTGCTTTGGATCTAAGGTAGGGTTTGAAACTCCTGCCTGTTAATTTTTATTTTGCATTTATTTGGCTTTCCTTATTTGTGCAATTTTCAATATGTCTCAATAGATAGATTTGGTGTTTTTATGATTTTAGGTATTTAGAAAATCCTAGTTATGTTGATTTTTAGTTTTTTATGAAAACTTGGCACAACAAAGTTATGCTGGCAAAATTTTGTTAGAAAATCCTTACCAAATTGAAAATCAGATCTAGTAAAAATTCAATTATGGATTAAAAAAAAACCATTCTCTAAAAAAAATAATGAGAATAAATTTACTAGTCAAATGTGTAAAGTCCAGATAGAGACAAAAAAAAGAAAAAAGACAGTTTATCTCTTGGTTTTCGTAATTTTAGAAATTAATTTTTAAGAAAATAAATATAATATAAAAATAAAATTTTTAAAAAAAAGGAATGCTTTGTAAAAGTTTGTTTTTTATTAAAAAAAATATATTATATAAATTTAACTTAGGAGGGCACGGGATTTTACCTGTACCCCCATGCATGGTAGAGATCCACTTGCCGACGATACCCACTGGTACCGTGCGACAAAGAAGGACCCTGCCGATAGCACCAGTGGGGTCGTGCGGTACAGGGACTTGTCGACGGTACCCTGGGTATCATGCGACAGGAGTTAAGGGGGGTGTGGGGCCAGTTCCCCCCCAATGCATTTGCTTTTTCTTTTAAAAAAAATTAATTAATTTAATTTAAACTTTAAATTATTTGGTTTTTGTTTTATTTAGATTTCTTTTTTTAATGAATTATGGTTAAATTAAAGTTGTTTTAAATTTCAATCATTTAAGATTTTAATATTAAATTTAATTAATATTAAAATTTAAAATTGATTATAATTTTTACTAAATGTAAAATTAATTTAATAACATTTAATTTAGGTTTTGTTTTTATTGATCAATGTTTATTTAAATTTTATTATTTAAATAAATACTTTTGTTTGTATTGCATATTTGTTTTGAGAATTGATGGTTAATATATTATTATGTATTAAATTTAATTTAATAGTATATTAAATTATATAATTTACTTTTTTTGGATCAAAATAGAATTTGATTAGTCTAAACTTCTTTCTATATTTAAAAGCAATTTATATGTGTTCTAATTGGGTATATATGCAAACGTTATGAAATATTGTGTACAGATTGGAAACAATAACTTGATAAGTGATTATGTTTTTATTGAAATTGGGCTTTTTTCTTATATCCACTTAGAACTATTAGAGACATTAGAGTATATTGTTTACTTAACTTATTTGCATAATCGCTCAATTTCAATTTACTAGGATGTGAGTGTTTTATCTTCGTCCCTGAGTGTTTTTCTCTTTCTTATTGTGTTAATGGGTGCTAGATGACCTAGGGGGAAAACAGAGGCTGGGGTAAATGTCAGTGGCACATGTTTTTAGTCTTTTGTTTTGGTGTGTGTGAGTGTTTCGATTATCATCCTGATTTGACCATATGGGCTCATGTTGTATTGTATTATGTTTATGGGTATTTTTGTAGTCATTTCTGGATTCTTGTGTTTGGTTCTGAATTTGGGACTACCTGATTGTATACTTATGTGATTCTAGAGATGGTAATTGGATGTTTTATTTATCATAGTTATTTTCTTTGTATACTCTGTTGTAATCGATTGATTCAACCCAACCCTATGTGAAGTTTTTTCTATGACTTTTTCTGTGATGTTTTTGTATAATTGAGTTTTACTTCATAATCTATATAGGGGAATATGGTATTGACTTTTTATGTCCTATCCATGGAATCGAGAGTATATTCTTTTGTGAGCACTTGGAGAGTGTTTTGTGATGTTATGGTTACAGACCTGTTGCATGTTCATATTGCTTTGTGGAACAATCATGAGGGACATTATTATTATCTTGTGATGTTATGTGGCATATTTAAGCCTAGGGTAGTTTACCTAGATGTGTAGTAGGAGGTGGCTTGCAATAAGCATCAGGGCCCAAAAGTGGCTACCAGGATCACTTATTGTAAGTATTCTTAATCAAGTGATAATTAATGTCATTGGGGGGTATTAAAATGAACTTAATAAGATGTGGTTCCTCACCCATGCTTGAGTGCTAGTATAGACTAAGATGGAGGATGAGATGATGCTTGCCGCCTTTGAGAGGTGTGTGTTTAGCATAGTTAATGGCTTCATCTATATGAGAGGTCATTGATACCATGTATGGTCACTTGAGTGTCAGGATCCAGAGTGATTACCAGGATGAGACTCAAGGGTTAGACGTACATGATGACACCTTCCTATGCATAGTCTAGTTATTCTACATGTGTCGGTTGCCTCTGGATTAGTGAGTCTTACCTTGTTATCTTTTGTACACCTGGTGTTAGAGAGCTTTCAGGATCTCTTTCTTAGTTTGTTCTATTGATGTTTCTTATCTGAGTGGGATCTGTTGTTATCTCCTCAACACGATGGGAGTGGACCATTTAGGTTCATGAGGTCAGGTGGTAGTGATTCTTTCACCATTTGAGATTTCGATGTTCATGTACCAGTGTTAGATGATCCCTGTAGCAGTTGATTCTTCTTGTTCTTCATTGATGGAGATGTGTTCTTATCTTTTTATTTCTATGTGGCCTTGTATCATTGTATCAGTTATTCAGAGATATCATGTTGTACTTTATTTCAGTTATTGTATTGCATACCCTGCGACATGTGAAGTGGATGTAGGTTATTATGGATACCTTATGGTACCAGTTGTATCTATGTTATCTTTTATGTGATGTTTCTTTTATCGTTCATTTGTTTACTTGAGATTTGTAATTATATCTAATCTAAATTAATTAAATAATGTTTACATAATCTTTGTCAAGGAATCCTGGAGAGTTGTAATCTATGTGAGTTGTATTTTGCATTGTATTGCTTCTACATTGTTAAACTTTGTTGTTGTTGTTTGTTAACACTTTAAAAAAAATATTATGTAAACTTAGTTGAATGTTTAGGTTAAGTTCTCCTGGGTTCCCTAGCGGGGCATTACACTTGGTATCAGAGCCCTGAGTTTCTACACTAGGAACTTTGGGAAGTTGTGTACCCATTAGATGTTTAAATTGTCAAAACTTGAAAACCAAACATAGACATATAACTCTTTTATTGAGAACCATTAAATTACAACTAAAAATTTATGTTTTTGCTTTCTCTTAAATGTATTTGAGATACCACTTTGTCTATTGTGTTTGGGTACCCTCTCTAATGCATCTAGGGTGAAGTACCTTTGGATGTTGTGAAGTGATTACTCCCTTGAGTGTGGCTACCACTAGTCACCTTGTTATGTGAATGTTTTATGATTGATAATTTATTTTAGTTGATTGATGAATTGTTCGTGATATGTTGAGGCTAGCATTGAAATTTTGACCTTTCTTGTGATTAGATTAGTCACCTAACTCTCTTTTCATCATCTATTTTGTGATGCTAGTCATACTTAATTTATTGTTGAAATTGAGTGTTCTTATGATTTAATGTTGGACTTGTGATTCCCCCACTTGGGTTTTACTTTTTCGAGTTTTGTGGTGGCTACTATGAATGTTTGGTATTGTTGGCCCTGTTTTGTGATAAGTGTTGTTTCTATCATGTCCATCATGGACCCCTGATAGTATGTATAAGGGAGGACATCGTAGAGATGGTACTATGGTTGCGGTGTCAAAATCGAATCATTATGTATCATATATGTTTGCATAAGTGTTGCATTAACTAGATTTTCATGAACCTCTCAACTTATTATTTGATTAATATAAGAATGTGTTCCTTATGCAATTGATTCTAGATGTATTATATAATGATAAATGAATACTTGTTTAGATCTATTTGAATTGTTAATGAATGATTGATCAATGTGATTTTTGGTTTATTCCTAAACCAGAATTACATTGTCCTTAATGACTATATATCATGTTCCTATTTTATGGCTTGTTTTCAGATGTTGTATTTTGTTTTAATAAATGCTTCATGTTTGAGGGGTGCATATCCTTATCTGTTTGTAGGCTTCCATGAGTAAGCCTAATCCTAGGGGGGTGGATGTAGTACCCCTCTCATAGTCTGATTTTCTATATATTATGGTTATTTTAGGATGATGAATTATATGTTAGGAAATCATTGATGCTTATGATTTTACTGACCCCATACTTGCATGTGTATGGTTGGTGTGTTTGTTTTATATTTCTGCTTGACATGCCTGATGTGGTTGAGGGATGGAGTCGTAGTTACTTGCTTGCGAGATCTACATGATCGGTTGATCCCCGCCATTATCTATTATATATTTATCTGTGTATGTACATGCGGGTTTTGTATGCAAGTTTGCAGGTATCGGGCATCGACTTCCCTGAATTGTCAGGATGAGCGTGCCCTATCGCAATATCTCAAATAGTAAAAGAGGGGAGATAACATAGGTCCAAAACCCTAACCTAAGCCCATTTGTCCTAGGATTGGACAAGTATCAATTTGACTACCCTACTCAGATTTGTCTACTTGGCATGGATTCGTGGATCCCTTCCGTGAGTATGTTTGGTTTTATGTTGTTTGGTCTTAGTTGATTGATTTCATGAATGAGTGATTTTCTGTGATTTATTGATTTAATTATTATAGTTGAAATTTAATATTAATTGTGTTCCTATGTTTATTTGAAAAAATTAATTGAAATTTAAATAATTAAATATTTGGATTTAATTAATTATTTAAATTGAAATTAGAGTTAATTATGCTTGTGTGCTTTATTAAATAATTATATGTTTAATTGCTTGGTTTTAGGATGCTTTAAATATTTAATCTATTTAATATAAATTTTAATCAATTACATGTGCATTAGTAAATGTTGAAAAGTGAATTGTTCTCAAAAAGTAAACAACTTGTTCTAAAAAGTCAAAGTTGAGTTGTGCATATAAAGTTATTTTAAATTATTAAATTAGGATTTACTTTCAATTTCTGATTGGAGTTGATTTGGGAGTTAACTGTTGAGTTATCTTTAGAGTTGCATGAAAGGGGGAATTGAATATCTATTAGGGGAACTGCATCTCTATTAGGGGAATTGCATTTCATTTTAGAGATTAGATAGGTTTTGGAGCAATTTTTGGAGAGAGATTGGATTTTGGCATCTTGAGATTTTTGGGTGAATTGGGATTGCTTGAATTTTGTTGAAGGCTGGTTTGTGCATCTGGATCTTGTGCTTGCTTTCTACGTGGACTCAGATCTGCAGGTTGAATCCATACTGGGAGGAATTATGGTGCCTACAGATCTTCAAAGGTTTATATTTCAATTTTTTGCTTTGGATCTAAGGTAGGGTTTGAAACTCCTGCCTGTTAATTTTTGTTTTGCATTTATTTGGCTTTCCTCTTTTGTGCAATTTTCAATATGTCTTGATAGATAGATCTGGTGTTTTTATGATTTTGGGTATTTAGAAAACCCTAGTTATGTTGATTTTTAGTTTTTATGAAAACTTGGCACATCAAGGTTATGCTGGCAAAATTTTGTTAGAAAATCCTTACCAGATCTCCTAGAAAACCAAAAAATCAAACCTAGACTATAGTTAGACTATAATGCTTGAAGAAAAAATAAATATACCCATTTGGAAAGAAAATCAATTCTAGTAAAAATTCAATTATGGATTAAAAAAAACCATTCTCTAAAAAATAACAGTGAGAATAAATTTACCAGTCAAATGTGTAAAGTCCAGATAGAGACAGAAAAAGAAAAGAAGGTTTATCCCTTGGTTTCCATAATTTCATAAATTAATTTTTAAGAAAATAAATATAATATAAAAATAAACTTTAAAAAAAAAGGAATGCTTTGTAAAAGTTTGTTTTTTAAAAAAAATATATAAAATTAAAAAAAAAATTATATAAATTTAACTTAGGAGGGCACGGGATTTTACCTGTACCCCCATGTACGGCAGAGATCCCCCTATCGACAGTACCCATTGGTACCGCGCGACAAAGAAGGACCCTGTCAGCGGCACCAGTGGGATCACGCAGTACAGGGCCCTGTCGGCAGTACCCTGGGTACCGTGCGGCAGGAGTTAAGGGGGGTGTGGGGCCAGTTCCCCCCCCAATGCATTTTCTTTTTAATTTTTTTTTTTTAAATTAATTTAATTTAAACTTTAAATTATTTATTTTTTGTTTTATTTAGATTTCTTTTTTTAATGAATTATGGTTAAATTAAAGTTGTTTTAAATTTTAATCATTTAAGATTTTAATATTAAATTTAATTAATATTAAAATTTAAAATTGATTATAATTTTTACTACATGTAAAATTAATTTAATAACATTTAATTTAGGTTTTGTTTTTATTGATTAATGTTTATTTAAATAAATACTTTTGTTTGTATTGCATATTTGTTTTGAGAATTGATGGTTAATATATTATTATTTATTAATATTAATTTAATAGTATATTAAATTATATAATTTACTTTCTTTGGATCAAAATAGAATTTGATTAGTCTAAACTTATTTCTATATTAAAATGCAATTTATATGTGTTCTAATTGGGTATATATGCAAACGTTATGAAATATTGTGTACAGATTGGAAACAATAACTTGATAAGTGGTTATGTTTTTATTGAGATTGGGTTTTTTTTCTTATATCCACTTAGAACTATTACAGACATTAGAGTATATTGTTTACTTAACTTATTTGCATAATCGCTCAATTTCAGTTTACTATGATGTGAGTGTTTTATCTTCGTCCCTGAGTGTTTTTCTCTTGCTTATTGTGTTAATGGGTGCTAGATGACCTAGGGGGAAAATAGAGGTCGGGGTAAATGTCAATTGGACATGTTTTCAATCTTTTTTCTTGGTGTGTGTGAGTGTTCCGATTATCACCTTGATTTGACCATATGGGCTCATGTTGTATTGTATTCTATTTATGGGTATTTTTGTAGTCATTTCTGGATTCTTGTGTTTGGTTCTAGATTTGGGACTACCCGATTGTATACTTATGTGATTCTAGAGGCCGTAATTGGATATTTTATTTATCATGGTTATTTTCCTTGTATACTCTGTTGTAATTGATTGATTTAACCCAACCCTATGTGAAGTTTGTTCTATGAATTTTTCTGTGATGTTTTTGTATAATTGAGTTTTGCTTCATATTCCATATAGGTGAATATGGTATTGACTTTTTATGTCCTATCCATGAGATTAGGAGTATATTCTTTTGTGAGCACTCAGAGAGTATTTTATGATGTTATGGTTAGAGACCCATTGCATGTTCCTATTTCTTTATGGAACAGTCCTGAGGGACATTATTATTATCTTGTGATGTTATGTGGCATCTTTGAGCCTAGGGTAGTTTACCTAGATGTGTAGTAGGAGGTGGCTTGCAATAAGTGTTGGGGCACAGAAGTGGCTGCCAGGATCACTTATTGTAAGTATTCTTAATCAAGTGATAATTAATGTCATTGGGGGGTATTAAAATGAACTTAATAAGATGTGGTTCCTCACCCATGCTTGAGTGCTAGTATAGACTAAGATGGAGGATGAGATGATGCTTGCCACCTTTGAGAGGTGTGTGTCTGGCATAGTTAATGGTTTCATCTATATGAGAGGTCATTGATACCGTGTATGGTCACTTGAGTGCCAGGAGCCAAAGTGATTACCAGGATGAGACTCAAGGGTTAGACGTACATGATGACACCTTCCTATGCATAGTCTAGTTATCCTACATGTGTCGGTTGCCTCTGGATTAGTGAGTCTTACCTTGTTATCTTTTGTACACTTGGTGTTAGAGAGCTTTCAAGATCTCTTCCTTAGTTTATTTTGTTGATGTTTTTTATCCGAGTGGGATCTATTGTTATCTCCTCAGCATGGTGGGAGTGGACCATTTAGGTTCACGAGGTCAGGTGGTAGTATTCTTTTACCATTTGAGATTCTTACATTTGTGTACCAGTGCTGGATGATCCTTGTAGCAGTTGATTCTTCTTATTCTTCATTGATGGAGATGTGTTCTTATCTCTCTTATTCTATGTGGCCTTGTATCATTGTATCAGTTATTCAGAGATATCATGTTGTACTTTATTTCGGTTATTGTATTACATACCCTGCGACATGTGCGGTGGATGTAGGTTATTATGGATACCTTATGGTACTAGTTGTATCTATGTTATCTTTTATGTGATGTTGCTTTTATCCTTTATTTTTTTACTTGAGATTTGTAATTATATCTAATCTAAATTAATTAAATAATGTTTACATAATCTTCATCAAGGAAACTTGGAGAGTTGTAAGCTATGTGAGTTGTATTTTGCATTGTATTGCTTCCACATTGTTAAACTTTGTTGTTGTTGTTTGGTAACACTTTAAAAAAAATCATTGTCAACTTAGTTCCATGTTTAGGTTAATTTCTCCTGGGTTCCCTGGCGGGGCATTACAAAGGAATAGAAGAAATGAGATGTTGTGAAGATGAAGAACTTAAATGGGCAACTGATACACATCAGACAATGCTAAGATTATGTTGATATAATTGTTTTCTACCTAACACATGATTATATCAAGTCTGTAAAGTATGGTAAAGAAGATTGGACAAGTCGGTAAGCAAAATAGTTTTGGGTACCAAATAGTAAAAGTTATTCAGTAAGAGAAAAGTAAGAAACAGTAAAGGCAAAGGAACTCAAGACACTGAGTGAGAAGTTTTAGGTACCAAGCAAAGTTAATTGAAATTCAGAGTTATCCACTTAGCAAGGAATATAAATTAAATACAAGGATTAGAATGACATTTAATGATTAGCTATGATGACTTGGAAGATTATGATGATAAGAAAAGTTAGTTAGAGAGATCTACAATTGGGAAAATTCATGATGATGATCTATGGCTTAGATCTAAATGGTTAAAAGAAAAGGAACAAGTTTCAAGAAATTTCAAGTTCTAAGGTGAAGGTAAAATATCTTACTGAGATCTAGGTACATTGAATAAGTTTGTGAAATGAATTGAATGTCTAAGATTGA
The DNA here is from genome assembly GCA_027943335.1 of Chamaecyparis obtusa. Classification (NCBI taxonomy): domain Eukaryota; kingdom Viridiplantae; phylum Streptophyta; class Pinopsida; order Cupressales; family Cupressaceae; genus Chamaecyparis; species Chamaecyparis obtusa. The sequence goes on from BSBK01006586.1 coordinate 74,776, forward strand.
TCGAAGGAAAATGTAATAGAGGAGATTAAGTGGAAAAAGAAAGCCTATATAAAGGATGAATTTTTATGAACAAATGGTTGGCAAACTAAAGGGTTGATAAGTCACCAACTAATGTAGTGAAGAAGGAAAAGATATATTTTGAGTCAGAAAGCAGAATTTGATGAAGTGTTGAAGCCGGTGGAAAGTGAAGTATTAAAGTGAAGATATAAAGCACACAAAGGATCTGATTATGCAAAGGATAGTTGAAAATCTACATGTTAAATTATTTAATGTTGCTTATTAGCATTTGTAACAGAGAAATCTCTTAACCAAGTGGACTTAACAGTCTTATTGTAAAATCCTTGCAAAAGGTAACATTATAAAGAGTGTTCAAAGTCCTTTTACCAAGCCACTGCTAACAAGATGAAGATCCTAATAGATATGAGGTAAATCCCTTAATTGGGTCACACCTAACAGTGTGTATTGTAATCTTTAACTAGATTGGCTCTTAACCAAGCGTACTTAAAAAGAGTATTTTCTTTAGTGGGTGACAATTCCCATAGTGGTTTTTACCAAAGTTGGGTTTCCATGTTAAATACTATTTTTACATGTGATGAATTATTTATGCATTTGATTTGTTAATTTTTAAAGTTTATTTATTGTTGTTGGTAAATAGTGAATTGTCTCTAACTAAGTTGACAGTGAGTTAATCAAAGAAATTTTTTTGAGGTACTTAGAATTAGGGATTACTAATTCACACCCCCCCTCCCCCCTCTCTGTAATCCAACAATTGGTATCAGGGCTAAGTTCTTGAAAGGGATAAGTTTGAAATAATTGAGTAAAAGATCTGAAGATGTATAGGAGAGAAGTACCTAAGATGAACAAGGAAAGTTTATCTACATGGAAAAGAAGGATGAGATTGTACCTATATGGGATTGGAGAATCTGCACTAAATCTTTTGGATAATGACTACACTCCACCACCTCCTAGACCCATGCAAGTTGATCAAATGAGAGAAAAGCAGGAACACAACTCAGTAATGATATAAATTACCTCTTCCCTGACCAATGTTGAATTCAATGATGTTAAGAACTATGTTAATTTGAAAGAGATGTAGGATAGGCTTACACTTGTTTATGGAGGAGATCAGCATGTACAAAAAGCCAAGGTTGATAGTATCAGAGGAAATTATGATGAAATGAGAATGAAAGATGAAGATAACATTTCTCAATATAGTTTCAAAATCAAGGAAATTGTTAGTGCCATTAGAGGTGGTGGTGGAACATTGACTAAGGAAGAATTGGTAAGTAAAATTCTGAGAACTCTTTAATCTAAGTATGCTATTAGAGTATCTTCCATTCAGGAACTGAGATCCATACCAAATAATGTTGTTACTCTTGAAGTCTTAATTGATAAGTTGACTGCATTTTAGCTTAGAAATTATGATAATAGTCTACTGATTACTAAAATAGCATTCAAATCATCTGTGAGTATTGGAACTTCAAGAAGAGAAAGAGAGAATCACATTAGTTCATGTGGAAGTGAATATGATAGTATCCTAATCAAAGAGAAAGAACAAGAAGAGTTGGAAGTACTATTGGCTAAGAGACTACCGAGAGGTAAAGGAAAGTATAAAGGTAAATTACCCTTGAAATGTTTCAATTGCAACAAGATTGGACATATTGCATCTAGATGTCCTGACAATGATAGGAACGATAAAAGTGATAAGAAGGAGAATTGATACCGAAGATTTAGAGACTACAAGTACAAAGGTAAGAAGTCTTGCTACCTAGCTGAGGAAGGTGTAACCAATGATGAATTTGATGATACAGAAGAAGGATATGAAGTTGTCTATATTGCTATGAAGGAAGACTCAGATAAAGAAAAGTATGAAGATGGAAAAGCACTTTTTTCTCATGTAAGTAAAGTTGACCCATGGATTATTGATAGTGGATGTTCACACCATATGACTAGTGATATTGAAAAATTTGAGAGTTTAGAAGAGTATGATGGAGGATTTGTCAGATTTGGAAATGATACTCCATGTCATGTTAAAGGTAAAGGATTCATTGTATTGAATGAGAAGATGAGATGTAATAATGCATATTGGGTTAAAGGTATAAACTACAATATGTTGAGTGTTGCATAATTGAACAATATTGGTCACCGATTGGAATTTTAGAATAGAAAGGTGAAGATTTATGGTACTGATGGAGGTCCAATTGGAACTGGTGAATAATATAAAGGTAATTTATTTTATCTTGATACTAATGCAAAGAGTTGCTTGTTTGTTAAAGTTGAGAATGTATGGTTATGGCATAAAAGAATCTATCATGTAAATTTTTATAACATGATTAAAGTGAGCAAAAAGAATAGAGTCAGAGGTCTACCGAAATTAAGCAAACCTAATAAAGTGATGTGTAAGAAATGTAAGATTGGTAAGATGACAAAATCAAGTTTCTCAAGAAAGTCTTACTCATCAAATGGTATTTTGGAATTAATTCATATTGACCTTTGTGGTCCTATGAAGATACAAAGATATTATGGAGATCAATATTTCATTTTGTTTGTTGATGAATATTCAAGAATGATGTATGTTATGTTTCTAAAAGAGAATTTTTATGCATTCCAAATGTTCAACTGGTATAAAGCTAGATTTGAAAAGGAAACATGAAAATAGTTGAAATGTTTAAGGTCAGATAGAGGAGGTGAATTTATCTGTGATCAATTTACTATCTTCTGTAATGAAAATGGAATCAAAAGACAAGTATCTGCACTATGGACTCCACAAAAAAATGATATAGTTGAAAGAATGAATATATCTATAGTTGACTATGCTAGAACAATGTTGATTTAAAAAAAGGTTGCACAAACATTCTGGAGAGGAGCCATAAGTATTGTTGTCTACACACTCAACCGAGTACAATTGAAGAAAGGCACAAACAAGACACCTTATGAACTCTAGTATGGGCATACACCAAATATAAGCTACTTTAAAAATTTTGGAAGTAAGTGTTACATATTGAAAGATGCTATAAATGGAAAGTTTGATTCTAAAGGAGATGAAGGTATATTCCTCATTAAAGAACAAAGAATATAAATGTTTGATCAAGGCTACTAACAAAATTGTTGAAAGTGCAAATGTGAGGATTGATGAATTTGCAGAAAGGAATGAAGATGATAGAAAAAAGGAACCTAAGGATTATCAAAGATTTGTTTATGTATAGGAAGGTAATTCAGTTGATGCAACTGAGCTACAACAAGAAGGAACTAAGGAGCAAGTTGAGCCTCCACCAAGAGATGAAAACACTGATGAATAGTCTACTAAGCATGTATTAGTGTTGGTTAATAGATTGGGTAGTAATGTTTAATCAAACTGACTCACACCTAGTAACTACCCAACACTATAATCAACAGTTGAAAGGGGTAACTCCTATCAATAAATTAACGGGAAATCTCTAAATTTTGACCAAGTATAGCTCTCTGTGATTGATGTACAATGAATGTCTTTTAATCTAAACAAGGGTATGCTCCTAACTAGAGAGCAGAAGAGGAAGATAAGTAAGCTTTTGTAGCTACAAGAAACTTATAGGGATCATATGCTTTAACAAACCTCCTTAACTCTAATCTACTCCTAACAAGGAATTAATGCACAATCACAGCTGCAACTATACACCAACTCATTACACTGATGGATAACTTCTACTTTAACTTGACAGAGATAAAAAAATTAACTTGAGACTAAATTAATCACAAAGGACTATTCTCATATAGCCTCAACATTTCCCTCCACTCAACAACTATTTTTTATTAAGGAAACATTTCTGTAGTCAACAGAAAAAAAATCCATTCATTCATAGAAGACTAACCAAAACCAACTAAACCAAAATGAACAACATAAATGAAATACACAATACTTCATGTCTCACACAATGGTCTTAGCCACAGGGGAAGCCGAAATGCACTCCAAAAATGTTGATCATTTCTCTAACTTTGAAAATCATACTTTTAGTTCATATAATGAGAGGGAGATACCATTCATCTTCTCATAGAAAATTCAGTTAAAAAAGAGGCTCTGTAGAGAAAGGAGGACACTTGTCAACTCGTTACATTAGAGAATAAAATAGAAGAAAGAAGTGGAATAGATAAACATAGGAATCAATTCAGTTCTCAAATTCCTTGGTTTTGAGATGTGTCTTCTCATATGCTTCCATGGCACGTGTAATTTCATCAGTGCCAACTATTTTGAAAGCATCATGTTTCATCATGCATAAGAGGTGGTTGTTGTTGATTTCCCAAACTTTTGTAGGTGACGTCTGGAGCTTTGGTCCAACTGTAGTTAATTGGGCATCGAGGGTGTTTATTTTCTGCACATCAGATGATTGGAAGGTTGTTGGAGAAACCAACGTATCAACATAACTCTAATAAGTGTGCTTCATTTTTTCTATGTTGACCAATTTTTTGTCTTTTCCTTGGTATGAGATGTAATGCAAAGTTGTCATGTATTTCTCAATCTATTTATTCTCTTCCTTTAGTTGTTTGACATCTTATTTTAGGCCTTTAAATACACTAGTAGTGACTTCTTTCTCGTAATTGATCAAGAATATCCACTTCTGAACCGGCTCATCTTCGGCTTTCAAGATCTATTGTGATACAATTGTGCTTGGTTTGAGCTCAAAAATTTCCCTGATTAACTTGGAAATCTTCTTATAGGTCCTCTCTTCCTCCTTAATAATTTTTAGATCCATGAAGGAATCATTATAGAGCTTGTCCAATTATTTGTAGGTGGTGGCTAATTTTTCAATTATCACCACACCTCTCACCTTAAGTTCATCCACCCAGAGTCTACTAATTCGATCCATATGCTTGTCTTCTTTTATTTGGGTGATGAGTACATTAATATCAACCGTGGAGAGATCAGACACCTCCATGCTTTTTGAAGTCTAGGGAGACTATCCAGATAGTGAGCTTAAAAAGTTCCTGATTAGTGTGGACAACTCCAACATTGTATTCTTTAACTTGGCCTTATCTAGCTTCAGATGATCAATTTGTTCACCAACCAATTGGTTAGAGAATTCACACATCCTCTTTGTGCTATCATGATGTGGTAGACCTATGTACACCTTTCTCACACTAAATTCATCAATGCTCATTTGGTCCAAATCTCTTGCTTCCTTTTCTTGAGAAACTTTGACCATGAAATGACCTATGGATGGGTCATTCTCCAGTGATGCCAATATCACAGGTTCTTTGGCCTTCTTCACTGGTGGGATTTTAATGATATTCTCTATCATGCCTTGGGGTACAACACTATCTTCCACTCTTTTTATCTTCCTCTAAATGGTCTGCTCTATCCAAGAAGGGGAAGATAGAATAGGAGATGCCAACTTTATGACATCTTCAACAAATAACCTCCTCACTAAATGAGGAGTTTTGGTTTTCTTGCTAGCAAAAGGTAATTGAGAAATATCATTATCTTCAAAAGAGAGAAATACATATTTATTACCTCTACTCCCCTCAGTGACAATAGCCTCGATTTGTTGCTTTGTTTCACCTTGGTCCATATTGGGTGGTGCAGAGTCTCCATCTCTACATCAGTTTGCTAATGTTGAGCTTTGGCTTCTACTTCTCCCTCCTTCTCCTTCTCATCCTTTGCATCTTTCATTTCAGAATTTGAAGGTAGATTCGGTAGAGATCCTCCTCCACAGGTTGGAGTGACTTTAAATTTCTTCTCAAGTGGTTAGTTACCTCCTCCCAAAGCTTGAATATATCTCAAAGGTGCACTAGGTGTTATGACAACAGAAGAAGTAGTAGTGGTATTGGCTTGTTGTTGGGCTTGAGTTCCCCCTCCGTGAGGTGTGTCAGTTCTCTTTTTTCCATATTTCTTCCATTTGACCCAATCATGAGTCCTTTGGAGGATACCTCCCATCAACCCATCCAAGCCTGCTATTTCTATGCCTAAACATGGCTTTGAATTGATGGGGTTACTCTTTATCTATTCATCATATTTATGAGGTCTCATAAAACTCTTATCCTCTTGAACTCCTTCAACATCAATTTGGATGTTGTATGCCTTTATTTTCTCAACCGTTAGGCATGACCAGTAACAGTCCCTACCCTCAAATTCATCCTTGCAATTTTCCCATAAGTCTTCAACATCTGGCATATGTCTATATGCTATCCCAAGCTTTAAGTGGTCCTTTACATAGTTGTCTTAATCATAATGTAGGATAACCTCATATTTTGGAATGGGTACTATGTCAGGGCTGCTTTAACCAGATTCTTTGTAAATGAACTAGAAGCATAGGAGTATGGCCCTATCTTGATGGGGAAAGATATACTAGCCTTGTGTATACTTTTGTAAAGTACATTTACTTTTAAAAAAATTTGGCACAATTCTATCATCACCAGTTTGTCTTATGGATAGTGAGGCAACTTCATGAATGCATCATCAAAACCTCCTATTCTAAGATAAGAGAAGGTTGGGAACTGGATGTAGTAGGCCCTGTATTGTTGAATCACTTTGGAATCTTCAAGATAAAATCTTCTTTTTGGACATCCTTAAAGATCTCTACACAGTCTCATCATGAATGCATTGTTCACTTCCATGAAATAAGTGTGACTCTGGTGTAGAGGCAAGCATGGGTATAACTCGTGTACCTGGGTAGACTCATCATAGTCTTGGATTCTAGGAACCCCTAGCCATATCTAAGTCATATACAATGCATAGATTAGGAAAGAGGACATCCAGAAGATGTTTGTTCCTTTTTCAAATGAGAGCTCTAAGCTCAATATCTCTACCACAACCCGTCAGCATAACTATTTTCTACACACCCGAACTGGATGAGGAATAATTCATGCTTAGTTAGTGTCAGAGCCTCCTCACTTCCCTTTTCTCTATGAATCAGGAAGAGGATGTCCACAATTTCATGCTTTAGATTAGCACCATATAAGGTTTTGGGCATCCTTGTCTATGCACTCCTTGTCTCGAACCAGTTTGAAGCCATCTCCCCTCACCATCTATTTTTCTTCTCACTAAATGTAGATGTAGAAAGAGTGAAATCATACTCGTTATAGGTGTCTTTCTATGGGATACATAAGCAATTTTCCATGGTATCTATGTCAATATTCTAGAGAACCCATCCAGCTAGCATCTTTATTTGTTTTCTATTTGAATCAAAGCAAGCTATACACTCTCTAATCAGTTATGGAGCTTGAACTACTATGGGGAAACTGGTTGCCTCTATCAATCCACTTTCCTTCATCTTCTGTGTGATTGGGTGCAATTAATATGTGGGTAATTTGGCATGCAACTCGCTCAAGTCAAAATGACTGAGTTTCGTATCACCTAATTCTTTCCACTCACTTTCTAGACCATTCAAGTGATCATAGCCAGGATACTTTAGTGCCATTTTTGTTGCACTCTTATAAACATTATACCAAATAATTGTCTCAAGATGTTGATTTATGAGTTGTGCATAGAACCGTTGGAGATCAAGTTGCCCTTAGTTGTTCATTTCTAGTTCGAGCGTGCAAGTGTTTATGACCATTTCTCCTTAATTCAATATTTCCCATGAACCATCATTAAATTCTAGACTTTCCTTCAACTTAACTCCACTTGAATGTTCATGCCAATAACTGTGGTAGGTCAACCTTTTTAGTTTGGAATTTTTAAACTGTAATGACTCTTTAAACTTGGGGATTTTAAAAATATGCAACTAGGAACATCCTTTCACGAAATCAGCATTGGATCTTCTCCATGGGTGCAACTGGTAGCTCTTTGCTTTGTTAAACCTGTTGTACCTTTAATGAGTAGAGATAAACTCAATCTGAGTTTTAATGCTCTCATCCGATGAAACTCAGGTCTGATTTCAGAATTTGCACATGAGCACTGCACATCCCACACTACAAGTACCCATTACTTTCATTTCCCAAATTCCATCTAGGAATACCTTTAACACCTTCGAGTTTCCATTTCTAAGTGTTTTTTCACTTATAACACATGGGAAAGAGATCTTGCACCACTTTTTGTATTTACGCGGAGCATTGGTGTGACCATCAAAGATTGTAGTATAACACTACAACTCTCATTATAGCTATGCATTGATTTTCCTATATTCCCAAGCATCAACCTTAGGCACCCATATTTAGTTCATCCTTATCGATTGCATGATCCTATCTCTCAACTTATCAAAAGTATTTTATGCCTTAGATGAAAAAAAAAATATCATTAAAATAATACCTTCAAGAATTGCATGCATATACCGCAAATCCTGAAGCTAGACAGTTGCGAAGACCATTTCCTGAATTCAGTGACTTACCCCATCAATTGACTTGTTGATGTTACAAACATCTTTCTCATGATTTCTGAGGCTGATATGTCATTTCGCGAGGCTCATTCCTTCTCAATCGCTATACTCAGGTATTTTTTAGAGATTACATGGGGAGAGTGAAAATGCCAAATAGCAGGTACCTTTATAGGCCAAATCTAAAAAGTATTTTTCATATTGTTGACTATTCACAAGGGCTCATGATCACTTTTTGGTCATCCTTGAGATGCATTTCCCTTGTCAGCATTCTATTCGAAGGACCTTTTCTTTGCTTTAATATGCCACCTTGAAACTCTGAAAAATGCAATTGAAACATGCAAATCCTAAACTTGGCTCAAGAGCATAAGATACAACAAAACAAGACTTGGCTATTTACCAAATTGACTCCTAAGCACAACCATGTACCCATACTATGAGACAAACCCGGAGTAACACATAAATACAAGGTTAGGAAATGCATCATGCTAAATGATTTCTCGTATAACTATGATTTGGTAAGTAACCTGGTTTGCCAAAACCCAAACTCAACTAATGTTGATTTATGGATTTGGGTCCTGGCGGTGACTCTAATTGCAAAAAGGGGCTCAATTTTAATATCTCAAAATTGGGACCACCCACCGAGAAAAAATATTGGAGACAAGAATGCAGGAATCATGACAAGAAGTAAGTTGAAGGATAACACATGTTTGATTTCTTAGTTTGAGCCAAGATTAGTCAAGGATGCACTAGGAAATGAAGATTGGATTAATGAAATGAAAGAAGAAATTGATTAGATTGAAAAGAAAAACACTTGGTCACTGGTACTAAAACCTAAGGATAAGAACATGATTGGAACAAAGTGGATTTTTAGAAATAAATTCAATGCGAATGGAGCTGTGATCAGAAACAAAGCAAGATTAGTCTGCAAAGGGTATGCACAAGAAGAAGGTATCGATTATGGTGAGACATATGCCCATGTTTCTAGATTAGAGGGTGTAAGAATATTACTTGCATATGTTGCCTATAAAGGATTTAAAGTTTATCAGATGGATGTTAGTCTGTATTTTTAAATGGAATTCTTGAAGAAGAAGTGTACATTGAACAACTTGAAGGATTTTTTTAAAATTCTAACAAGGATATGGTATGAAAACTACACAATCAACTTTATGGATTGAAGCAAGCACCCTGAGCATGGTATGAAGGACTACACTCTTATTTAATCATGATTGGATTTCAAAGGAAAAGTGACAACAACAATTTATATTTGAAATGTGATAGTACTGATAAGATTTTGATTGCTGAGATATTTTTTGATGACATTATATTTGGAGGAAATGAAACAATGTCTAAATTATTTGCTAAAGAGATGAGAAAGGAATTTGAGATGTCTATGATTGGAGAGATTAAATTCTTTATTGGACTAGAAATAAACAAGTAAAAGATGGGATTTGCATAACACAATCAAAGTATATCAAGGAGATCCTAAAGACATTCAATATGGAAGAATCAAAAATAGTTAGAACACCGATGGCTACTAGTTGTAAATTTTCAAAGGAAGATGACATAAAGGAAGTAAAGGAGACACTTTACCAATCCATGATCGGTAAACTATAGTATGTTGTTAACACCCAACCTAATATTGCACATTCATTCGATATAGTTGCAAGGTTTTTTTCCAACCCAAAGAAGACACATATGTCTGCAGTGAAAAGAATATTTAGATATCTAAAAAGGACTAAAGATTTGGGTCCCTTATACCAAAAAGTAGGAGATTTTGATCTCAAGGTATATACTAATGCTAATTGGGATGGAAACATTAATGACATAAAAAACACGTGTCAGAGTTTTCCTCTTAGGAGAAAGATTAGTGACATGGTTAAGCAAGAAACAAAGTTGTATTTCACAATCTATTGTCGATGCTAACTATGTTGTTGTAACTATGAATTGTTTTAACATTGTGTGGATCAAACAATTACTTGAAGGTATGCAAGAAGAGATTACTAATCCAGTTATAATTTATCATGATAATACAAGTGTTATTAACATATCAAAGAATCTTGTGATGCATTCAAAGACAAATCATATTTCTATCAAGTATCATTACTTGAGAGAGCAAGTACAAGATAAGCATGTGATATTAGAGTATGTGAATTCAAAGGAACATATAGCTAATATATTTACCAAACCACTACTAAAGGATGATTTTGAGTATCTCCGAGGTAAGTTAGGGGTTCTTCCCCTATCCAATATTCACTAAGGAAAGATGCATGCTACATCAATTCAATTATTCAACAAAATCTCTATTTTGTGAGTTGATGTGAGTGTTCACTCTTTAGGTGATGCTTGAAGCTATGAAAATATTTATGACTGAAATGAGAAATCAATACATTTAAGGTATGATTTACTGCCTAAGAAAAATTTTCAAGAGTATGTGTCTTTGGCATTGTTATCAAAGAGGGAGATGAAATTGATGAATACAAAGAGGGAGATGAAGATCTAGTAAAGGGGGAATAAACCAATTGATTATTGAGAGAGAAGATCATAAAAAGAAGTTGTCAAAGAGGGACAATAAAGAAGATCTATTAAAGAAGAAGATTGTTACTGATAAAGGAAGATAAATTGAAGAATATCAAGTACAACAAAGAAGTTACAGCTTAGAGGGAGTAAAATAATGACAGTGAAGTGTTACCATCATCAATTGAACAATGAAGATTGTTAGTCTGTTGCCATCAATGCCAAAGAGGGAGATTGTTACTATAACTAATAGTGATGATGATGAATACCAACCAAGATCAGAGGAATACAATATAGTAGAAAGGTTAGATCAGTTATTATCTTGTCATTGATGTCAATCAATTGATTTCTAGTTTATATTATGTTGCAATATCATTCAGAGTATGATATAAGTTGAATGAGTTAAGGAGAAGAAGAAATGAGATGTTGTGAAGATGAAGAACTTAAATGGGAAACTGATAGAGATCAGACAATGCTAATATTATGTTGATATAATTTTTTTCTACCTAAAATATGATTATATTAATTTAGTAAAGTATGGTAAAGAAGATTTGACAACTCAGTAAGAAAAATAGTTTTGGCTACCAAGTAGGAAAAGTCATTCGGCGAGAGCAAAGTAAGATTAGGTAAAGGAAAAGGAACTCAAGAAACCAAGAAAGAAGTTTTAGCCATGGAGTGAAGTTAACCAAAATTCAGAATTATCCATTGAGCAAGGAACATAAATTAAATACAAGGATCAGAATGACATTTAATGATTAGCTATGATGAGTTGGAAGATTTTGATGATAAGGAAAGTTAGTTAGAGAGATATACAATAAAGAAAATTCATGATGATGATCTATGGATTAGATATAAATGGTTAAAAGAGAAGGAATGAGTTTCAAGAAATTTCAAGTTCTAAGGTGAAGGTAAAACATGTTACCGAGATCTAGATACATTGAATAAGTTTGTGAAATGAATTGAACGACTAAGATTGATCGAAGGAAAATTTAATAGAGGAGATTAAGCGAAAAAAGAAAGTCTATATAAAGGATATTTTTTTATGAACAAATGGCTAGAAAACTAAAGGGTTAATAAGTCACCAACTAATGCAGTGAAGAAGGAAAAGATAGACTCTGAGTCAAAAAGAAAAATTTGATGAAGTGTTGAAGTCAGTGGAAAGTGAAGGATTGAAGTGAAGATAGAAAGCACATAAAGGATTTGATTATGCAAAGGATAGTTGCAAATCTACAGGTCAATTTATCTACTATTGCTTATTAGCATTTGTAATAGAAAAATCTCTTAACCGAGTGGACTTAACAATATTATTGTAAAATCCTTGCAAAAGGTGACATTCTAAAGAGTGTTAAAATTTCTTTTACCAGGCCACTCCTAATAGGGTGAAGATTCTAATAGATGTGAGGTAAATCCCTTGGTCATTTTACACCTAATAGTGTGTATTGTAATCTTTAACTAGATTGGCTCTTAACCAGGAGTACTTCAGAAGAGTATTTTCTTTAGTGGGTGACAATTCCCATAGTGGTTTTTCCCAAAGTTGGGTTTCAATGTTAAATACTGGTGTTACATGTGATGAATTATTTATGTGTTTGATTTGTTAATTTTTAAAGTTTATTTATTGTTGTTGATAAATAGTGAATTATATCTAACTGAGTTGACATCGAGTTAATAAAAGAAAAGTTTTTGAGGTACTTAGAATCAGGGATTACTGATTCCCCCCCCCCCCCCCCCTCTCTATAATCTAATAGATTCATCTTTGCAAGCCTCGTCAGTAGTTCTAGGTTCCACTTGTGAAATCAGACATAATTCATTTCTAGTCTTAGACCTAGTTAACATGCCTCTAGTCCTATCACAAATAATGTGATCTTCAAGATGATTTCTTAGTACATACCTTGGAGTTTTAGGAGATTCAGATTGTTCACTTACACATATTTTCTTGTTATTTTCAAATTCAACCAACTCTTCTGCTTCAATAGTCTTTTCTGAGTTTGAATACATATTCTTTCTTGAACTTGAAACTTCTCATCAATTCTTACATTAATACTTTCAACCATCTTTCTCAATCTCAATTTGAAACATCTATAAGCTTTACTTTGGTAGAATAACCAAGAAATATGCTTTCATCACTTCTTCAATCAAACTTACCTATATTATCATCTCTTTTGATAAAACATTTGCTACCAAAGATTCTGAAATATCTCACAATAGGAGCATAGCCAAACCAAAGTTCATAAAGATTTTTAGTATTACCTTCCCTGATCTGAACTCTATCCAAAGTGTAAACTACAGTAATGACTGCTTTCCTCCAATGCACATGTGATACATTTCCTTCAATCACCATTGTTCTAGCAGCATCCAATATAGTTTTATTCCATCTTTCTACAATTCCATTATGTTGTGGAGTCCTGGGAGCAGACGTCTACCTGCATATCCTATGTTCTTCACAGTATGAATTAAATGGGGCAGATGTAAACTCTCCTCCTCTTTCTAACCTCAAACATCTTATCTTCAGACTTGAGTCAATTTCTATTTTTACCTTGAAGATCTTGAAATTTTCAAATGCCTTTGATTTTTATTTAAGAAAAGAAACCCACATCATTCTAGAATGATGATCAATGAATAGTATAAAATACCTTTCACCATAAGAGGATATAGTCCTTGTAGTACCACAAAGATATGTATGCACCAGATCTAGCTTACCTTTAGTTGTGTAAGACTTGCTCTGGAAACTCTCATTTGTTTCTTTCCCATTACATATTCTCTACACATGGTGTTTGAGGGCTTCACAATTTTTGGTAAGTCCCTAACAGCATTGATGTTACTTTTCTTCACAATGTTATCAAAATTCACATGACAAAATATTCTATGCCATAACCAAATTTCATCAATCTAAGAAACAAAACATTTTGCATCAACGGTATTCAATTAAAATACATTACCTCTTGTATTTGTTCTAGATGTAATCATGTTTCCCTTTTTTCCTCTGATAGTGCATGATCCATTACTGAATTATAACTAATAACCTATATCCATAATTTTTCCAACTCTCAACAAGTTATTCTTAAGTCCATAAATAAGCAACATATTATCAATGTTAGTTTTTCCATCCAAAGAAATTGATCCTACTCCAACAATCAATTTGGGAGAATTATCACCAAATCTGACAACTCCACCATCATGCATCTCAAGCTGAACAAATCTATCTTTATCACCAGTCATGTGATGTGAGCATCCACTATCAATGATCCATTTAGGTTTCTTTTCAACATGTGATACTAAGGCTTTTTCTTCATGACTAGGTTCATTATCCTTTATAGCTGGAAACCCAATCTCATCTACTATTGAATCATGATCGAAAACACCTTCACTAGCATAATAGAAATCCTAATCATAGAAATCTAGCCTAGTGAACTTAGGTTTGTATTTAGAGACCCTTGTAGGACATCTAGATGAAAAGTGACCAACTTTATTGCAAGAAAAACATTTTAAAGGTATTCTTCCTTCAAATTTATCCTTACCTATTTTATCCTTTCTTGCGATTAGAGAAATAAGTTCGTCCATTTTCCTTTTTCCCTCATCAATTTCTATTAGATCATATACATAGTCTCCAAGCTCGGGATATTTTTTAACCCTACTAGTTCTCGCAAGGCTTGATGAGGTATTTTTGTCATTATGAACTTCTTCCTTGAATGCAGTTTCTATCTTAAGTACTGAATCCTATAAGTATGCCACCTCGAAGGTAGTTAACTTAGCTATCAACATCTCTCTATTGAATCCATGAGTCAATGGAATGATCTCCTTAATTGCATGTACTTTGGTCTTGTAAACAGGTGTCAAAGATCTCATAATCTTTGTGATGACCTCTTCTTTAGTATAAGTACCTCCTAAGTTTATGATCCCTGTAACAACTTTTGAAACATTCTAGACATGAGATCTAACATTTTCATTTTCTCTCATTTTTAGATTTTCCATCTTTGCCTTTCAGTTTTGTAACTTTTCCTACTTGGTGTACTTGTCCCCTTCATAAAGTGCTTCCAGTCTTCCCCAAATTTCATGAGCTAAATCAAGGTCCTTAAATTCTATAAATTATACTTCAAATAATGTGCTTATCAAAGCTTACCTTGCAACCATATTATAAGAAAAAAAAATTATTTTCATCATCATTAGCATTAGGAAAATCACTTTCTGCAACAAAATTTTCCTTATTCTTTGTAATCATCCAATAATCAATTCCTAGGTAGAACAAATATGTCCTCATCTTGTTTTTCCAACTGTCAAAATTTTTAGCATCAAATTTAGGACTGTCCTTTCTATAATAAGCCATCTTTAGATCACCTCAAGTGGCCAAGATTTCTCTTTGAGGACCAATAGCTCTGATACCAATTATTGGATGCAACTGAGAGGGGGGGATGAATCAATTGTATGCCCTTAATATACAACTTTATCTTTTCATATTAAAATAGTAAATGCAAATATGAAACCTCGAAAGTAACACAGATCAGAACACCAAGAATTATTTTCAGGGAAACCCTATTAAGGGAAAAACCTTGGCAGGGATGAAACCCACAAATAATGCACTAATAATAAAGTATCATAGTTACAAGATCTTTCCCTATTAGGAGCAAATAAATACAACTATTACAAATTCCATGTTAAAGGATATACTCCTTTCTTCGAGTCAACAAATTTCCCAATGTGAAGGTTAAATCCATCTTTTGAAGGTTAAACCCACCTTCCAGAACCATTGTCCAAATGAAAGTATATAAATATATTGATTATAGATAATTAACTAACTAACATCAACTCCTTTACTAAAATAGATCTAATGAAGTACAATAATCACACTACTTTCTCTACATCAGCACTCCTTTCATCCACACATTCACATTCACACCCACACTCTTTGCATCATTATTTTACTCATTTATACAAGATACAAATGATTTACTAGGTCGACACTAATTAGGACTTTCCTAATAAAAATGATTTACATAAACTCTTGTTAAATTACACACAAGATCTTAAACAAATAGAAAACATCAGTCAACCAGCATACTCCATAATTCATAACTTATCTTCGCACAAGGTAGAACACACCACATCCCGTAGGTCAGCACTAAATAAGACTTTGCAAGGTCACACACTACAGTTGATGTCACCAAGAGAGAAATGATCAAGGAACAAGGGAAATTATTCCTTAATGAGTCTTGTATCATATCTTGAACTTGCATATCCTATATCCATCTTGCATCCAAGAAAACACATAAATTTGGAGACTAATTCTACCACAGACCTCTATTTCTATTCCTACAACTAGTCTATACCAAAATTGTTGCAACTTATTCTTCTGATTAAATTATTGCATGTGATCTTAGATATAAGATCTAAATTCCATCTGAAACATAAATCCAAGTTCACAGAGTCAGACATGTCGTACATAGCCCGTACAACCATGATGATTATGTATGTACCTATCTTAACCAATATTATTGCAACATCAAATACAGTTAATTCAATCTTCTGAAATATATGTTGACATCAATGACAACACATGTCAAGAACAATTCCAACAAGACGTGCATACACACACAAAAATATTACAAAATTTATAAATAGTAGTAAGGGAAGGGACCCTGTTGTAAGATTGATTGTCAATTTGTTGAGGTTATAAATGATAAATATGGAGATATAGAAAGAGAGGTCGATAGATTGATAATGGTTGAGTCTATTATGAACCTTACCTTTGAAGATGAGTTATCAATTGATTACCCCTTCTTAAAATGCACTCTTGCACAAAAGAAAAGGGAAAAACAATGTCTCCCTATGGATGTTCTTAAGGGAAAAAACCCAAAGAATAATAAATGAGTGTGGATTAATGTTTTATAAACTATGTTGTCAAAATTGTATTTTATTTAAATTATTTATAAAAAAGGAACTCCATAAAATAATGTTTTTTTTTTGTATTATATATAAAGTGGCCAAAAAATATATACACTCCATAAGATGTCCATTTTCAATAATACGAGACATAATTATTATACTTTTATTAGCCCATACTCTTGTTGAATATCCTTGTAACAAGGGTAAAGGTTTTCCCTTATGAAAAAGGTTCTGCCATATAAATTTTTTGCCATATAAAGAGTTACTATTTGTAATGTTGTCACCCTTAATTATAAGATGTTTTACAACTTGTCAAAACTTCCAAATGGCTTCAAAGACTTTTGATTGTGCCACTTTAACTGGGAAAGATCTAGTGACAAGATCACTTAAAGGGACCCATTTCTAGGAGGGATCTAAAAGGATGGACTTAGCAATGGAGATCTTACTGCAAGAAGCTAGACATAAAAGGTTTAGTTTATCCATAAGCATCCTTAGGTTGATATCTTCTAGTGTGAAGAGGATGGTTGTGTCATCTACATATTGTAAATTAACAAATCTTCCCCATTAGGTAGCATAATCCCTTACACTTTGGGGGAGATGGAATCAACCCTTAGGATGTAATAAAGAGCATCAGTTGCAATAACAAATAGGGAAGGGGCTAGAGGACATCCCTGCCTAATGGATCTAGAAAGCATGATAGGATCAGTTTGACAACCATTAATGTCAACCCTCGCATTAGCATATTATAGGAGAGTTTTGATCATGTGATGAAATTGCATTGGGAACCCTAGTCCATCCAACATCATGAACATAAAATCCCACTCAATTCTATCATAAGCCTTCCCATGATCAATTAACATCATGCAATCCTATTGTTGAGATTCATTTTCCCAACTCATGAATTATTCAATTGATGTATATATGTTCATACAATTTATATTTTTAATTTTTCTAAGCCATATTTAATTATATTTCTTTGAAATTGATACATTTATGATTTATCCAATTATTATCAAACATTAAATAATGCTTGTATTTTTTGATAGGTAGAGGATGTTGATGAAACACATACTAATACCCAAGATCCAACCAGGTTATTAAGATTTGGATGGGGTGATCCAAACCATCCTTTAAACCATACTAGGGTGAGAAGAGAAAATTGGAGAGAACTTTACCAGCTGATAAATTTGAAGAGCTGATGAGACACGCATACATTGATGACATGCCACCTAGCCTTAATGATAGTGAAAATTTAGTGCATGAAAAAGGATTGAATGAAATGCTTACAGGTTTCTTTGGGGATGGAAACAATGATGACAATGATGATCATATGATTGAAAGTAACAATGATAGCAGGGGTAATAACTACCAACATAATATTGATGATAACAACCTCAAAGACTCCATCAACCAAGTAACGAAGACACATATGTTCAAATCGGGTGCAAGTAGAACCTCAAAATTGGCATGCACATTAATATTATTAGAAATCAAGACACTATTTGATTGGTCAGACAAAGGATTCACTACCCTACTGAAGTGAGTTGAAATCTATTTCTTACTTTGCATTGTCAATTAGTGTACATAATTCGTAAACATTATCAACATTGTTTATAATGCTTTAAGGGGATTTTTAAAATATATATTGTATATAAACATTCCTAGTATAGATTGACATATCAATCATGTTGATCATAAGTCAAAAATTCAATTGATTTAATCTCCAACAATCTTACAAGGGACTAAAAACTAAAATATTCCCTAAAGAGAATGTGTTACCATCAACTTGCAGAGAGTCACGTATGTTGTTGCTTAACTTGGGGATTGAATATAAGAAAATTTGTTCATGTATAAATGATTGCATTTTATACAGAGGTGATAATAAAAATAAGATAGAATGCCTTGTATGCAAAGAGAAGAGATATCATACAGATGTATAAGTTCCTATAATTCCAAAGAAGGCTTTACATCACATGCCTGATATACGTAGACTTCAACAAGTGTTTTGTTGCAAGTCACTTGTACAATTGATGGAGTGGCATGTAAAGAAAAAGAATAAATATGGATTTATGTGAATTTTAGCCGACTCAAAAGAAATGAAACACGTAGAGGAAAAATATCCAACAAAATTCAAAGATGAACGGGGGTCCGTAGTATCAGGTTCATTCTTGCAATTGATGGAGTGTGCTCATTCTCTTTCCTAAGCTCAAATTATAGTGTTTGGCTAGTGGGATTGATAGTATACAATATTCTCCCATGGATTAGCATTAGAAAGGAGCACCTTACGCTAACTCTCATTGTTCCAGGAAAACATCAAGTTAAAAACATGGATGTTTATCTTACATCTTTTGTTGATGAGATGCAACTACTATGGAAAGGCATAAGAATGTATGATATATCATGTCCTCCATCAAATAGGTCCTTCATTTTCTATGGTGTGCTATGTTGGACTATACATGATTTCCCAAGACTTAGTGTTTTTTCTAGTGAAATAAAATATTTACATCTTTACGCACACAATTTATTTCCATGCCAATTTTTATACTTAGTTTTATACTAATTTTTTGATATTATAAACATTAGTTATTGAATTGAAGGACTTTAAAAAAGAGAGGATATTTTCATGTCCAAGATGTGCAGAACAATTTCAAGGGTAGTATTTTAAAGATCTACATAAATTTATTTATACAAACAACATGGTTTTTCTACTACTAGATCATAGATTCAAAAATCGCTTGAAGAATCAATTTGATGGAAAATTTGAAAATAGAAGCCCTCCCATGATTATGGGTCTAGGTGTTTGGATTGAAAAGTATGAAGTTGCTAAATTGAAAGCTTGGGAGCATATTTTTTATCTGTTCGTAGTTAATATGCCAAAAGGAATGAAAAGGATATCCATATTTTATGAGCTCCCTTACCAAAAGGATATATTAATATCTCACATTAGATCCTATGCACATCTTCAAAAATGTCCCAGATTCTATATTTAGACATATACAAGGCAAAGAGAAGGATACATTGTCTTTGAGGAGAGATGATCTTTTCATACCAAAATTGATAGAAAACATTTGTGGCCAAACAGGGAAAATGAAACATATGGAGAAGCTCCATGGATTCTAAAAAAAAAAGAGAGC
This sequence comes from Chamaecyparis obtusa, assembly GCA_027943335.1. Lineage (NCBI taxonomy): Eukaryota > Viridiplantae > Streptophyta > Pinopsida > Cupressales > Cupressaceae > Chamaecyparis > Chamaecyparis obtusa. The sequence goes on from BSBK01006586.1 coordinate 94,589, forward strand.
TAGACCAACTAAAAAATGACATTCATTCAATAAGGACACCCAATAGCTCTGGTTCATCATTGGCTAAACCTTTTACAGCTGATGGACATATTATAGGAATTAAAACACGTGATTTTCATAATTTTATGAAGGTATTATATATCATTATTTAACATTTATTTGTAACATTGATTAATTACTAAATATATTTTGATATTTTTTGTGTGGGAAAAAATTACTAATGACCTTTTATAACTGTGTTTGATAGCATATCATACCATTGGTAATTAGGGGGGATTATTCTCTTACATTTGACTTAAGGAATGCAATAAGTCAATTGTGAGCATTTACAAGGTATGTGGTTATATGAAATGTTCATGCATGAGAGACATAGAGATATTATATTGCATTTTAATTCTTCACTAAAGGTTCATACTAATGTACTATTCTTATATTAGGTGGGTGACCTCCAAGGAGATCCATGAATGTGAAGTGCAAAAATGGAAGAAGGAAATCGTAGAAATTGTATGTGTATTTGAGAAGGAGCCCCCTACAAATTTCATGGACCTACAAGTCTATTTACTTATACGCCTAGTTGATGACATTGAATTGGCGAGTGTTGTATCAATGAGGTGGATGTTTTTCTTTGAGAGGTATATGAAAAGTGAAAACTCTAAAAATATATTTCATATGAATCCAAATTTGACCATAGATTAAATTGCTTGTATACTACTTTCATTGTGATTAACTTCGTGAAAACTTGCAGTTTGAAAATTTTTTTAAATATAGATGGATCATTTCTTTTGAGTCAATTTTGCAGCTACACATTGATTTTGAGTTTGTTGAGATTGGTCCTACAACATTTTTCCTACAAGATTTTTCCTACAACAATTAGTTCTACAACATTTTCCCTACAAGATTTGTCCTACAACATTTATCCTACATGATTTTGTCCTACAAGATTTATACTACAAATAATTGGTCCTACAAACATTCATCTTGGTTCCTTGTGATCGACATTCTTAGATATACATATCTTAGAATCTTGCATTTTTTGCATAGTCATCATATTAGTCTCCAAATTTAATTTTATTTTAAAAGAAAAATCTCAAAAACATAGCGTGCATCTCTTAGGGTTAAATTATTACACTTCCTAGAGTCATTTTGAAAATTAGAGGGTCCATTTTCATAGGACATTCCTATAGTGCTCTTGTGTTTTATCTTGACATCGTTAGAATTATCTTTATCTACTAGCCTCAGCATAGGCACCTTGTCATTTTGGTTAATATTTGTCTTAGACAGACACTATTACCATAACTTATCACTTGTATCCTACCTTTTGGTGTCAAGATAGTCCTCATTATCATTTGGGTCTTTTCTTAGAGGGTTTACCTTAGAATTTTCTATAATATCTCTCAAGGTAAGGTACTTACACCTTAGACGTCATATTTGATTATTTGTCCTAGTTTGCATTATCATCCCATATCAAAAAATCTAAAAAGATAGAATTTATTTTCCTTAGTTGTCCTGCATTCATCATAGACTTGCATATGTCGAACACATGATCAGAGAAGAGTAAGGACACAATGGAGTATAATCAAATCCCCAACCATGATCTCTATCAGAAAATTGAATTTGTACCAAGAACCTTGGCACTAGACTATAGAAATCTTGAGACATTTTTGTACCAGGAGAAAACACTAGGTGATACTTTACAACTACATGAACTAACCTCCACAAGAATCAAAGCCAAATTTATGAAAGAAGAGATCGATGATGGTTTACGTGATGAGAAGATGAAAATAATCTTAGAATCCATGATAGAGGCTGACCCAAACAAATACCTTCACATGCTCATACAAAAAGGTGTTAAATTACCAGTTGGGTTTGACACATCTATCATAGTAGAAGACATGCATGTACCACCATCTTGGGTAGCCTCAACGACACCTCTACCACTTAGTTCAATCATTCCATCCACTATTTCCATGCAAAATGCTTCCAAGTCACTGCATCTTCCAATACCTTAGGGATTTTGTACACCAATCCCTTATTTGCTAGTTTTTTCATCTACATCTGCTACACTTTCTACCATAGTAGCACCATCTATATTGTCCTTGACTCATCCTACTAGGATTTCACAAATGATGGAAGCAAGTTCCTCCAACACAATTCTTCAACCAAAGCAAGGGCTACCCCTACTGGGAGCACCTCAACTATAGCCTCCTAGTGGTGCCCCTCTAGGTGTCTCTTCCAATTCAAGACATCCCCAAATCGGCCAAGGGGAACCTCCAAATAATCCAGATTACTCAACAATGTTTGCTAGTTTCATCCAAAATATGATGGAAAGTGGGCCTAACACTTCTCATCTTACAACAGTTGCTCAGCAAAATCTGACATATTAGTACATTCCAAATCCAACATCCCAGCATAATCCCATACCTCAACACAATCTATCACCACAACATAATCTGGTATTTTAGCATAATCTATCATCCTAGTACATTCTAGTACCTCATCATAATATGGAACCCCAATAGATACTGTGTGTGTGAAAATTGTACCTGATCTGTAGACACAACACTCAGTAAAACATTAGAGGTTAGTGATAATCAAAATCGTGCAAAATTGAAAGCTATCTAACCAAGCGATTTACTGCCTTCTAATAGGTGCGAGATTAATGTTCTCAGACTGTAATCGAGATCAGTGACCTAGACGACACCTAAATGAAGGATTTGAATGCAAAAGATGGATATGAAATTGAATACAATTAATCTATTTTTTTGATATTTTCTATGCAATAAGAATGATAAAAACTTGATATGAATCTATGCTATTGAAAACTGATATGCTATGCTAATCTAACAATGATATGAAATATGAATGCAAAAATAAGATTGATCTCACAAAGATGTCGATTCGCAAGAGCTTTGATTCTTCAATTCCAATTCTCCAGCGTGATTGTGCAAAATATGAGATGATTTGTGAAGAGCTGAGCCTTTAATTTATAGAAATCCAGGGCTTTGGAGGTGCATGAATAAAAGCCATAAATCACTCAAATCAACTCATCTTGATTTTTGAGTTATCTGATCATAAAAGATAGTTAATTCTCAAAATCATGCAAAAACATGCAAAAATAGCTTTTTAACTCAAATTAGAGTTTAGATCAGCTTTTTGAACTCCAAAAGGATGTTGAGTTCCAAAAAGTCAATAACTTGCATTGATTTTCTGATTTGGAGTTTAACTGTTTCTTTTGAATATGCATAATAATTAAGAATTAAATAAATAAATAAAGTGATTTATCCTCAACTCAACTGATTTTTGAAAATAAATAATTAATTTATGGGTTAATTAACTATTTATTCAAACTTTTATTAAAAATTATATTATTAAATAATGACAACATGCTTTAATTAATTAAATAAGAATTTAATCAATTAAAGATAAGAATTTTGATTTATTGTCAAAATTAAATAATACAATTAATAATAGATAGAATTAAATTTAATTACATAATTAAGTGGCAAATATTAAATCTAATTAATTAAATATGAAAATATTCAATTAATCAAACTTAGGATAAATGTGATTTATCGCCAAATAATCATTAAATTAAAGATAATTAAGATAATTAGGAATATTACTAGGAATATTCCCTGATGCAAAATTTAAGATAATCAATTATGATTCGATGATGTTTAGATGTGCCTTAGGTTAGGACTTTGATGTCGATTTTGTTCGAATTGAAGATGTAGGAGATTAATGAACTTATAGCCCATTTTTTGGGGTATTACATTTTGCCCCTCTTTGAATTACTGTGCGAAGCGCAGTGGTTCAAAGATAGTCTGTGTTTGATAAAGATATGAAACTGATTCAAAAGATAAACCGATCTCAAGATAGAAACCGATTGAAAGATATTGAGATAGGAGTTGATTGATATTGAATTAAGATGGAGATAATAAGTCTTGAATGACCAAAGATAATGTTCACTGTAGCAGCAAATGAACCTATGATTGTGAAAAAGTGTCAAAATGCCTGATTCTGAACCTTAGGATTGATAAGAAGTGAGTGACCCGTTCTAGACTCGATTGTCTTAGCAGAACTAGCAGGTATCACATCCGAATTCTTCAGTTGCCGAAGAACCAAGGAAAGAACACTATGATCCGATGGTTGCAAAAATTGATACAGTTTACAAGATTAAGAAAATATTAGATTGATATGGATCTTGATGAATCTGATATGCCCCAAGTGATGATAGATTTGCCCCGAGCGATGAGGACTTTTGATGAATCAGTAACTAGATGTGATTGTTTGTCTTGATCACTGATGAAAGATATTGATAGACTTGATCGATAGAATTTGATTTACAGACTTTGAATGATGTGCAATAGCATGCCCCCTTCGGGATTAAAATTGAAATCTGACAAGAAAAGTCAGCGTTGATAGTTTAGAAGCATGTTAATTGATCTGAGAAGTGGTTATTTACATCCGAGAACGCATTCTGCATCGTTGGAAGGTCCCAAAAGACCAAGTTTGACTAGGTTTGACCATGAGTTGACCATGGTTGACCAAGTTGAAATTTTGATAGTTTGATGTAAGATAATCAGTTAAGTTGAATACTAGATTTCTGTGATGATTGAAGGTCGAATATGCAAGTAGTTAATAATATGAATGATCTCAGATTTGAATTTTGATCCCGAAAAAGGATTCTACTTGCTATTTCATTGGAGGAACCTTCGTGTGAGATTCAGCTCTTGTTAGACTTGAAGATGCGATTTGAAAAATCATTTAAGCATTGAAGTTCGTTTAATCATTGTGAGATCATGTAAACATGCAAAATGCAATGAGACATGCAAAATGAAATGCAACCTAAGACCTAGGACCTAGTCACTGATCATGTGTCGATTTGTTATCATCATTGAACTTTTAGGTAACCGGATAAATCAATACAATGCCCACTAGCCATGAAACCATAGACATATGAATATCGATTTGTATGCGCAAGAATCAATACAACACCCACTGGACAACAACCATGGATATATGAATATTGACTTTATTTTCAAAATGTTGGATTAAATATAAGCATCAAGGCACAAATGCCAGGATGACCTGAATATCATGTCCATTTTGATATAGCAATTTGTACAAGCATCAAAACATAAATGTCGTGATGACCTGAATACGCCTTGCATTGCAAACACATCAAACAGTCAAGAGATCATTCTAAATCCAATGTGAATTACCCGTAGTGACCCTTTATCGTTCACATCCTTAGGCAAGATTGCGTTCCACAGTAGGAGAAAGAACTTACTCAAAAAGACAATAGTTAGATCAAACTTCCTTGAATTTTTCAGGTATCAATGGTCGAGGTACGCATGGCCATCCAATTCGAGATAGAGGCTCTTACAGTCGGACACCATTTCAATCCATAATTTCCAAAGCTGTTAGATTTTCACATACAAGCAGAAGACAAAAAAAAGATTATGCCCCTAGTCATCACTCTCTAAATCCTATAAAAGACATCATCGAAGAGCTCGAAGGGACACAATATGCAAAAATCTCAATGCGAATCAGTAAGCATACAAGGAGATAAAAGCATGAAAAGCACAGATTGTTTTCAGTTGAGTTTTGATGCTTGATTGTTGTTGATGCAAAATCCTTTCTGGAGACGAGACTGACTGACTGACTCACATGAAGCTTCAAAGGACTCTGGCTAGATATGACACGTCTAAGATACACTGGAGGCCATAGGATATGACATTGATTGCCCCCAAGTGTGAACATTGATAGGATACAGACGCTTGAGCTGATTGATGTACAGATCGACTTATTGAAACTAGGATATGCAGAAACAAACCAGGAGATATGTACAAACTAAAGCAAGACTGAAAGCTGAGAAAGACCAAGATTGTGCTGATAGATGGAGCATTTTGGAACAAGTGGTGCCCGTTTGCCGAGTTTTCACCATCTTGGTAGAGATTCTATTTTTGGCTACCGAGGTGCCTGTTTCCAGGTTTTCACCAAGGCACTTTTTTTTTTTCTTTTTTCATTTTTTTGTATTTTTTATTTTTTCAATTTTTTTGTACTTTTGATATTTTTTGATTTTTTTGTACTTTTGATATTTTTTGATTTTTTTGTGAATCATCAAGGCGCCTATTGCTAGGTTTTCACCAAGATGTTCATTTTTTCAGGACTTTTTCTGATTTTTAAGATATTTTTCAGGACATTTACCAAGCACTGAATGCCTTAAGCGTAGAATTTCTTCAGATGGAGAACGTTGATTGGTTCTCGGAGCTGTTCTCCTTCAGTCGTTGAGAGTTGATAGGCACCAGAGCCAAAAGTAGCAGTGATTACAAAGGGACCCAGCCAGTTGGGTTCGAACTTCCCCTTGCGTTCTCGATGTGATTGATTTTTAGGATTTTCTCTCAACACTAGATCGCCAACCTGAAATTCTCTATGTCTGACTTTCTTGTTGTAGCCTCTAGACATTCTTTTCTGATACACTCTGAGATGATCATACGCTGTTTATCTGCGCTCATCTAGTAGTTCAAGTTCTTGTAACCTCGACACTCTGTAGTCTTCATCAGTGACAAGTCCATGCATTTTGATTCTGAGTGATGGGATTTCAACCTCAATAGGCAGTACCGCTTCAGACCCATAAACTAAAGCGAAAGGTGTAGCCCCAATAGGTGTTCTGATACTTGTTTTGTAGGCTCATTCTGATACTTGTTCTGATACTAGTTCTGATACTGGTTCTGATACTGATTCTGATAATTGTTCTGATACTTGGTATACTTGATACTGGTTCTGATACTGATTCTGATACTAATTTTGATAATTATTCTGATACTGGTTCTGATGCTTGTTCTGATAATTGTTCTGATACTGGTTCTGATACTTGTTCTGGTAATTGTTCTGATACTGGTTATGATGCTTGTTCTGATACTTGGTATACTTGATAGCATCTTTTTCTATTGCAAACTCCCAAGCAAGATCATATCGTGTAGTCCCAATGTCTAGCAAGGTGGAGAACAAGAGGGATTAGCAAGCTGGTGGAAGAGATGGAAGATAAGAGAATGAAGGAAAATGAAGGGAAGAAATCCTCAAGGGGAAACTCCTCAAGAATACCCAAGCTAGGGAAAAATTTTCATGTAAAGTGCATTTGGACAAGCAATGAAAGGCCAGCATAGGATATAAGTCACAAAAGTGTACTGCCAAAGAAGGATAGGATGTAGTCCAAAGGAGTAGACATGTCAAGAGGCTTCATAGCATCGTGTTTTACTCTTTTTTTCTTTCTTTTTTTAGATCAAGACCAAAGGGGAAAAGGATAGCGATAGGTGAAAATGAATGGAGGAAGATGGATATGAAGGCTAAACAAGAAGGGAATGAAAGCAAGATCTTCATAAGATAGCTCACAAGATAGCCAAATGTTCGTGTGTAGATCAACATTGTCAAGATCAAAGAGAGAAGATGGAATGGATGAAATATGTAGAAGAACTACGCATGATGCCTGATTGCCAGGTTTTCATCATGGTACTTATCCAAGGTGCCACAAGGAAGTGGTTTTCACCATAGGATGAATTTATTTCTCTTTACTTTTGCTACCAAGGCGCCTGTTTCTAGGTTTTCACCAAGGCACATTTTCAATTTTTTTTATTTTTTTTTTTAATTTTTTGGAAGAAGGCAAGCTTTTTAGATAATGCTCCTTGAAAGGATAAACCGTGATATGCCAAGGATTCAAAATGATGTGCTCAAAGATGCTGATAGGGAAAGGAACATGGAAGAGAAAAATGGAGGATAGGGTTTTATGTAAAGCGAGTGAGGTTGGAAGATAGGAGGAATAGGCAAATGAGGAAAAATGATAGAAGGTAAAAGGATAATGCATGGAAGGATTGTGAAAGGGTAGATGGAAAGGAAGGCAAGATCAACGTAAACACACACCTTGAAGGGTGGCGAGAGGGTGGAGGAAATGTGAATGAAGGAATACGTGAAGGAATATGGTGAATGGATAGCAGAGGTTGAGGTTTGGGTGCATGAAATGGAAGAATATTTTTGGAAGGAGATGAAGTGGAAGCCTTTGGAAGCTTGAATGTCAATTTCACTTTTTTCTCAACACTAGACTCTTTCAAGAGAGACTTTGGAATCCATATAGCCGTAGGCTTTTTATTTCCTTTTGATGATCTAGAGAGAATATCTTCAATGATGGATTTTGGAACCCATACTTGTCTTGTAGTTTTTTTCTTAGATATCTCTTTTGACTTTATGTTTCCATGTCTATTAGAGGAGACATGGTGATCTTCTTTTTTTGATGGATTCTTGTATTGCTTCTTTTTCTTGTATTGAACATTCAAGTTACTTCCAAAAGACTTGGGACTTGTGGAAGAAGGAGGAGATGACTGGTTTAGATGGGTGGGTGGATGAAAAGGATTCAAGGGTATGCATCTATGTTGATCTTGAGGAAAGATGGGAGATGGAGGTATGTAAGGACCCAAGATGGATGGAAAATTAGGAGAGTTAGGAGGGGAAAGTGAAGGGACATAAGGACCCAAGATGGAAGGAAGGCGTGAAGATCTTTGTAGTGGTGGAAGAGGTCCAAGGATGGAAGTGGAAGATGCAAAAGGATAATCAATAAGTTCATCAGCATCTATATGACAACCAAGGATATCAGCATCTTTAGAGTGAGCATTAAAATTTTCAATAGAATCGTGGACATCTTGAATATGAGCACCTTCTTTGATAGGATTGTTCAAAGCTTGCAAAGACTTAGGAAGAGTAGAAAGTGGAAGTGAACATGGAGTGGTAGAACAAGAAGATGGAAGACTTTGATCTTGACAAGGATCTTTGGATAGCATAAGCTCATAATTTTTTTTTTGATTTTCAATAGGCTTGACATTGGAAGGAACACCATTTTTACCAACCTTAATGGAAGTATCATCTTTGGAAAGCGCAAGCATAGTAAGGTTATTTTGATTGTCAATAAGCTCAATAGTGTAAGTAGTAGCTTGATCTTGCTTAGGTAAAGACTTAAGACATGGTGGAATGCATGAAAAAGGGGGTATAGGATCAAAAGAACCATGAAGCGGATAAGAGACATCGGGAAAAGGAGTGGATGACATGGAGGGTTCTTGATCTTGATCTTTCTTTATGTTCTTTTCTTTCTCATTTTTAGAGTCCTCTTGACATGGAGCTACTTCTAAGGACAAGGAAGCATGTTGGGATTGTATGGATGACTTTGGAAGAGATGGTGGAGGACTAGCTGAAGTAGGGATTATAGCATATGAAGGCTTAGGCTCTTTAGATTTATCATTATTGAAAGTCTTTGCAGCCAAGTGAAGGTTAGCTTGAGTTTCTTTAAGAGGTAGCCCTAGGGGATAACTATAGGGAACCACATGAAAAGTAGCAGGGCTTGTGTCAGATGAAGGTTCTGTAAAAGATTTGAAAGACTCGGAAGCTTTAGGAAATGTATGGGTATTGGAGGAAGTAGGGGATGGAAGGGAACCGTCACAAGACAAAGGTCCAACATTAACATGATCTTCCTTGAGAGTGTAATCTTTATTTTCAGCCTGAGAGTTCTTAGAGGAGAAATCCTTATAGTATTGACGTTTCAAGCTAGCACGATGTATTTTATAGTCCTCAGCAGTAGTAGATGGATCATCATCAAGGTATTGTCCACAAAAGCCATCAAAATCTTTTTCAAAATCAGAATCATATGGATCACCATCACGATCTATCCAATGTGACGGCCCATTTGTTGTAAGCAGGAACGAATGATGAGGAGGACTCTTAGGAACAGAGGTGTCATAGGTATCATTACATTGTCTGTCATCATAGTCATCATAGTCTTCAAAGCTAGATGTGTCACTCTCCGTGGAAGAGGTATCATATTGCTCAAATTTTTTTCGGGGGCATGGTGACATGTACAAGTCTTTATCAAATGGAAAAGAGTATAAAGATTCCATGGAGAACTTTTTAGATTCCTTCTCTTTCTCAAGTTTGTCAAGCTGGACTTGCATAGCATGTATCTGTTTCATTATAGCGGCGATCAGAATTTCTTCCTCATGTGTACTGATTCTTTGAGACATGTGTACTAATTCTCAATAGCTACTGCTCTATTCCTGACACAATGATATTTGTTCGATAGATTCTGGAACTAGGCTGGAAACATTGGATATCTTGCAATTTGACAATTTCTGACAACTCTCTCAAATTTTTCCAAACGACACTCTGCAGACTCGTATGACACTGGGTAGTCTATGAAATGACAGTTGCTAAACTCATACGACAGTTGGGTAATACTAAAATGACAGTTGACAAAACTCATACAACTTTTGACTTCTTGAAATGACTTTTGACTCCAGAAAGATTTTACGTCAATTTTTGCAAAATTTAAGATTTTCAGTTTTGGATTGTTTGCAAATTGTACTGTCCAGATTTTGAAGGTTATACCAGATTTGATCATTTTTAATAGCCAAGTAGATAAATAAGCACGCAGAACAGCAAGCAAGTGATTCCAAGCACGTCTGAAAACAATGAACAAGGGCAAAAGCAACCTTGCGCATGAACAATCAAGTGACCAAATTGTGCTAATCCCTGAGAGTACTAATTGTGTATGTTCTGAAAAGTTTTGCAATAACACACATATACCTGAGAATGAAAAATTGGCCTCTCTAAGGTTTTTAGTAATGGTTTGACTCTGCAACTTTTATGATTCAAAGGGGTGAACTCCAATCCCGGCGCACCAGGGTTTTGACACAGTCCGAGAACTTAATCTTCAAGAGCTGCTAGGGAGATCTGACAACCCAACAATGAACCATACCCGTGGAGATTTCTTCCACAAGGACATTTATATAGCGGTTGTCACTACCATGGCAAAAATGGCTATTACCGCTTGAGGTTCCATCAACGCAGTTTGCCCTGTGAAGGGATTGTCTGCTACGGTTAACCCTCTCTAAAGATGACTCACAATAGTATACCACAAGGGGACTTGGCTCCAGATTCAAGGTTTTGACACCTCTTCACTTTTAACCCAAACAAAGCAAGCAGATTAATCTGACACGCTAAGACAAAGTTTTGTTCCACCAAGGTCTGTGATATCAACTCCACGTGATCTATCAACCTCTCCAGGGAGAGAATGTATCAATCAATAAGAGAAGACACACTAACCAATTTTGATTCACCAAAGCTCGTGATATCAACCCTACGTGATCTATCAACCTCTCCGGAGAGAGAATGTGTCGATCAATAAGAGAAGATGCACTAACCAAGTTGAATGTGAAACGCACTAAGTATCCTCCCTACCTACAAGGATTCTATCATCAAGAAGGATTTCGCTAGGAATCCAATCTCTCAAGAATCACAAATAGTGTTCATAGGGCCTAATTACTATGTGAGCACAGATGTATGTTCAGAAAGCAAATCTACCAAAAGCATCCAAAAAGTAGAAAGAGGAACACTTAACGTTTAAAGCGAATATGAGATGAGTCCACAAGGTGGAACACTTAACACCTCACACAAGCTAAAAATGAGTCCACAACTTAGAAAACAAGGGAGTTCCTAAAAGCACAAAAGGGTTGCCAAGTGGAACATTTAACGCTTCTGTCCTGTTGACCCCTCCCCTTTATGGCGCTGAGATTGCAACCACGGGGCGGAAATGAGGGGCCGGCGGATTAGCGAGTCCAATAACCCAAGATAGCAATCAAGATCAATCACAAGTATTCTAAGACTACTTAATGAATCCTTAAGGGTTCACAACCTAGTATCAATTATGCAAATGTGTAGAAATAGATCAAAAGCATGAAAAGATGCACACAAGCTTGACACATAAGAGATTTATTTTAAGTCCCAAATCAAAATATTATTAGATGAAGGAGAATACCTGGGATCCTCGCAATGCGCTTAGTAGATTTTACTTGATTTTTAGCAATTTTTATTGAGCTTTTCCATGCAAGCAAGTGACGAACTCTCCAACAAGCAAACAAGCAAACAAGATATGCAAAATATATTCAACTTATGAAAACCATAGGGTTAGCTCTAAAAATCAATTATTATCAGTAATAATAACCAGCAATCAACCCAAATGACAACTCATATCATTCATTGAACCATGTAAAAAAAATAAGTGCATACCCATCACAAAACTTTTTTTTTTTTTTTTTGCATTTGACCTAGTCAACAAGATCTAATTTTTTTGATATGATTTTGGCCACAAAAATAGAAATTCAGAATAGAGACACCTACTAAAAAATAGAGAGCTTTCCAAAAATGCAAAAATTTTAGAAAAACCTCTTCATTTGTGCCCTAGAGACTCATTTTATCAAAACAGACCAGTTTTTATAAATTGACTATTTGAGCTATGATATCATGTCCAAATTTAAAACACAAAGAATGGACCCCCTGTATAATTTAAAGAGATTTCCGAAAATATAATAATTTTCGAAAAATATGCTGATTTGCGTCAGATATTAATTTTTTCCGGAATTTCAAGAAAAAAATTATTAAAAATTCAAAACATCTCAGAAAATTCTAAATTTTTTAGTGTAGCTTCCATGACATGTCACCAACCTGAAAAAAAAATTTCAGATCAAAATTCCAAGCCGTTTGGGAGATAAAATTAAATCTTTGAAACTTTAGGGTTTTAGCTCCCAAAAAAAATCAAAACCAGCATGCAAAGGTGGGTTGCCCCACGGTGGGCGCCAGAAATGTGTGTGTGAAAATTGTACCTGATCTGTAGACACAACACTCAGTAAAACATTAGAGGTTAGTGATAATCAAAATCGTGCAAAATTGAAAGCTATCTAACCAAGCGATTTACTGCCTTCTAATAGGTGCGAGATTAATGTTCTCAGACTGTAATCGAGATCAGTGACCTAGACGACACCTAAATGAAGGATTTGAATGCAAAAGATGGATATGAAATTGAATACAATTAATCTATTTTTTTGATATTTTCTATGCAATAAGAATGATAAAAACTTGATATGAATCTATGCTATTGAAAACTGATATGCTATGCTAATCTAACAATGATATGAAATATGAATGCAAAAATAAGATTGATCTCACAAAGATGTCGATTCGCAAGAGCTTTGATTCTTCAATTCCAATTCTCCAGCGTGATTGTGCAAAATATGAGATGATTTGTGAAGAGCTGAGCCTTTAATTTATAGAAATCCAAGGCTTTGGAGGTGCATGAATAAAAGCCATAAATCACTCAAATCAACTCATCTTGATTTTTGAGTTATCTGATCATAAAAGATAGTTAATTCTCAAAATCATGCAAAAACATGCAAAAATAGCTTTTTAACTCAAATTAGAGTTTAGATCAGCTTTTTGAACTCCAAAAGGATGTTGAGTTCCAAAAAGTCAATAACTTGCATTGATTTTCTGATTTGGAGTTTAACTGTTTCTTTTGAATATGCATAATAATTAAGAATTAAATAAATAAATAAAGTGATTTATCCTCAACTCAACTGATTTTTGAAAATAAATAATTAATTTATGGGTTAATTAACTATTTATTCAAACTTTTATTAAAAATTATATTATTAAATAATGACAACATGCTTTAATTAATTAAATAAGAATTTAATCAATTAAAGATAAGAATTTTGATTTATTGTCAAAATTAAATAATACAATTAATAATAGATAGAATTAAATTTAATTACATAATTAAGTGGCAAATATTAAATCTAATTAATTAAATATGAAAATATTCAATTAATCAAACTTAGGATAAATGTGATTTATCGCCAAATAATCATTAAATTAAAGATAATTAAGATAATTAGGAATATTACTAGGAATATTCCCTGATGCAAAATTTAAGATAATCAATTATGATTCGATGATGTTTAGATGTGCCTTAGGTTAGGACTTTGATGTCGATTTTGTTCGAATTGAAGATGTAGGAGATTAATGAACTTATAGCCCATTTTTTGGGGTATTACAGATACCAATACCTCAACATAATCCAACACCCCAACAAATACCCATACCTCAGCATAATCCAACACCCCAACATATACTAGTACCTCAACATTATCTAGGACCCCATTATACACTAGTACCTCAGCATAATCCAACATCTCAGTACATCTCAGTACCTCAATACACCCCAGCATCCCAAAATAGTGGAGCCCCATTTGGTGACCCTAATGCACTTCCTACTACACCAACTACCACTGATCTACTTGCTCAGCAATTATAAACCCTTCGGTAGCAATTCATGAATCTACAAATAGGTGCTTCTAAAAGGTCTTACACTGCAACAGACCTTATTCCTTAGCCTTTTGATAGGACACTACATATGCCACCTTTTCCAACCAATTTTATCACACCTAAGTTCGATAGGTACAAGGAAAAGGGTGATCCTCACTATCACATAAGGGAGTTTTAAATGAAGCTAATTATAAAAAACATATGAGCACTATGATGGACCAAAAACATTTGCAAAAGATCTAAAAAATTATCGAAGACAACCAAACAAATCGAAAAACAACTAGCAAAAATCTTGCAATAAATCTCCTTTGTACATAACCAATTCTTTGGCATTTCAAAAACCAGACATTGAATGATGACATACAACACATATGAGCTTCAGTGAAACCAAGTCAAAATAGTCAAAACTAGCTGTCAACAAGTCCTCAATTACACTGCCAAAACTATCTTATCTATCAATCAATCCCACAGCAAAGCATTTTGTCAAAAATCATGTTGTCTTAGATAAGGGAAGGAACACTCAAAATCAAATGGAGAAGTCTTAGATGAGATACCTTGTTCTTGAAATCAGACACATAATCAGTATAGCTACAACTTGTTGAGTCAAGTTAGTCTTATTATGTCTTGATATTTGCAAGTCATATTCTTACGCATCTTCAGGATGTCCACAAGTGATTTATAGATGCCATGATGGTTCATGATTTATTTTTATTTATTTTCCATTTGTGTAATGTGTGTCATGAATTCTTAAAAGAGAAATGTGGATGTCTGTGATAAGAGCCTTCACATCAATATACAAATATCCAATTTTCAACATTGTAATGGATACTTTGGTTGTGATATGCCACACATACCTCAACTTCAAATGCTTGACCTAGATGGATCAAGGTCCACATTCCTTGTTTGATCAATGTGCAAGTTTTCAATGCAAGAGGATAATTGTACCTAGATCTTTCATATCTTGGTAGGATGGTATCCTTTTTTGCTATAATAATAGTGGCTCAATGATGATAAATAAATAGCTCAAATCAGTTGGAAATCAAAAGCATGGTAATTAAAGCATTAATCTCTCTACTTACTATAAACTAAGGGTTTAAATAAATAATTCATTATCATTCTTTTACCTCATTTTTATCATCTTCTAAAAATTCAGTCTAATCTCTTCTAAATCAATCTAATCTCTTTTATCAGTCAAATCTCTTCTATCACTCAATCTATTTGTCAAAATGGTCAAACCAATTTTCAAATTAGTCTAATCAATTGGTCATTCATTCCATCATCATTTGTCTTATAAAAGATGTTTCTTTCCTAAAACCAGACGTTGTCACTTGTCTTATACAGGGTAGGTCTTCCCTGAAACTAAATGTTATACCTAGTCTTATACAGGATGGGTCCTTCCTTAAACTAGACATGATTCTTATAAAAAATCTTTGTCCAATATCGATCAAACAGTCATCGCAGCCTACCAACATTATTCACTTCTTACTAATTATTATTTTCTTGCATTATTTAATCTAAATCTTCTTTCAAGAGATCATTCATGTATTTATTGCACAAATAATCTCTCGAGGGGGGCATCATTTACCTCGCTATCACATTATTTTTGTTAGGATATACTGGGGCATAATTTTAATTATTCTTTGAAACAATGCCTAAAATGCATTGTCTCATTGTGTCATTCTACCATATTCTAAGATCAAAATCATCATTTCTCCCTAATTCCATAATTAAGTGATTTTAATTGATTACTTTAATTATTGGACTTCTAAACAATTAATTCATCATCTATTCATCTATAATATAATTAAATAAATAACCTTATTTAATTATACCCTATCTTATAATTATTAATTAAATATCCAAAATTTAATTAATGTTCCCTCCTAATTATTACATTCCAATAATAATTATATCAAATTCTATCTCATGATTAAATAAATGATATTTAATTAATTAAACTAATTATTCCCCTCTCATGATTAAATAAATTATATTTATTTAATTACAACTAAAAATCCCTCTCATGATTAAATAAATTATATTTATTTAATTATAACTAACAATCCCTCTCATAAATAAATAAGTAATTATTTATTTATAAAATATCTCCACATGTGCAAATAAATAATATTTTATTTATTTAAATCATAATTATCCTACTAAATCCTAACTCACACTCACTTTGAGTTAGCTTTTCAATCAGAGCTCTTAACTCCACAATTCCCTCTCCTAACTATTCAATCCACATTGTCAGTTCCTCCCTCAGCAATCAGTTAAGTATTCCATCAATTCAGTCTTCTAATCCATGTAGTTAGTTGACTCATCCATGCAATTAATAACTCACCAGTCTATTCAAGTCATCTCTCCAATCTATTTGTTGATAGATCAATCAATCCTATTAAACTAAGCAATCAACTTAGTTGAACTCTCCCTCACTCTGAGTTCAACTCCTCAATCACAGTCAATCAACCCTTCAATCATGGATTCTTCGTTGAAACCCCTAAAATCTTATAAATAGAGAGCTAGACCTTTGTTTTTGGTAACCACAATTACTTTGAATTCTTATGTTGGCACGATCTTGAGCTCAACTCAGAGAGCCCACATTGCATGAGAAGGAGAACAACAAGGAAGGATTTTATGGTTTGAATATTCATGTTTTGGATTGATTTCATAATATGTTATTGATTATGCTTATTGTTTGTCTTGCATCCTTTCTTCAATATTGGGAATACTAATTGCTCCAGCAATCTCTTTGTGGTTGAGATTTTATATGTTATTGCAGGTTTCTATTGATCCTATTATTACCCGATTACAAACACAAAGATCCGATACCCATAGTGGATTATTTTCTATAGATTCCTCATAGTTCCTACCGGAGGATAAGGAACCCTATCTT
Organism: Chamaecyparis obtusa; assembly: GCA_027943335.1. Classification (NCBI taxonomy): domain Eukaryota; kingdom Viridiplantae; phylum Streptophyta; class Pinopsida; order Cupressales; family Cupressaceae; genus Chamaecyparis; species Chamaecyparis obtusa. Next base: position 111,687 of record BSBK01006586.1, read on the forward strand.
CTACCAATTCATTGTGAGCAGGTATTTCTTTAACTCGAACAAGTGGTAGTAATTATTAATCTGTTGATTCATAGTTTATTACAAATATATACATGTATTTATTAATCAATAAAATTGTTATCACACATGTCTAATATATGTTTTTCATTCATGTGCAATTATTTTTCTATGAAGATATTTTGGACCCAAAATGGATATTTTTCATACATTAAGACCCAAGATTAAGGCATGTATTTGACAATGCATTAGTGGATACTAAAAAAAATAATGATGGCTAGAAAAATGAGAGAGAGGGATTAGAGAACATAAAATAAATTGGCATCCATGATGATGTTGAGGATGGTTATGTTCAAGCACAAGAAGACAACAATCCAGAGTTAGATGATGTTATGGAAGACAACAATATGGATGGTATAGATGATGATGATCCAAATGCATCTAGTAACAATAGAGATGGTCTATAGTCATATTTCACTAATGATGAAGATGATGCAGGTCAAGATGAGGATGATATTAATATTAAATACTTGACAAAACATATGAACATTGCAGATACACTAGATGAGACTGTAGTAGACAATAATGTTAATGACCAAGACTTCTAAATTTCAGAATGATTTGCAATCCATGTTTAAAAAATGATGATGCTTATGGCTTAAACTTTGAAATGCTTAAGTAATATTATTTGTGTCGATACAAATTACCTATTGCAATATCCTTAAATTGTTCAATCTTTGGAATGAATTGTTGGCATAAAAAAATAGGATTACTTGGATGCTTCTTTTGTTCATTTTGTATCAACATATGTTGGTAAAGACACAAAAGTTAATAAAATATTAATGCACGTAACTCACAATAATTTAAATAAGAAACTTTGTTAACTTTGTTAAATAAGCATTGTGATTACATACTAATATAGCTGAAATTGTTCTTCAATAAACTAAAAATTGTAAATTACAATATCTAAAGTTCTAACCCCCCAAGAAAGGGTATCTGAACTTTATTTATAGCAAGAAAACCTAACTAATCGTAACTAACAATAATTCCACTCCCAAGACAATAGGAGGATGAAATTTATTACAACATGAGAAAAGGAAGGGGAGTTATGCTCTGAAATAAACAATCAAAGTGTTTTTTTTAAAGAGGAAATCTAGTATAACTGACCCCCCCAGATCTACTCTACTCCAAGAATGAACACTAAAGTCTCATTATTGCACTTCATGAGTTGTATTTAGTCATTTTTTGACTCTTTCAAGGTTCATCAAGGTAGACTTTGTCTCCAACTAGTTAGCTATTATGAACTTCCTCATTGTAAGGCTTTTGACCATTGCTATTTATTCCTGCATTATGAGATTTGCATGTACAAAACATAGGCATATCAATTTCACTTTAGAATAACCATTTATTTAGCTACATGCAAAATTGATATGAATAATTCACATAGAAAAGGTCACATATCATCTTCCATCATTTATCCATAAAGGAAATATATGTTCAAGTTCATAACCACTTAACAAGTTTAGGAGGACAAAAGAAAGTTAGACATATCCATTTCACTTCAGAATAACCATTTATGTAACTACATGCAAGATTAATACAAATAATTCACATAGAAAATGTCACATATCATCTTTCATCATATAGCCAAAAAGGAGGTATAAGGATTAGTTCATAACCACTTAAAAAGTTTAGGAAGATAATAGAAAGTCAGCATAGAAACATCATAAACATGGTCTTTAAACCTCATAACAGTATCTAGAAAACCCTAATAAAACCAGTAAAAACATGAAATGCATACACATAATAGAGGCATTAGACAATGAGATCCATTGATGATGAAAGAGTAGGCCTTTTCACACTATAAAAAAAAAAGACAAACACTATTTCGTGCCATATGTTTCTTTTCTTTCAACAAGAAATCATTACATCTTTTGATACGTTCGTCATACCCTCCATCAGGTACATCTATGTTTAACTTCTTGATTTGTCTAACTGAATAGTCTAGGTCATACAATATGTTTACCTATCCAAACAAATTTGACTATATATTATCCATGTCATATGTGGCTTTATTGAGTGTAGGGTACAAAATATAACTATCCAAGTCTACCTTTCATTCTTCCTCTGACTTATCTTCACCATTTTCCTTAATAAAAGGAGGGGGATTCAAACTTGTAATAACAGTAAATATCCCATAGGCTTTTAGGATTCCTAGATGATACATGTGTTGTTGCAATAGAAACTCACCTATCTTGAGGAATTTTGTATTAGCCTCCTTAAAGATCTCGATCCATTGAGCATTGTCCACAAGATGTTCATTAACAAGCTACATAATTCACAACATCCTACACAACTCCTTATTCATAAACTTCAATTTGAACTTCACTTTTCTCTGCATAGTAATGACTTTGGTGATAGATTGATATCTATTCCACATTATATACAAATGGGGATGCATTTTTCTATACTTTTGTTGAATCAAGTCCCAAGATAGCTTAAAATTTGTGAGATTCAACTCTTTATTTAAGGAGATATTTTCTTGTTGCGCAAGAAATAACTATCTCTCCGCTTCTTCTCTTATTTACCACTCTGTGTTTAAATCGGTATTTTCCAAAGAGAGGTTTCCATCATCTTCTAATACGATACCATGTCTCAAAGTGGTCTGCACAAGACCCTCTAGCTCCGTTATCCTACTTTGCAGATTTTTTATCAAATTATTTTTCTCTTCAACCTTTGCTTTGTTGAAAAGAGAAACATCAACATTCAAATTGGCCATTTCCTTTGAAGTAACATCCCTTATCATGTACATCATAAACTTCCCAAGGATGTCTTGTGGATTCTCAATGGAAATTGGTTTTTTACCAGGTGGATACAAGGACCATATGGCAAGGGTATTATCATTTGGTCTAAATTCAGACTCATAACACAACCTATCCATTACTTCATCATTGATCTTGCAATCCACATATTTGTATCTCCTTAAATTATCAAATGCAATGCAAGTGGATATGTCTACACCTAGGAGTAATTAACAACCATCTTCTCTTCATATTTTCCTCCCCTCTTTCCAGGTCATTATTTCTATCTCTTTCTTGAAATTTTTCCAAAAGGTATTTGTGGCCTCCTTTCTCTTCTCATCATCAATAGTATCTAGCTTCTTTGTCAATTTATTTCCTTTTCTATCATAAACAAATATTTTGAATTCCTTAGATTTGACAAAGGCGTCGTCACTTATGAATTTATCAACAACTTTTTTCCCCACATCTCTCATTAAGTACTTTGTAATCTCTAAAATGTAATCATTGTCATCATTCATGGGTTGGTAGGGCTCAAGTTGAGCATCTTGTAACACTTCCTCATCTTCCTACCTCTCCACTATACCTCCAATATATTATGAAACAACCAAGGTGGATGATGGCGCAAGTGACTGCCTATCAAGAGGCATAGTATGGATTGGACCTCTAATTCCACTAGTTGTAGGCACTTGGCTAAGTGTATTAGCACCTTCAACCTCATTTGGTAAAACCTTTACAAAAAGGATAAATAAACCCAATCTCTTTACCCTATCAAAATCAGTAGGGAAGGCCCCTGGGTAATTATAAAATTCCCTTGATCTCCTTCACTCAACTTCTTGCACCATGTTGTATACTGCAACCCTAATGTAACCCTCCTCATAGGATGAGAAATTCTTCCAAAGTTCTTATTTTTCTAGGAAAGAATGGTGATATGATCCTAAGGTAGCATCTTTATTTGTAGAGGCATAGTTTCCCTCAAGATCAAATGGTTTGGCCTCTGTCCCTTTAGGCATATTATATGTGTCAAGATATTTGATATCCTCTTCAAATTCCTCCAAACCATTAATATCAAAAACTCCAAATTTGAGATGTGAAGGGAGGATTGAAGCTTTGATTTTTTTTCCTAAAAATGTCAATGGCCTCAAACATTTACCAAATTAATTCTAAAATTGATAATCTATCTAGAATAGTGTGGGGTAGGACATGAACCTTACCCTAAAATCCATAAACCCCCATGTATGAATATCTCCTCATCAGATACCAATCCACCCAATGATGTCCTACTTTTTGTGCATCACCCTTTTCTTTTGGCCTTAAAAACTTCATTATTTAGGGGGAAATCCTAGAGGGAGTGTTGGGGCCTATGATATCATATAGTCTCTGAACAAAGTACTCTTCAAAGTGTATGTATTGAGCATTTTTGTACTCGCCGTCTGTGTAATCACCTAAAAATGGTCAAGATCAAATCAAGTGAGAGACTAAGGAAAAATCAAAGTATTAATTATAATCAAGCCAAAATCCAATTTTAATTGAAAATCAAAAGCCAATTAAATCAAATAAATCAAGATAAATCAATTAATAATGTAATTAATCTAATTAATTGTATAGTTCAATAAAAAATCAAATCAACCCATTCAAGGGGTACACATGGCTAAACAAATTAATTAAAATCAATTATTTAATTCCTAATTTCCCTCACCCACCACATGGGAGGAAAATACCTCAACCAATAGGAATTAAGGATTGGGCTCACATGGATCGAAAACAAATCAAATCTCAATCACACATAAGGTGAGAGAATCTTGACCACTTATTTTGTCTCTTTGTCCCAAGTTTTGAGTACAAACCATTTAAATTTTTTTATGTCCCTTGTTATGGTGCTATTAACAATGTTGTGCATCATTCCCTAAAGATGGAACCATGGACTTAACCTTAAATCAACCATGATTAACTCAACTCCACCCCCTATGCTTGCAAAAATCTATAAAAGCAAGACCAACATCAGGAGAAATCCATTCACATATCTGAGAATGGCATCAAACTTGTTAGATATTGCTAATGCATTAGGGAGATTGTTGGATACATTAATATGTTTAATCACTACATTAAATGATGTTGGAATTACTGGTGTTTCCATTTTTGTTTTGTCACTGATTTCAACATATGTTTCTATGAAGAGAACAAGCTAGTTATTACAATGTACAGATATTGTACAGATGATTCAGAATGTGTGAAGTCAGTTGTGTGTACATGAAGGTGTTGTGATCTTATATCTAAGATCGTGTGATGTAATATTCCATATTGTCTGAGTTACAGAAGATTTGGTGAAGACCGGTTAATGGACAGTGACAGTGGAAGCTGACAGAGTAAGTCTCTTAGTTTTGGGTATATCTTACAAGCGATGAGGATTTAGTGTATGCAATATTAAGGGATGATAGATAGGGTACTGAAGAATGTTCTCTGATCTTAGCAAGGTATAGAAAGAAGGATGGCATCATTTGTGGTGTGTGTTCTGGAGAAGACCTATTTGGAAGCTGACTTTAGAGTTGTAGCGTGTATCATGAATGGCGAGCATGATTTACGGATGTTGGTCCTTAATTATTAAATTGTAATTGTTGTATAGTTTTTTTAGATACCGTGTTTATCTTAGCAAGGAGTTATGTAATTACTTGTATATTAGGAAAGCCTAATTGGTCGACCCGATCATTTATTTTGTAATATGGCATATATGTAAGATCTTTTCTTTTGAAAAGATATGGCAAAATGTATGTGATGTAAAAGAAGATTGTGGAAGCTACAAGCTTGTGTTTGTTGGATGTAGAGCAGAGGACAAATATATACTTCATTGGAACTAATCAAGCAAAGATAGTTGCTATCAGATAGTTCAAAGCTTGTGTATCTCTTTACATACACTTGTGTTGCGAACGGTGAGTTATGAAGGTGGACATAACCTTAATTTGCGCAATGAGCCTACCTTATTTTTCTTGACTCCTATCAGGGTTTGTCCTCTAACAAGGACTGTGTAGTGTAATGTTTTAAATAGCTCCTAATAGGGTTAGATATTCTAACAAGGATACTATAATCTTAGTACATCATTAGTGGGTGTTAATTCCCACCGGGGTTTTACCTTTGATAGGGTTTTCTCGCCAACAAATATTGTGTTATTGTGTTGGCATTCATTGTGTTCATTTGATTTGGTATTGCTGCTATTCAAAGTTTAAAGTTTAATAATCTATCATACAACTGATTCACCCCCCCCCCCCCTCTCAAATGTATTGGTGGACTGTTATTCCTAACAAAAGTTATTGAGAATTTTAGCTAGAAAGGCAATTTTAGGGTTAATTGAGCATAGTTTCTTTGAAATAGGCTTAATTAGTTTAATATCTTATCATTTTCTCATTTTAGAGTTGTCACTAATGGAGGCTTGCTGAGAGCTTATCATTAGCATATCTAAATAGAGAGTCATAGAGTGCTCATTGTCATTATTTACATCGAATAGCTCTTAAATTGTGGTTAATTTAATTTATTTGTTCATTTATTGTCAAGCTAACCCTATGAAGGTACTTTCACTAGTACACAAAATGGTGCCCTGGGGCATTAGGCCTCAATTGTTTAAATTTTTGAAAATTTGCTAGAATTCTAGGATTTTCTTGTTAATAACTCTATTTTTCAAGTGAAGTTGCGCATTTGAGACTTCCTGCACCACATCCAAGGCCTGAATCAATGCATCTGAGATAAAGTGTTGTGCCTTTACACAGTGAAACAATGCATTTGATAATTTTTGTCTTCTATCTTTAATTCTTTTAGTGTGTTCACCCTGAATTCACAGCACATCCAATCAATCATGTAGCGCATTTAAAGTTTTCTTTATGCACATTTGATTCATTAAACAACACATTTAAATTATGTTTCTGCGCATTTAATTTGTTTTGTTACGCATTCAAGGTTTTAAATATTGCATTTAAGCATTTTTGCTGCTCTTTTGACTATTTTTATAATTTAATAAATCTGACAGTCGGAAATGTGTTTCCTGTGTTTTTGTAATGGCATGACATAAAAAGGTAAAAAATCCAAAGATTGGAAATAACAGTGAAGACAAGGCCATTGCAAGAAGGATCAACAAGGAGAACATAGCTCACATAATCACATTTTGGAGAATTCCAAGTAGGAAGGTAAGGATTACAAATGCTATTTACAAGTAGTTGATGCTTCCAAATCAAAATTTGTATCCTTGAATTGGATTTTCATGCCTTGATCATTTTTATTAAAATTGAAAACTAAAGGCTTAAAATTCATTTTTGCTTGTTTTTCTTCACTTTTCTTGGTTGTGTTGGACTAACAATTTCGAAGAGGAGGCAAAGGAGCTGGAAAAATCACCACTAGGTGAGTGAAATCATGAAAATCTTAATAAAAAATGCCCCTAACCTTTGCTAGCTTCGAAATAAGGTAAGCCTTGAAATTTTTTTGAATTTTTGCTTAAATTGTGGCATTTTCACTTTGAATCTAGTAATTAGAAAGCCTATTATTGTTTAAGGGATTTGGTAATAGGCCTGTGCTCTTCACTTTTCAAGTGATTCCAAATGCCAAACCTACCAAGTTTCTTGATTAAAATAAAGGCTAGTGAATAAACAAGCACTAAAATTAAAAGCCCATTATTTATGGAGGAAAGTAGAAATACTTGATTCCCATTAGTTAGAGGGGTTTGGTTAATTGAACATTGTTAATTGTGCTTGGGAGTGAAAGAATAGTAGGGATATTCTCTTCACCTTTTGGTGAATCAAACTCCCTAACCTTTCTCTTCATTTCATTTATTCGCTTTAAATGAACATGCTAGAATTATAGTGGGCTCACCTCCCAAGAATTTGTCTTAACGAGGCCGGTGAGAAGGACAACCCAAAGTGGGATACAATTTCCTTTGCCACAATAATCCAACCCACTATAAAATAAAATGCATTCATCCTTAATGGGGTGAATGACAAAAGGATATCAAGTATCGAACTTCCTCGAGTAGTCCTTCGGGATTGCGCAAAACTCTAATATACCAGTGGTGGGAAGCCCCTTATTATTGTGGGATGAAATTTGGTATTTATTTTGAGTGGAATCATTACTAGTACCTTGTTAACTTAGAAAGCCTACCTATTGAGAACCATGTTTACGAACCAATTTGACAAATAGGTAGATTGCTTGGAGTTACTTATTATTCAAAAACCCATGATAACGTTCAAAAATTTTCAAACACTTTGTGTTTAGAGGGTTAAAAATACAAGTGTACTTATGATTTATTTGTTTGAAGATATTTATAACAAGTGAGAAACATCCATTGAAAAATCATCTTACATTTTTTTAAATATCTTCTTAAAAGAATAATCACCAAATTTGGGGAAAATCAATTTGAATCCAACCTTTGTTGATGTCGATTTTTACACGATCACATAAATTGAAAATATCTTTACAAGAAGATGAAACTTGCACAACACAAGAGGCCCCCTAATTTTTATTTCAAACTCCTTTTATCGAAACTCAAGAATAAGAGGATAGTCTCCCAAACTTATTTGAAGAAAGCATCAATCCAATGGATAGAAATGTTGAATTTTATGACTATCTTCATGGGGGAAAAAATGAAGATCAAGGAGAAATGAACCAAGGAACAACTAACCAAGAGAACAAAGGGCCAAAAGAAACAACCAAAGAAAGAGCCAATAGGGTGGCCCAAGATCCCAAATTCCTTGAGATAATGGAAAAACTTTTAGAAGAAATAAGGAAAGATACTTCCTTAACTTAGCCCAATCAGAGATCAAACTTCCTCATGATTATGATATTGAAACATTAAAGAAATATGAGGAAGAGGAAAATCCTTTAGGTGCGATGAATAAACAATTCAAAATGTTTCAAGCACAAATCGACAACATGAAGAAAGTGGTCGAACCAAAGCCCTTTTCCATTGAGGCTTTATGCCCATTTCCATTTGATCCGAATTTGGTTATGGTACCTTTCCCACCCAATGTGGTCTTTCCTAGATATGATAAATACATGGGTAAATCAGACCCCCAAGACATATAAGATAATTTTGTGCTTTGAGCATAGAATTCATGCACGATACCACCTATTTAATGAGGCTATTTCTGAGAAGCTTAGGAGGCCAAGCCATGGAGTGGTTTTCCAAATTATCTCAAGGAATCAAAACATTTGAAGAGCTAGCCTCCAAATTTGTGACTCGCTATTCTTACAACTTAGAGCACAAAATCACCATGCTCAACCTATGTAACACAAAACAAAGAGATGGTGAGTCTTTTTCTAGGGTTTCTCCAAAGATGGAGAATGCTTTTCGCATGATACCCTCGAAGTATACCTGAAAAAGAAAAGATGGAGATCTTCATGAAAAACCTAAACATGGAGATGAACTATAGACTCCAACTTCAATGTCCCCCCACATTTGAAAAGATTATTGAAATGGGATAAAAATTGAAGAAATGTTGGTAAAAAGAGGCAGCATTAAACTATTTAAAGAAAATAAAAGTTATACCAATAATAACAAAAACAATGACTTAAATAATTACAATAATAATAATAAGGGAGCCAACAACAACAATGAAAAGCTGAGGTTATGGTTTAAAAACACCAAAAAGAACCTTGTAAACGATGGAGTTGTGGAAAGCACACAACCTAAAGGATACTCCTTTTATAACTTATCGAGTGGGTCAAATCAAACACATAATGTCAATCAAACAACCAAGGCTCCTTTAAAAAACAACAACAACAACAATGAAAACAATAATCCTTTCAATAATCAGAATACCAACAAGCCTAAACCTTTCTTCCCTTCATTTCAAAGAAGAAAATTCACGTTCCTAGGTGAACCCTTGCAAAATTCCTTGAGAACACTTGTAGCCAACAAAATCATTATTTTACCTGAATCAAGGCCATATGAGCCTCAAGTCAAACCCACATGGTGGAATGATGTGAATCATTGTGAATATCATCATAACAAGGGACATAAAACTAATGAATGCATGAAGCTTAAACATTTAGTCCAAGACTTAATCGATGATGGTACCATAAAGGTGGAAGGACCTCAAAAAAATGAAGATCACACAACTTTTAAGAACCCTTTCTTGAATCACGAAAAGGAGGAAACATCAAATGCCAACCACAATAACAGGCGGGGTAATGAAAAGGTAAAATTTTCCCACACTTATGACAACACCATAAATTCCTTAAGTGGTTGTGAAAATACAATCAATGTGATTTTGGTGAAGGAAAAACAAAAGGAAGAAACATCTAATGTTGTGACTTGGGGGCAAGCATTGGAAATCACTCTATCAGGAGGTGCCCCTAGAATCATCCTACCTAATCAAACATCCCCTTCTTCAAAGAAGTATATCATCAAAATCAAATCAATGGCATAATCTTTCAATGTAAAAATTTTCACATTTATCAAATGGGGCATCAAAAACATCAAATCAAGTCAAATCGGGTATCATATCAGAAATCTATCATCAGAACGAGCATCAAGGACATCAATCAATCGAGACTTCATCAGATCTATCATCAATATCAAAATCAATCATTGAGATTGAAATCAGACATCAGTTAATCAGGACGCTACATCAGGATATTGAACATTCTTTGAACCAATGCACTTCACACATTGATTCAAAGAGGGGCATTTGTAATCACCTAAAAATGGTCAAGATCAAATCAAGTGAGCAACTAAGGCAAAATCAAAGCATTAATTACAATCAAGCCAAAATCCAATTTTAATTGAAAATCAAAAGCTAATTAAATCAAATAAATCAATTAATTATGCAATTAATCTAATTAACTGTATAGTTAAATAAAAAATCAAATCAACCCATTCAAGGGGTACACATGGCTAAACAAATCAATTAAAATTAATTATTTAATTCCTAATTTCCCTCACCCACCACATGGGAGGAAAATACCTCAACCAATAGGAATTAAGGATTGGGCTCACATGGATTAAAAACAAATCGAATCTCAATCACACATAAGGTGAGAGAACCTTGACCACTCATTTTTTCTCTTTGTCCCAAGATTTGAGGACAAACCATTTAAATTACTTTATGTCCCTTGTTAAGATGATATTCACAATGATGTGCATCATTCCCTAAAGATGGAACCATGTACTTAACCTTAAATCAACCATGATTAACTCAATTCCACCCCCTATGCTTGCAAAAATCTATAAAAGCAAGACCAAAATTAGGAGAAATCCATCCACATATCTGAGAAATGCATCAAAATTATTGAGAATTTTAGCTAGAAAGGCAATTTTAGGCTTAATTGAGCATAGTTTCTTTGAAATGGGATTAATTAGTTTAATATCTTATCATTTTCTTATTTTAGAGTTGTTACTAATAGAGGCTTGTTGAGAGCTTATCATTAGCATATCTAAATAGAGAGCCATAGAGTGCTCATTTTCATTATTTACATTAAATAGCTCTTAAATTGTGGTTAATTTAGTTTATTTGTTCATTTATTGTAAAGCTAACCCTATGAAGGTACTTTTACTAGTACACAGTTCCAAACATTGGTCCACAATTGAACATACTTAGTGTTTCCGAAATTATCTAGAGGATTGATATGGAGTTCACTACTCCATAATTTAAATTGATTTCCTTTAGATAGAAGCATATGCAACAATAATGAATACCATTTAAAATTAACCATTGACTCGTTCTATTTAATTACACATAATGATCAATGCATTTCTTCAACCACATAATACGGGTAATAAAATGACCTATTGTTATTTATATTTTGGATATCATAGGCCAAAACATTTAGTTCCTTTGGCATTTCATCATCTCCCCTGTATCCAAACACCTATCACTCAACATAATAGGTCATCTTGTAGTATTTGTGAAATAACTCTGCACTATAGGATGGAGCTTCAGATTTTGTGAACTTGTTCAACTCACTATTAACCCTAGGCCTATGATTTGGAATCCATAACCTCCTATACATTCCTTCACATTTTGTATATTATTTCTTGAGGGTGGATAGGTTAATCTGAACATTGTAATTGGCACCATCCTCTATGCCAAAGATATTGCAAATTACATCCTTATTGATAGTTAGTAGAGGTCCTTGTGGACATTCAATTTGCCTATTCTTAATGTTATAACATCTAGCTAAAGTCCTAATCAGATTGACATTAACAAAAACAATAAGGACTACCAACTTTACTAACCCCAACTTCCAAGGGTTGGACTTTGGTTGGGGGCTCTCTAATTTAGTATATAAATATTTGAAAATATTGTGCCCTCTCACTACCATGTGGACTTCACTAGCCTCTATCTACTTCTCATTGAATTTTGGGAAATTTGGAGTCATTTTTTACCTTTGTGAAGAGCTGGGGCATTGGGAAATTAAGTCATCAAAGAGGTGCATCTATTTTTTCTTCTTGGTTGTAGGACCTTCTAGGGTAGGGTTTCTAGAAGAAGATAAAGCCATATAAATATTCTTTTACAAGAGAAACCTAGTTGTAACAATTTAATTACACTACAATTTCTTCTAAGAATTCACACTTCTTTAAGAAATTCGTAGAGAAGGTAAGGTGCTAAACAAAGAGTTAACTCACTATTTTCCAATTTGTTGGGTTAGACCTATGCACTAGATGCTAAAAATGTTTTCTTGAACTTGCACAATTATTTCTCTACTCTTTAATTATTCTTGGCTTCATGAAATGAAGATAAAATACCTCCCAAGTAGGCTCTCAAGTATGATTGTTGCACCATAAAATAAACACGTATAAATAATTAAATCTAGAATGGGTAGCAACTCTAATTTAATTCACAGTCATCGATACAAAGAATTCAACGACACTTAGTAAGATTCAAAATCCTTCAACTGAGCTCAATAAATTTCTATCACTTCATGATTTTATTGACACGTTACCACTGATTGAATGAAAATAAATACCTTTCATCTCAAATAACTAGCCATCCACTTTTCATCTGAATTGTCATCCACATCGTCGCTTAATGATGTGACAAAGGAGAAATGAACTCCCATTATGCCACTACTTGCCACGTCAAAATGAACTTCTAAGCACAAAGAAATCTCTTGGTAGCATGTTGATACTAAAGGAAGCTCTCAATGCGCCACTGTGTGCCAACTTGGATGACACGATGCAACTTGGTAATGCAAGGAGATAGGAGAAATATTACACCTCTTAGCCAACAAATTATGCACGTGCATTTATAAATGGGTTAAGTTTTCATGTAGGGGGGAAAACACTTAGGTGCAAGGACTTAGGAAATGCATAGCCACAAGATATATCAAATGAAATAATCGACCATAACAGGGGCAAATGACATATGATATAAACTTTAACAAAGGGGGTCAGTCAACCAAGGAATGTTAACCCTTGAAACATAACACTTCAAGAACTTCAATTGAGTAAACAAGTCAACACAAGAATTTAAGTTGGATAATATTAGAATTGGTTTTATTCTAAAAATGTTGATTAACTATGTTTTTACATTCACAGGAAGAAAATGACTTGGTTTTCATATGTTTTTTTCTTACTGAAAGTATGAACAATAAGGACAAGTGCCACATATCCATGGTAACATAGTCAAATATAAAATGAACCCAACATTAATTGTGCATACACTTCTAAATGTTAGTGCCTTACACAAACATTCAACTGCATCTAACCATGCATTATTCTTATAGAATAACTACCATTTATTCAAATTGTTGCAACATATAAACATGATTTTAATATTTTTCTTAATTTAATACCTTGTACTAATCAACTGTAACAATGAAATAATATGTTCCATTTACAATAGTTCATCAGCTATAAAATTTGCCAAACTTCAAATAGTTCAATAGTTCTAACAAAAAGATTATTGAAAAAGATCCAAAAGATCCATTTACAATAGTTCATCAGATATCAAAATTCCTCACTTCAAAAGAAGCATCCCTACTATAACTACCCCTTACAACACTATGGACCAAAAACCACCTAAGATTGACAAACTTTTCAAAATTTACAAAAACATCACTGAAACTTGTCACCCAGATTCTAGTAGATGAATGAGATTATCTTAAAAACATTGGTTGTCCATCTTCTCATTTCATCTTCTATCCCTTCACTGTAATCCATCCCCTTTCCTAGAACCTCCCACTTGATAATAGACTCCAACCCAACCAGAAACTTTGTAGGAACTATCACCTCGATTATTCTCCTCGTGTTTGTTGTTGATTCTCTGAATTGCAACCCCCATGCCAAAAAAGAGACCAAAAAAGATATGTACTCAAGAGTTTATTGTGTGTCTTCTTGCAGAGAAAGTTATACCATATTTACATCAAGTATCTAAAATTACTTTAGATCTAATATAAAAAAAACTCAGATAAGAGAATGCTATCAAAAAGGATCTACAACAACAATCTAGAATAAGCCTAAAATAAACCATCTTTGTATTTATCATCTCCTCTTCTCTTGATCTAAGTGATCCAACCAACTCTGCCTTCCATCCACCTGAGGAAAAAATCATCTCTAATTCTTTGTCTGTAGGGATACACAATTCTTTCAACAACTAGGTAGTGTTGTTGTTGCTACACAAATGGGAGGAGGTGCTACTATTGTAGATGGACTAGGAAGATGATATACTATAGGTGGGATGAATACTAGAGGAACCATAGTAATAGGAGGAACAAGAAAGGGAGGGGCATCTAATACCTATGGTGGATGATCATTGTTCCTTTTGTTTTGTTCTTCCTGATTCTTGAGTTTTGCCATAAAATTTAGGACATTTAGAGTCATTTTTTAAATCCACGAGGAGCTAGGGTATTGGAAAATTAATTAATTAGAGAGGTGCATCTATTTTTTCTTCTTGATTGCAGGACCTTTTGGGGTAGGGTTTCTAGAAGAAGATGAAGCCATATAAATATTCTTTTACTAGAGAAATCTAGTTCTAACAATTCAATGACACTACAATTTCTTCTAAGAATTCACACTTCTTTAAGAAGGCAAGGTGCTAAACAAAGGGTTAAATAATTGTTTGTCAATTTTTTGGGTTATACCTATGTGTTGGATGCTAAAATGGCTACTTGAATTCACACAATTATTTCTTTATTATGTAATTCTTCTTGGCTTTATGAAATGAAGATAAAACACCTCCCACACAAGCTCTCAAGCATGATTAGTGTGCCATCAAATTGACACATGTAAGTAATTAAAGCTATAACAAGCCACAACTTGAGTTTAATTCATAGTCGTCAATACAAAGAAATCAATGGTACTCAACAAGATTTGAAATCCTTCCACCAAGCTCAATAAATTTATGTCACTTTGTGCTTTTATTGACACACAAATGAAATAATCAACCATAACAAGGGCAACCAATGGATGTTGTAAACTATAAAAAAGGGGGTCGGTCAACCAATAAACATTAACCCTTGAAACATAACACTTCAAAAGTGTAAACAAGTCAACAAAAGAATAGAAGCTGGATCGTATTAGAATTGGCTCTATTTTGAACACGTCAATGAATTCAGTTGAGAGGTAGGACTTAATTGTGTTTTTACATTTAGAGGCAAAAGATGAATTGGTTTTCATCACTTTTTCCTTACTAAAAGTATGAACAGTAAGGACCAGTGCCACATATGTATTGTGCATACTCTTCTAAATGTTAATGCCTTGTAACACAATTATTCAACTACATCTAACCATGCATCATTCTTATAGAATTAGTACTATTTCTTTGAATTTTTGCAACATATAAACATGAATTTAACCTTTCCCCTAATTTAATACCTTGTACTAATCAACTATAACAATGAAATAATATGCTCTACAAAAATCATACATAATTACTATGTTCATATAAGTGATTCGAGAAATATTTAAATCTCTACTTTAGAGATCTCTAGAATTACTTCTGATTTTGATGATTATAACAAAAAATATGAAACTATAGAAGACTCAACAAAATAAGACACAAGATATCTCAAGGATCTGATCAATTACAAGTGCCAAAATAGACCAAATGTTGAAAGTGATATTTTTGCCCAAATAAGCCTATAACTTGATAGCAAATCTAGAAAGTTCTCAAAAAATTATGCACTTTAAAAAAAGTGCACCTGAAAATATGTTCGTATGAGCCTGAACGAAGCCTCTAAAGTTGTAAAAATAGGGATCAAATAGGTACGGTCACCAAAAACTACAATTTTTGCAAAATCTATCCACCAAAACCAAAAACTAGCTGCATCACTAAAAAATTTAGGAAATTCTATCCAAAATAAAAAAAATATTGCACTTAATTTGGAGTTTGGATGACTAAGTTATGGCCTCTTAAAGTCAGACTACCAAATAAAAACTACATATGGTGAGGGGTCCAAATTTTCCAAAACTGATGATGTCATAAAACTATGAGCTTAACTTTGATAGTCAAATGGTTGTCAAAGCAAAATAGAAATGTAGAGGAATGACAGTCATAGAGTCATTAAAATAAACACTACCAAATGATGTTGCAAATAAAATATTAAAATTGACGTTCAGACAACCGTTAGAGAAAAAATAAAATTAAGCATGATGACACCTGAACAAGTGTCAAATTTAAGATAGTTAAACTGACGTAAGCAAAAAAATTGCCCTCCTATGTTTGAGATGTGGCATGTTCTAATTTGTTGTTATTTAAGGTGATGTGGCAGCTTGGATCAGCTAAGGTGGTTGCCTAGCTATCTTCATTCGCCACGTGTCTAAAGGTGGACAGTGTGTAGTGGTGGTGGAGGTGACTCTGTTGGATGGTGATAGGAGCCACTAGTCTAGCGGCACCGCCAATAGTGGTGACGGGGTAAGGGACGTTTAGTCCCACATGTAGGTTGAGAGGGATTTAAAGTCCCTTTATAGAGTGAAGTCTGTGACGATTATATCAAATGGGTATTCGCCTGAAGGTGAGCAAGAGTTTGAATGCCAATGGGGGTTGTGTTTTATATGTATTCTCCAATCTTCTTGTTGACTAATTTGAATACGTGATGTAGGGACAAGACTCACAGATGAGTGCCCAGATCTCTATTGATTATTAGTTAGAATATTCTATGACGTGCCTATAAATTTGACTTCTGACAGAGGTCGAATTGGCTAAATTTTTGCAGAAAAAATGTACAGTAAAATATAAACGAAATAGTTGACAATTTATTTTTTTTTAAATGCAAATTTGAAAATTAATAATTCTAAAATTCATACCAATTTGTAGATTGGGCCTTAGGTTTCTGATTTGCAAAAAAAAAATTGTCTTAAATTTGACTTTTTCCTAATATAGGCAAATTTATAGTTAAAATACATGGAAATAACCACCTGGACGCAATGGTGAGGTCAAAGTTTGATCTAGACACTCCCACAAACTGTTGATATCCTGAATCTAAATCGCAACCCTCCAAAATTGAAGCAAATAGCTCTCCAATGGCTATGCAACAAGACTTCCTATGGCTTTGATACCATGTAAGAATTGTGGATCAATGCTTTGATACCATGTAAGAATTTTCCTAAGGTAGAGAATGAAAATGCCAAGATCTAGAAATTCAATTAACCATATCATTTTGCTTATCTCTCTTATGTTATCAATTGAACTTCTAGATCTTGGCATTTTCATTCTTTCCCTTAGGAAAATTATTACATGGCATCAGAGCATTGATCCAAAATTCTTACAAGAAGTATTCATACATTTCATTTAATACAAGACTCTATCATTTCTATTTCTATAAAAAGTTCTATTACATAAACTATGCTACTTGTCCATGTACAAAGAATTTTAAGAGCTCGTAAGATTGGCCTTGGTATTCCTTTTATAGACACAAGGAATAATTGCAACAAGCTATGAGCCATATCCCATATATTCTATTACCAACCACCACTAACCGGTTAGAGATTACTATGAAAAGGAAAATAAGGGAATTTTGATAGTTATCACTAACTTCAACAAGCCTCCTGATTTTATGATGATGTTCAAACCACAAATTTGAGCCTATTTAAACTCTTCAATAGGAAGAAAAAGTTCACTCCCAATAGATACACTACCTCAAAATATTAGAAGAGGCAATAGTATTGTATTCTCTACATCATATTATCTTAACATTACATGTAGAGCTTCATATATAGAAATATTTGAAGAGGTCATGCCTAACATAAATATTATAATTTATCACCTTACATTATACTCATGAAATCATTGTTGTTTTTGTTGAATCACTATAATGCATCTAACATGATTTAATTTCTTCCTTGAAGAAAGCCCCCTTCCATGGGACCCCATCCTAAATAGTTATCTTACTCATCATGAAGGCTCATGTATTTATCAACCCATGGATGTGAACATGAAATAGGTCAACATTGTATGTGCACTAGAACGTACTAGAAGTCATACTAACATAGAGATGGAAATAAATAGTACTAAATGAAAATGCTTGAAAAGAAATAGCATGAGTACTAAACATAAATCAACAACTAAACATGACTGAAATAGATAACATGCACATAGTTCTTAGCAAACAAATAGGAAGTTACTCTATTTTGTGTTGGCTATAAGAACAGTCAAAGAACAGAGTTCCAATGGCTACAAGAAAATCCATGGAACAAAGTTCTCACCATAGCTTCCAATTTCTTACCGAGAATGCAAATAATTTACCATTAAATCAATAACACAAAGTAAAATGATTTCAGATTTATGGATTATTGTGCTCTCTAAATAGCATTCTAACATGAATTAGACCAATCCTTAACCTATAGGACAACAGAGTAAAAAAACTATAAGACACATCCAAATTTATGTTTAACTTCTCACAAAGACACAAGATTAAGATTATTGAATATTCCTAATATATATGTAATCCCACATAACCAATATTATCATCAGATTTATACCATACATACACTTCTCAAATTTATCAACTCATATTACACTCATGAAATCACTACTATTTTCCCCAAATCACTATAATGCATCTAAAAGGATTTAATCTATTCCTTGAAGAAAATTAGTAAACACATTATACATTCATGAAATTATCGTGAAGATGAATTCGGCTATTCTGAACAAACAAACTTATGTAACATAAATAAAATGGAGTAGGAGACAATCTTCAAATGATGTTTTTAATTAATTTCTTTAGAATTATTCATACATTTCATTTAATAGAAGACTTTGTAATTTCTATTTTTGCAAAATGACCTATTACATAAACCATTCTACTTGTCCCTATACAAAGAATTTTCAAAACCCGTAAGATTGGCCTTGGTATTCCTTTTATAGATACAATGAATACAACAATCTACATGCTAAAGTATTCCTTTTATATTTTTTTACCAACTAACACTAGTCGGTCATAAAAGATATTCTCCAAATGAAGGTTGTTAGCTTTGTTTGTGTCCTCGAGTGAAACTGCTTGTAGACTAGGATCCAGAGGAGGTCAAAGTTCTTATTATCACTAGGCCTATGAGCCATGCCATTATCGCCCATGGGTGGTTATTGAGGCAAAAAATGCTAGAAATCAAAATTTTCACTATCTTCCCTCATGGGAGATGGCTTTGAAAATACAACACAAAGAGAAACAAAAGACTCCAAAATCCCATATTTTGTATCTACACCCAAAATTTTCTTTGATTTTGTCCTAGGAAATGGAACCAAAGTAGTAATCTAAGAGATCGAACTTATTTGCAAGTTGTGGGTAGAGCTTTCAGCTCTATCTAGAGATTTTAGTATCTCTTCAATTACCGAAGGCAATTTTAGTATCTCTACAATTACAAAATGTATTATCAATTGGTTCACCACCACAATCCTTCTATATCTCCTGCAACATGGATTGGTCTAACCCCTTCTCGTTATAGTCAATAAGTCACATCCTTAGCTCTCAAACAAATAAGCACTCCCTTCTAATTGTGAACAAACCAAATTTAGAAAACACACATAACTCATTCTGCATTTATCCCTTCCTGTATTAAGCTATGAATCACACTTTTAAACTGCAAAAAAAGAGGCAACAACTATCCAAAGATTTGCACCTATCCCAACAGCTACAAGACCTATCATTGTGGCCTTTTCCCTTGGTTATAACAAGTTAAATGTGACACTACGTAGACAACTCCCTCAAAAGATTGGGCAATAAGGGAATGATTTTCTGGTAAGGGAATTATTTTTAGATAAAAAACTACAACATTCCATCAGTCATGGAATATCTTCTCAAATTCTTCCTACTGCCACTTCTTTCTTTAATATATTGTCAAATAGTCTTGAGAAACCCACATAAAGTGTCACGAGGTTGTGAATTACCAACCTAAGTTATCAATTCATTTCATCACAAGCTCGAAATCATTTTCCTTAACTACAATTTAGGCCTATGAGGACACGATGCTAGAGGTCTTCAACATGTGTCAGTACCTTGCGCAACCATGGCATGCAACCTTGTGATGATGCAATGAAGAAAACCCATCAAGTGCCACATGTGAAATCTTCGCTTCCTCATGGGCCAAAATTGGGTCCCACATAATAAGTTGTGAGGCAACAATAAGGGACAACCATAACATTTTATTCTTCCTCGCAAGCTTGCAAATTTTAGGATATGAAAAACCATTACAGTCATCACAACACATCCACTCATGGGCTCGCAGGTCCAACTGACTATCTTAAAAAAAATTGCGAGGACCTTCAATTATTGACACGTGACCTTGCAACATCTAGTTATCCAATCACAATATCTTTTTCTAAAATAACTTTAACCTCCGCAAGGGTGTGATAAAAAATTTAAGCATAACTTAAAGCACATGCAAAATAAATAATAAAGTGTTAGGCTAAGACATAAAAGATATATGGCTATAAGATAAGAACATGAAACTTGACCAAAATATTTTGACATTAAATCAAAAGAACATCCTAACCACAGACACACAAGGAAAATGACATATGATAGGCTGGCAAATGGACACTTTAACATAGCACCTGATTTGGTGCCCACTTGTTCAACATGTGTGAATTTAGGTGCAAACACATACATTAATATCAACACAAATGAAGGTGGTACATAGCACCTAAATTGGCATCGAGATCTTTTGGTAGGTGCAAAAATATGCCATGAGTAGCACTGACCTAATGAATAATGTCTACATTTCAAAAAAATGGAGGAGAAATACATTAAACAATGTGTGGAAGCAAAAAGTGGAGCAAAAAAGGAAGCTAATCATAGGGATTTGTTGTAGTGCAATTATAGGACCATAATGATCAACCCTTTATTTGTGAAACTTTTTGGTAGTATGATTGAAAGTTAAATCAACAATGAGTAAGAAAAATATGTAAAATTTCAACTAGGTTTTAAGATTAAACACTATGCTTGAAATCACTTTGAGACAATCATTGAAAAAGTTTGGGATGAAAGGGAAGATGTCTTTTGTTGTTTTATTGACTTAAAAAAAGACTTTTGACACAATCCCTAGAGATAAGCTATGGTGTAGGATGGAAGAAATTCATATCTATTCATTTAAGAACTAACTATTCATAGGCATTATGATGAAGTTAAAGTCAAAATTAGAACCTCAACAAGTATTTTAGAAAGTTTTAGGAGTGATACTAGGGCCAAACAAGGTTGTCCCTATTTCTCCTACCCTCTTTGGTTTATATATTAACAAGCTTGAAGAATGAGTGAATTGCTAAGGGGAGACAATATCCATTTGGGAGAGTTTGTGATAAAGATTCTTTTATATGTAGATGACCATATTCTGATTGCTAAATTTGTTCATGGGCTGCAAGAACATTTAGTCACTCTTGAACACTTTTGTAGAGCTATGAGGATGTCAACTAATACTAGAATGAAGACAAGTGTGATTTTTTCCAATTGTAGAAAAAATGACCTACATAAGTTTTGAAGGAAACACTCTTGAAATAATAATTGAGTACAAATATCTTGGGATTGAATATAGCAACAAGCTTGGTTGGGAAGGATGCAAAAAAAGAGGACTTTGGGAGGTTGGAAAGCTTATATGCTCTCCAAAATAGATGCATAAAGTATATTTACGGGGTTGAAAAACCATTAAGATTCTTTTTGAGCCTTTGATGTTTCTTTTGGTGCTATGTGGGTGTGAGTTGTGAGCTAGTAGTTGTGTGTGAGTGATGTACACCTTCATGAAATTACAAGATTAACTAAGAACAACAAGAATTAGAGTGAGAACTAATCTAATCAATGCACAATTAATCTATCAACATCTCATGGATCTCTAAAATAAAGTGGTAAATGAGGCTCTCAGCTATGATCCTCACTAGTGACACTCTAAAGATGAGAATTAAGCTATATGATATGCAATTAAGATCTATTCAATCAAATTCTAGCTCTATTTGATGAACAATCTACTATGATCAAAGCAATTAAGCTATTAAAATTGACAAGTGAGTGGTGTGGATGAAAATTGCAAGAGCTTTGCTGCAATTCAAAGATATGGAATGGATGAATTATGCTTCTAAATGCCTTCAATATATAAGATTTTCCCAAGGGTAGGGGGTAGAGTGAGATAACCATGGTTATGCTTGGGTAAGGTCAATTGGCTTTGCTTTGTCCATAAATGGGGGGACAATCATTTAAATGGTTTCAAAAGGCTGGACCATTTCAACAAAAGTGAGTGATTTGTGTCCATTTTGTCTCCTTTTTGCTTTGTTGAGGGAAATTAGTATTTATTAATTAATTAAAGTAATTAAATTTAGCCATGCAGGGTAAGATGTTCATTTTGATTTTTGCTTTCAACAACTATGTCATTAATTGAATTTAATCAATTTTGTAGTGTTTTTCCCCTTTTCAAGCTTTATTTAATCATTTAATCATTTAATTGAATTTTCCTTTGATTTGAATTGCCTTTGTTCCATTTATTGATTTTTCGTGCAATTTGATGATTTGATTGCACCTTTTGATTGATTTAAGCCTTTTGCCAATTTTTCGTGTCTACAAATGCCCCTCTTTGGATCGATGTGCGAAGAACACCGATTCAAAGATTCCCTTGGTATGATGATCTGATTCTATTTTGGTTTTGTGATTCCTTGATACCTCTGATAGTTGGTACGATGATATGATACTATCTCTGATAGTGATATGCTGCCTGATATGATATGATAAACTGATGTGATACTGATTTGCCTCCTAATATGAAACTGATATGATATGATACTGATATGATAACCTGATATGATATGCCCCACTGATAAATGCTTTTGATGCGATGCCAATTTGATACTCTGATGCCCCCTCAGAAATAAAACATATTGATTCTTTGATTTGAAAGATTTTGATTAATTGGTCCAATATGTTTTCATTTCTGAAAAATATTGATGATATGCCATGACTCAAAAATTTTCATATCCAAGATAGATAGGTCTGTTGTAGTTAAGCAAAACAAGTGATTATAATAACAGGATAATGGTACCAATGAATGTGATTTGTCAATCTAATAGGATAGTAAAACTGATATGGGATAACTGATCAGTGTGAAAACTGATACAGTTGATAGGATTGATCTTGATCAGTGTGAAAACTGATATGGGATCCTGATAGGATTGATAAATTGATACTTCACTCTCAAGACATAGAGACACGAACAAATAATGATAGGTTTGATTGCTTTGATTGACTTTATTGATTGACGTAAGATGATTCACTGATATAAAATACTGATATGATTCCCTTGATTTGCAAAATAGGCACATTTCTGTAAATGATATATATACGGACCTTAGCTTCTTGGATATTTAGACTTAAGTCATGAGTTGACCCAGCTAGAGTACATGTTATTGAGATGATTGATTATGGAACTCCTTCAGTTTGTTGATATTATATTTCAGTTATTGATCAGGACTTTGATGTATCACTTTGATGACATTGTATCTTTGATTAGACAAAGTTCATGGATCTTTGATATTATGGACACTTATGATTTATGGACTTTCCTTGATTCTTGATTGAATGACCCATTTTATGATTGATCAAGATTTCAATTGAATGACCCCCCTTTTCCCTTGGAAAAATACTACAAACAAATGCACATGCAATTAATCTAACATGATAATGCAATTAACCTTCCATGATAATGCAATGCAATGCAACTAAGTGTCACTAGCTTTTAGCAAATAAATGCCTTGAGGATAAATTTTCATCATTGAGCACTTTGGGACCGAAAAGCAAGTACAATCACCATTGCCCACTGACATGATGATATGAATACCACTTTTTATCGCATTTGGTAACCTCCTTTTTGAACTAGTACAACCCAAACTAGTCGAATAAACCAACTATGAGAGTATGAATACCAGTTTCAACGAATTCAATGTTGCATAAACAAGCAAAGGTCAACCTTCCACCCTATATGAAAGTCCTCGATGGTTCTTTGATGACCATGTCATTAGACGAATTTACATAATTTGTTGGATATCCCTCAAGACAGTCACTCAAAGGCAAGAAAAATATCATGTCTCCATCATTGCCAATCTAGTCAAAACATCATCGATTAGCTAAAAAGATGTGATAAAAATCAATGTAAGTAAAGATCATCAAAAGAAAGCTTCAAGTGTTTTGCAATGTTTCATGATTTTCAAAAAGTATTTCCAAGCATTCTGATCTTTTTAAAGTGTTTTGTCAATTTTTAATCCTGAATAATAAAGTCAATGAAGGCTCATGGATCAAGTTGTGGTAATTGAATTCTTGGTTAGTGAACAATGATATCCATCAAAGGTTCACGAAAATCTCTCTCTTCTAAAATTATGATCTCTCTCTCTGATGTGACTGAATGTTGTACTATTGAATCCACTGATTCAGATCAAATGCCCCTGATTGGATAGGAAAAATGTTGGACTTGAGCAAACTTCCAAGATTTTACAAAAACTTGGTTCATGTCAGATGCATCTAGAAGCACTTTATGCTTTCCTTTTTACCAGCTCTCAAACAAGATCACATTGGTTTGCCCCCAATGTCTAGCAAGATATAGGACATGAAAGATGGATTTTCAAGCTGATGGATTAGAAATGGAAAGGCTATGATGGAAGAAGTATGCGAATGTGACCCATAGGACCATCTCCTCAAGATTACCCAAGCTAAGGAAAAATGATATAGCAATGTGAAGCATGTTTTTGGATAAGCCATGAAAGCCAATGATACAGTGTTAGATAGCCTATAGGATAACGATTTGCTGCCATGAAAAGGAGTGATCCAAAAGAGTGGACATGTCAAGAAGTTTTTGATAACAAATTTTTTTTTTTTTTTTTTTAAAGTTCTTCATTTTGATCAAGACCAAGGGTCAATTTGGGTAAGATGTGGATAAGATAACACAATCAAGATAAAGGAGTGATGGAGGCTATGAAGGGATGTTTTGGGATTATGAAAAGACTGTCAAGGAATAATGAAGGTGAATTTGGGATAAGCAAGATCATGATAGGGTAACATGGATGCAGCAAGTACATAAGTTGATGGAAAGGATAACGGATGTTAAGATACTCAATGCTCATGGATGTGTTCAACCTTGTCAAGATGAAGGTGATAGAGGAAATATGGATGAAAGTGAGGTAAATGATAGGAAGATGGAAGATGGCATGGATGAAACTTACCCCCAAGTGTAGAGTGCAAGAAGGAAGAATTACGCATGACGCCTGTTTGCCAAGTTTTCATCATGGTACTTGTCTAAGGTGCCACAAGAAGTGGTTTTCACCCTAGATTTATTTCTTTTTATTTTTGCTACCAAGGTGCCTATTGCTAGGTTTTCACCAAGGCACTTTTTCTCTTTTTTCATTTTTTTCTTTTTTTCTTTGTTTTTTTCTTTTTTTGTATTTTTCAATATTTTCCCAACATTAGAATCTTTGGACAATGCTCCTTTGAAAGATATGTTGTAATAAACCATGGGTATGAATAGGATGCTCAAAGGTATTAATAAGAGGGATGGAAGTACAAAAAGTATGCATTGGAAAATGAATGTGAGGATAAGAAGAAGGTATGTTGAAGATGGAAATGTTGGCAAGATCAACTTTGACACACACTTTGAAGAGTGGTGGAATGATGGAGGAACAATAGATGACGGAGGTAAGGATCTTTTTGAGGTAGTGGATTTTGGGATGTAAGAAGATGAAGGATGTTTGGAAGGAGATGGAATGGAAGCCTTTGGAAGCTTGAATGTCAATTTTGATTCTTCTTTTGTGTGCAAGTCTTTCAACAATGACTTGGGAATCCACATATTCTTTGATTTTTCTTCCTTTTGGAATGCTTTTGAATGCATTTCTTCAATGAGGGATTTAGGAACCCACATTTTATTTTTTTCTTTTTGCTTGATGGACCTTTGCGGCCTTTTGGATATTTCATTTTTCTTTTCGTTCACATGTCGATTAGATGGGACATTGTGATTTTTATGCACATATGGATTCTTGGATTTATGATTTTTATGTTGCACATCAACATTGCTTCCAAAAGACTTAGGAATTGTGGATGAATAGGAATAATATGGATGGTTCATATGGATTGGTGTTTGGACATTCTTCAAGTATGTGTGTCTTTGTTGATCTTGATACATGGTAGGGTAAGTGAATGGATAGCTAGGGATGATAGGAATGGTTGATGGGGGAATATATGGACCTAGTATGGATGGAAGGGATGAAGACTTTTGTTTTGGGACATAGGCACCCAAAATGGATTTGGAGGATAGTGGAGGTATGTGGTTGTATTTGAATGGAGGGATATAAGGTGTGAAAGGGATATCAATATCTTTGGAAGGAGCTCCATCGTCAACGTTCTCATCTTTAAGATTTATCTTTATACTAATAGGCTCATGAGTAGCTTTGATAGGAACACATTTGATAGGATCAACTGAAGCTTGAAGGGATTTATTATCTTGCAAGGGATTTGGAAGAATGATGTTTTCTTGAGGTGAACATGGAGGAATATGACAAGGAAATGATGGGATACTTTGATCTTGACAAGGATCTTTGAATTGTGTAGCGAAGGTATTTTTCTCTTGATTTTCAATATGCTCATTGGAAGTTATGGAAGGGATATCTTGATCTTGCTCAGGAAGTGGAGAAAATATGGAACTTGGAAGGGTACTTTGTTCTTGGAACGGAAGGATATCATCTTGAAAGACATGAAAGGATGCAAGGGGATCATCACAAGGTTCAAGGGATATGGGACCTTCATCAAATATGGGAAGGGTTTGTATATAATCTTGATCTTGATCTTTATCAATATTTGTTTCTTTTCTTTTTAGATTATCCTCTTAACATGAAGCCACTTCTAAGGACAAGGTAGATGTTTGGATATGTGTGGGGAATGTTTGGAAGAATGGTGTAGGATCCTCTTGAATAGGTATAATAGGCATTGAGGCACATGAAGCTTTGGGTTCTAAGATATTTGAAGCATGGAAACAATCTACAGTAAGATGTGAGTTAGCTTGGGTTTCTTTTAGAGGTAGCCCTTGAGGGTAGACATAGTTAATGGGAAAAGTGTCATCATTAGGCTCATTCTTTGATGGAGGAATTTTGGATAATTGTGGAGCTTTGGGAGATGAAGAAAAGATGAAAGGAATGCTAGCTATGGGAGGGTCTTTGCTAGATAGAGGTTTGGGAGATGGATGAAGGATGAAAGGTGTACAAGTCATCTAGGGAGAAACCTTGTTAGGAGATGGACAAAGGATGAATGGATTACTCTTGCTATATGGAGGTTTATTATCTTTCTTGAGAACAGTATTTTTCACTCCATACTCTTTATTATCTTGATCACAAATAGGTTGATTATGCAATTTCCTTTGATCTGAGATAACTTTGTTTCTCTGAAATGCTTCTTTTTGTGAGGAGGATGAAGATACGAATGGCCCATCATCATAAAGGAATGGCCAAATGGATCTTAATGATGGATCTTTAAATAAAGTATCTTTTTGTTTTTCCTCATCCTTTCTCAAGGTTGATATGTCAAAATTATGAGGAAGCTTAGCTCCTGCTTGAACTAACTTCATGAAATATGCTTCTTTATTCCTCTCCAAGACTAATTTCATTATTTCCATAAACATGGGATCTTGAATTGCTTCTAAAACTTCTTCTTCAAACACCTCATCATTTTGATTCCAATGGACATTGTGATATGAGGACAATGAAGATATGGATGGCCTATCATTATAAAGAAAAGGACACATTGATCTTAATGATCACCTTTTAGATAAAGTATCTTTTTGTTTTTCCTCATCCTTTCTTAAAGTTGACGTGTCATCATTATGAGGAAGTTTAGCTTTTGATTGAGCTAAATAAAGGGAATATGCTTCATTACACCTTTTCAAAGTTAATTCCATTGCTTTGATCAATTCGGTATTTTTGGATGCTTCTAAAATTTGATCGTCGGACATTCCCTCAAATAGGCTCATCATTATGGATCAATCCTTCCTTCTTTAATTTCAATCCAGTTGGGTTGGTTTGGAATGTGTCACAAGTCTTGATCAATTTATAAGATTTAAAAATTTAATTGTATTTTGATCAAGTACTTTGGAACTTCTTGTTTGAAAAGTTGAAGACAATCTCAACACACACATCAATAGTTCACCATATCCCTAGATCATTCTAATGTGTATATTCTCAAATGTTTCCACAGGTTGAAACACAAGAATAGCTTCCATGCAATCTACCTAGCACATAATTGGTTCATAAACATGGCTCTAATAGGTAGTTTTGCTATTTTACCGTTATGTAGTAAGTTTTTCGTTCAAAATGGATCTTAGCTGTTCATCCCCCAAGTATGTTAAGGGGCTTCCCACACGCACCGAAGCATGATTTTGCGCAATCCGTTAAGACTACTAGAGGAAGTTCAAAAGAGCTAAAATCCTTTTATCGTGCACCCCATTAAGGATACACACATTTCTTTTTATAGTGGGTCGGATTCTCACAGCAAAAGCAAGTGTATCCCACTTTGGGCTATCCCTCTCATCAGCCCTTTTAAGGCAATCTTGGGAGGTGAGCCCACTAAGTTTTAAACATGTTCATTTGAAAGCATGAAAAGTGGATTTGGTAGAGCAAGTTTGGGAATTTGACTCACTCAAAGAGTGAAAAGCATATCCCTATTGCTTTTCCCTTATCCCAAACACTCACAATCAATTTGGTTCTTTTTCAACCCCGCGACAAAGGGGTTCTTAGAATTAAAATGTTTGTTCTTTTCCTTTTATTATTAAACTATGTTTTGAATTTTGAAAATGCCACAATTTAAGGGAAGTTTGCAAGCTTGATGAGAGAAATACCTCAAACGATGCTAGCAAAGGCTAGGCGCATTTTTAAGTAGTAGATTTTCTCATTTTCTCTCCAAATCCTTCCCTTACCTTAGTGAAACGTTCCCTCCACTAGAAAATTAGTCGGCACAAACAAACAAAGTGAGGAGAAACCAAAATCAAAGCTTAGAATGCTACAATTTTGATTATGCTTTTTATTCCTTCTTTTACTTCAATATTTGCAAAATTTTACAAACTTAGGGACTAAACTCCCAATTTAATGATACGTATTTCTATTTGTAAGCATTTACAACAGCAATGTATTTAGCATATACCTCTACATCCCTTTCTAAGTCATTGTTGAGAACAAAGGTGGTGTGTATCCGATTTTCCTTTCTTATCCTCTTAGCGATCAATTTCTCCTTCAAGTTATGCCTTCTCTCTGGTTTTTGAACTTTCTTATGACAGACCATACTCCTGAGACAGAAAAAAAAAGAACGTGAAGTCAAAATACAGTCATTATTTTAACACTTTTGATAAAATATAAAAGTACAGCCACGCGACATTGTCCAGACTGTATGCAAGATCTAATTTGACAAAGGCACGATTACTTTAACCGCGAGCGTCACCTTGCAGGGCTCAAGCGAGATAAAAATAACCAGGAGCGATATCAAATTTTATCTACGCATGAAATCTTTACCAGACGTGATAAACTGATGCTATAAAAGTGATATCTAATTTATCAAATGCGACATTTCAAATGACAAAAGCGAGAAATTAAATCAATAAGGCAGAGTACTCCCTTCACACCAGACGTAAAATGACTTCCTGAAAGTGACTTTTCAATTGATGTCCGCGACATTTAAAGGACCAGATGCATGGTATCTGTGTCACAAACGTGACAACTTAATAACCAGAAGCATGATTTTATTTCTATAATGCGTTATTTCTCTGTCCGGTAGCGTGAATCTGTAGGTTAATCCGCGTAAAAGTCCAGACTCAGCGCATCATTTTATTCTCCGTAGGTGACATTTCTTTGCTAAAGGCGAGATCTCTTTATCTGTCGGCGTGATTTCTTCTCTGTGATCTATAGACAGCGAGCAAAAATATACAATTTCTAGCCTAAATTTAGCAAAAATGTGAAAATAATGATGAATTTGAGGCCTAGAGCCCCACGGTGGGTGCCATTTGTGTGTGAGTGATTTACACCTTCATGAAATTACAAGATTAACTAAGAACAACAAGAATTAGAGTGAGAACTAATCTAATCAATGCATAATTAATCTATCAACATCTCATGGATCTCTAAAATAAAGTGGTAAATGAGGCTCTCAGCTATGATCCTCACTAGTGACACTCTAAAGATGAGAATTAAGCTATATGATATGCAATTAAGATCTATTCAATCAAATTCTAGCTCTATTTGATGAACAATCTACTATGATCAAAGCAATTAAGCTATTAAAATTGACAAGTGAGTGGTGTGGATGAAAATTGCAAGAGCTTTGCTGCAATTCAAAGATATGGAATGGATGAATTATGCTTCTAAATGCCTTCAATATATAAAATTTTCCCAAGGGTAGGGGGTAGAGTGAGATAACCATGGTTATGCTTGGGTAAGGTCAATTGGCTTTGCTTTGTCCATAAATGGGGGGACAATCATTTAAATGGTTTCAAAAGGCTGGACCATTTCAACAAAAGTGAGTGATTTGTGTCCATTTTGTCTCCTTTTTGCTTTGTTGAGGGAAATTAGTATTTATTAATTAATTAAAGTAATTAAATTTAGCCATGAAGGGTAAGATGTTCATTTTGATTTTTGCTTTCAACAACTATGTCATTAATTGAATTTAATCAATTTCGTAGTGTTTTTCCCCTTTTCAAGCTTTATTTAATCATTTAATCATTTAATTGAATTTTCCTTTGATTTGAATTGCCTTTGTTCCATTTATTGATTTTTCATGCTATTTGATGATTTGATTGCACCTTTTGACTAATTTAAGCCTTTTGCCAATTTTCCGTGTCTACAATAGTACTTCAAGTTCTAAGTGGAAACATTTTGAGAGAGTTCAAAAGCACTTGATAGCATGCAAGTTCAAAATAAAAAGTTCAATCCTTAATGAGGTTATGCTAATTAAAATAGGGTTTGCACCTATTGAAGCTATTGCAATGATGTGTCTCATGAATTCTCTAGAAATAAAATGATCAAATGGAAGCTAGTAGGTGACCTAACACTAGTAAAGTTGACCCCAATTTTCACTGACAATTAGTTGATTTTTAGACACCCTATCATCGAACAGATGACCAATATGGATGTTGAACTTTTTTTTTCTCATTTTCGATGACCTAAATATGCATCATATATTCGATGCCCACATACATCAAACAAAGGCAGGTGCATGGTCCACAATGATCCTGGATCAAATGACCAACACTATAGAACATGCAACCAATGTGGTTGTCACTTGTGTCAAAATTTAGATGATAAAAGGAAGATCATGTCATCGTCTATATAGTTGTGTCGTCGAAAATGGTTGTCACTTGTGTCAAAATTTAGATGAGAATTCAACATTTTTTGGGTTGCTCGTACAACACAAGTGTGGAAAAAGTTGTCATTGTCATTGAAATAGTGACGAATTTCATTTTATTTTAAAAATAAATAAATTTTTATTGTCTTATTTATGGATGGGCTAATGGATCAATTAAGAGGTTGGGTGAAAAGAGAAGCTAGTAAGCAAGAAGAGGAAAGGTTAAAGAACCTTGAAGAGGCTTTGGATAAGAGTCAAAAGAAGTGGGAGTGGATAGCGTCATTTCTTGAGCAAGCAGTGGTTAATGAAGAGGAAGAAGTGCAACAGATAACACTTAAAGATGTGGATGAACCTAAGAGCAAAGATGTTATAAAATATGATTTAGAGATACTATATGAGGTTTCTGATGGTTGTAGCAAAAATTCAAGTCATGAGAGGCTTGAATCTAATGAAATTTTTTAGGTTAGGGCAGTGTTGTGTCCTTTGGTTGTGAATGATGGCAAACAACAAGGTACCATGGCTAAAGAGGAAGCCACAATGACAAGTGAGTTGTTGGTATGCCTAGGTGAATGGTATGGTGAAGATCAACAAGAGATGGTAGTAGCTGAGGAAGAACCTGACTGTGGGATCATTGGTGAGGCTAAGAAAGTATCCATGAATACTGGTGAGAACTTGGATGTCTAGAGGAGAGGCATGAGGTCCAAGATGTATTGGTATCACTGCGAAAAGAGACTAGGTTGATACGAAATGGAGTGTTGCAAGGATAAGAAATAGTCTCAAGGCATAAGACTAAGGATGGAAGGAATATTTGTCATTAGAGATTGGTCTAATTTTTTCCCATGGGAGGCAAACTGATAGTGAAGATGCAAGATTGTAGTTTGAGGCAACAGTAAGAGAGGATGACATGGATGATGAATTTTAATCTTTTCAAGCCATGGGTGAAGATCAAATGGTTTTTATTTGATGACATTTGCTAGTTACAGGTTTCCAAGAGGACTCAAAAAATTTTCAAAGATGAGGAGTATGATACAGGAGCATCAGGGCCAAGGACAAGGCCTAAAGGGTACACCAGGATCACTAATAGCTCCTAGGACAAGTGAAGACAACCATGACCTTTCAAGGTCATGTCGCATTTTAATGAGACCAATAATGGTCCTTTGATTATGTTTAATCATGTTTATAATATTTATGAATCCTTTTGTAAAGGATCAATGATGTAAGCCTTAATGGTATTTGAGGAGTTAAAATGTACGTAGGAGTCACTTGGGGTCATATGTTTATCCTAGGTAGATGTATTATTTTAATGACCTATAAGGTCCATAGTAATCATATTAGTGCCATTAGTGCCACTAATTATGATGTAATGCACTCAAAGTGCTAAATATGTAAAATGGCCTAAAATGGCAAAATGAGGCCGATGAAGGCTCATTAGGGGTTAGAGAGGGTTTACAGTCCTTGGAGGGAATCCTTAAAAACCTTTAAAAAGGTATATTGCATCAGATAAAGGAAAAAGGTTAAAATTTGTTGAAATGACAACTTTGTTGTCAATTTGACAACATAAACAAGGAATATAAACACTCATAATTGACTGTGTTCGGTGGAAGAGGAAGTTGGAAAGAAAACCAGCCTTTGGAAGGATATTTAGTATTGTTTGTGTCTGAGGAATAGGAAGAGGAGAGTTTGGGGGAGATATATAGGTTTTTTTTGAGTCAGAGAAGCAATGTAAATTAAGTTTGAATCAATAAAATGTAAATTTCTTACAAATTGTCATGTCTCCGCTCGTGAAGACACAATCCCCATTTTGGAATTCTTAGACTCTTCTTTCAATGAAAATGTGAATGGGAATGAATTCAAATGGTCATTAGTTGTGTTTATATTCATTTCTATGCAGGTTTGTGTTGTTGTTGTGAAGTTTTAAAGCAACAAACTGTTGGTTATTCTAATTGTTCCTAACAGTGGTTTGGGTGTAACAGTCAATTGTTTCATGGATGCATAGGAGCCCTCACTTATATGGTTGGTATGGAATGTGAGAGGAGACCTTCCCCATGTATTGTATGTTCCATGAAGTTTTTGGTTGTAGGGATGAACAAGAGTGAAGCAAAAGGATCTCTGATTAACAAAGAATGTTGATTGAAGGATCACTAGCACTTGGAACAATCAAGGTCTGGAGATTTATTCCACATGAGGGCCACTTTTTATGGCATAGTATGCTTTGATATGTTCAATGAATGGTTTGGGATCCATTGGTAGGGTCTAGAAAGGATTGGAGAGTTCACTTTGGCAAAACCCTGGGTTAGAGCACCTAAGAAGGAGGGTTTGGTGATTGGAGTATCAAAACTTGATGGCACCTCTTGGGAATGTGAAAATCCTTTGTTTGAGATGAAGAATCAACTCTTTTTGAGGATTAGAAGGTTTGGGAATGAGACCTACTAGTAGTTTCTTTGTAATGGGAGGCCTAATAGAGAGCTAATGGCAGAGTAACAGTGTATTGTTTGGGCATATGGTCCAAATGAGTGAAATGAACCTCTGAGATATGTTATGTAAGGGTGAAAAGGGTATTAAGATATGCCTTTAGTGATTGGTTGAGGGACATGAAGTGGATTACAAAGGTTTAGATTGGGTGGTGGAATAAGAAGTTGCTTGTGCACTCTGATTGCTCATAGTGTGGATTGGATCAATGTGGATGGCCCTTGAGAAGAACTAGTTGGTGTTGTGAAGAATACTATTGAAGTCCCTGAAACTAGCAGATTGAAAGGCCTCCTTCCCACAACTAAATCAAGAAGTGATTTCATTTTATAAAGTTCATATGTTACTTGCAAGGTGACATTATAAATGCTAACAAAAAGGTACATAAACTAAATAATAAAATATTTTCATATACCATATAAATGTCGATAACATATAATTTTGACATAAGTTGCCAAAGTAAACAAAAAACACTTCAAATTAGGTAGGGGTCAACCAAAGAGCCTACCTAACACATATTGTTTAAGTGCCATGGTTATAAATTTCATACTATGCCTTAGTCATATTAATGACTATATAATCTTGTTATAATACCCCGATGGGACAAGTTCCCTCTCACATGTAGTGGATACAAATATGTTTTATTACTTTTCCATCTGCAAGTACCACTATTATATACCATTGTTATGATAAATAAATATACTCATACGTTCACAAAGTCTGACCATTATCACTATTATAGACCACTACCATGATAAACAAATATACTCATACATTCACAAATTCCAACCATTGTCATTAAACCAAACACATATACCACTATACATATACCAATTTCACCACTATCATTAAATACAAAAGTCACCACTATCATACAATAACCACCAAACTGTTTTACCATATGATCAATGATCAATGTAACCAAACTCACTAAATGTATTATGTATGGTTTTACCATATGATTAATGCAAGGTGAAGGTGAGAACACTCCAAGGACATGGAGATGCATGTAATAATGTTTGTTTTGCAGGAGTATGGTGCAGGGCACCAAAAGGACATCAAGGTACACAAGGGACAAGAAGGTACACTAGGGTCATCCATAGACCTCAAGGAGTTGTTGAAGACCAAATGAAGACCTTGAAGGGCCATTTTATATGCAAAAAAAGTCATTTTAATTGGTTCATATGGTCATTAAACCATTTTGTGTAATGAATCTTGAATAATGCTATGTAAGTGCCATATAAGAACAAATGGTCATTGAGGGGTAGAAGATTTCAATAGGTGGAAATTCATAAAATGTGATTATGTAATCATGGAATGGATGTAATAAGGCCACTTGGGTCTTAACATGATGTAATAAGGATCTTATGGGAAAAGAGTACAATAGTGAATTCCAAAAATTGTAAAATTGTCAAAATTGACAATGTAGGCGTAGAGGGTCAATTATGAATATCTTGGGTAGAATAGGAGTAATATGGTTTCCAATAAATTCTAAGGTCATTTCAAGACCATTAGAGGTGATAGGAATACAAGGAGTTAATAGGTTGACAACTTGTGTCAACCTTGAGAACACTTTGCGTTTGCAAAATTATAATTATAATTGCAACAATCAGTTATAAGTGTCAAAGGTCAGTCTTTAGGGAGTTTTGTGTGGGTTGGTTGGTTTCCTTTGGGAGGAAACAAGTTAAATATGACATTACAACATTCAAAAGAGTCAGTAGTAGATGGAGGATGACATGAAACACATTTTTGAATCAATAATACACAACATTCATCAATAATTCATTAACACATAACATTCATCAACATTTACTAACACAAAATTACATTTATTAAGACAACGTTCTTTCGTTATCAAAAAAGGTTTTTTACAATCATTTCTTTTTTTATTTTTTGTTCATTATTTTAAGGTAACGGCTAAGCAGAACATCAATGTCTACGTCATTTCCCTCCTCTACTGCTTCTAATCTCAACTCGTGTCTCCTTCTCATGTGTCGAGTAGCACGAGGCTAGTGCACCAAAGGGGGGTCTGCTACAATAGCAACTACATGGATTAAATTCACAACATTTTATATTAGTGTTACAAGTATTTCATTAATTAAAAGAACAAAACTAAGATTTTCTTTACCTAATAGTGCCAAATCATCTACAATAACATTTTGTTCATCCCCAAAGTCAACATGGTGATCACTCAAAACATCCTCCACTCATTCAGCATGACGTTCAACATGCTCTAAAATATACACAAAAAAGGATACACCAATTTCAATTTAACATGTTAAATTGTATTAATAATTACATAATTAATTTTCAATAGAAAATGAATACCTCCATCATTGCGATGCACATCAAGGCCTTCATCATGTGGTGCAGGTTCTATGGTAGGATTAGAAGGTTGCATTACAATGTCATGCACATTGTTATCATTGTTTTCTTTTTAAAACAAAAATAGTCAATTTATGTTCGAAATTAACATCAAATAGATTGTTTCTCAAGTATACAATTTGAAACATTTTTTCATTTGGCCTATTTACTTATTGAACCGATGCAGGAGACTCTTGGACTTGGCTACTGTGAGCTTGGCGTAGGCATTCAGCCACACTTTTTTAGCCTTCCTTGAAGGTAATTTTTTTGTGTTCTTCTGTGGCCTCTACATCAAATTCTAAGCCCTACATTTTTGGCTTAATATCATCAATTTTGCAAGTATTGTTTGACTAAACAAAATTATTTTCAATTTATAAAAAAATTGATCCAAAATTTCATTTACTGCTACTAACAATTCTTGCTTGAACTTTCAGATAACCACCAGAGCAGTTTGTGTTGCCCATGCTTTTTTAGTCTACCCTTTGTAGCCTTTGATGTTTCCTGCAACCTATGAAAATTTTTTGATTAAGGAAAATAGGTTTTAATGGGGCCCTAAAACCCTTACAGAATTAAAATTTTAACATAGATAAAGTGTTAAAAGTATACAACAACAAGATAGCCACAGCAAAAAAACAATAGTCCACCAGCAGACAATAGATAAAAACCAGAAAACAGAACCAGGGATAGAAACAAAAAACCAAGACAAGCCCAAAGCCAGGAGAAAAGGTCAGGAAAATTCTCTGAGAATCTCTACCACACAAATCTCAAGCTCAGATGCCTTATCAGCCACCTCCTTGAGGTCAGATAGATCTTTATCAGGTTCCTGGGTGTCCTTCTTCATAGTGCTAGATCTGGTTCTCTTCCTCGGACCTTCCTCCGAAGACTTATCTTTGCCACTATTGGGAGACTCCTCCTTACTACCCCTGTGTTCCTCAATTTTGCTAATCAACACCTTTATGTTGTCATTAGAATCTTTAAGAATGTTGTAGCTTTGTTCAACAATTTTCTGCAAGGTTCCCTCCATGCTCTGAACTCTATTCTTTACTTCATCCACTCTGTTTTCCATATCATTCTTCTCCTTAGTAAGCCTGATCTTGTTGCTACTATCCTCCCTCTCCAGTCTGCCCACCCTGTATTTTAACTCCTAGATTTCATGATAAGTCCATTTAGTATTTCTATAGCTATCAATAACATTTTTTTTAGCATTGTTGAGCACATCCATCTAAGGGTTTTCTTTTGTGATGTGGCTCAAAATAACTAGGGCAGGGTCAATAAGGTCCTCCATTTGAATTTTTCCCTCCTTATTTGATGAACTACAACTGATTTAGAACCTGAATGGAGAATCTATAATTCAAGATTACTAAGGAGTTGTTGATTAGATATGCAAGATGATTAAATCAGTATTATGTTGTCATTGATGTCAACTAGCTTGACATTACTTATCTTGTAAGTTACTATACTGACACATCTAAAGAAAGATGAAAGAGATGAAGAACATAAATATCTACATAAGGAAGATGTATATGTCAGATGAGGATAAGGAATACACTAAGTAACTTGTTGATGAGTCTATGACTTGATGAAATTGACTTTATTATGTTGCATTCATTTATGATGAAGGATAGAGCTAAAAGACACAAAGCAGTGTTGTCAGTAAATAAAGCATTCTAGTATACATCGACAGAATGTAGTGTATACCGAGCGTAGTGTTAACCCAGCTTGTGTTCACCCACACATTTCTTTGTTAATCGAGCAAAACAAAAAGGAATTAAATGATCAGTTTAGCTGATAAAGTGATGAGCTGTAAAGTGTATGAAATCAAGGTAACAGATAAGGTTTGTTATGAAGATTGACAGCTAACATAAATAAAAAAGGATCTAATGGAGAAGATTGAAACATGTTACTGACACATCAGCCGAAGAAGCTTAAAGTGACAAAATCTATGAATATGATTAAGTGGCAAAATCTGATGGAGGAAAAGAAAATGATTTACTTGTCTATATAAGAGACATTGGTTTCATTGTTGAAACATCACCAGAAGAAGAAGATACTATAGAATTATCATGTGAACAATTTTTCATGCATTCTAATCATACTGGTTAATAAGAACCGAGCTGCAGAACAATTACCGAGCTACATAGAGTAATTATCGACAGATAGTAAGTTGATATAGTATTGAATTTGAAGTGGTATATTGATCAGAAAGATTTGAATGAGCTGAACATTGATCTGTAAACTGCAATTGAAGTTGTTTCAAGGCAGATCATCTACTGTTACATATTTAACCATTGTACATAGTCAAATCTCTTAACCGAGTGGACTATGAAAGTCTTTTGATGTTTCATTCATAGAGTGAACATTGTTATCCTGTCAACCCTAGAGTGACTGTTGGTTGGACGATAACTTATGGTCTAAAATCCTTTAACAAGGTCACACCTAACAGTGTGTATGTAACCTTTAACAGGGTTGGGTCTTCACTGACCTCACTTCAGAAGAGTGAACAATTTTGGGTTACCGGTCCCAGGTGGTTTTTCCCTTTACAGGGTTTCCACGTTAAATCTCTTGTGTTATGTGTTGATTTTGATATTTGTTTGTTATCATACTTTGCATATTACATGTTAGATTTGATCGGTAACTGTTATAAAGTTTAGACTGACAATTGGTAAAGACACAGACAGTGAAAGTATTTTATGTTTACCGAGTAGCTAAAGTAGTATAATTGTTTTGGATTATACATTTTGATTTGGGACACTAGATAACTGATTCACCCCCCTCTCAGTTATTCTAACAATTGGTATCAGAGCTTCGGTTGCTTAGAACAGAGTTTTAAGGACTCCAGCAAAAAGGTCTCAAGATGTATAAGAGGGAAGTGCCAAAGCTGAACAAAGATAACTTTGCAGTATGGTAAAGCCGGATGAAGTTGCACATATCTAGAATTGGGAATTCTGCACTAGAACTGATGGAGAATGGCTACATTGAACCAACACCAGGTCCCCTGACACTTGATCAACTAAAGGATAGGCATGAACACAATATTACTATGATGGAACTTGTTACTGCATGTACTGATGCTGAATTTGAAGACATCAAGGATTGTGATACAACTAAGAAGATGTGGGACAAGCTGCCTCTAATATATAGTGGAGATGCGAATGTTAAGAGAGCCAGAGCAAAAATCCTAAGAGGTCGATTTGATGATATGAAGATGAAAGAAGGTGAGAACATTGTGCAATACACAAATAGACTAAAAGAGGTAGTACATGCTATTAGAGCATCTAGTGGAGTTATTCATGATGAAACAGTGATAAGCAAGATTCTTAAAACTTTGCTATCAGTTTACGCGATCAGCATCTCTGCAATTAATGAAACAAGGGCTACATCCAACCTTACTCTTAACACACTGATCTGTAAACTTACAACCTTTGAATTGAATAATTTTGACAATAGTGTTGTACCTTCTATTGAATCCACTTTCATGTCCTCTTTGAAGATTGGTAAGTCTAGTAGCAAGAATGATAAGAATAATGATAGTGATAATAATACCGATGATGAACTTGATGAGCTTGAAGCTCTTATGGCCAGAAGATTTCCCAAAGGTAAGGGAAGGTATAGAGGCAAGCTACCCTTATCATATTTTAATTGTAAAGAAGTTGGCCACATCACTCCTAGATGTCCGAATAAGAAAGATGATGATAGATCCAAAGACCGATCCGAAGGAAGCTATGGGAGAAGAGTCAATAGAGGCTACCAACACAACAACAGAGATAATCGAGATAGCTATGACAAAGGGAAAAAGGTATGTTACATAGCCGAAAAATTTGAATCTGAATCTGACACTGATGATGATGTAGAAGTAGTATTTGTTGCTATGAAAGATGATTCAAAGGAAGAAGAGAAACATGAAGAAACAACACTAATCTCTAAAGTAAGAAAAAATGATACATGGATCATAGACAATGGCTGTACACATCATATGACTGGTGATATAGAGAAATTTGATCTACTTGATGAATATGATGGAGGATCTATTAGAATGGGAAATGATGCACCTTGTATGGTGAGAGGTAAAGGTTCATTGATGATTAATGATAGAATAAAATATGAAAATGTATATTGGGTAGATGGACTGAACTATAATTTGTTAAGTGTGGCACAGCTAAATAACTTAGGCCACCGACTTGCTTTTGAGAGCAGAAAGGTAAGAATCTATGATAATGGAGGAAGACTTGTCAGAACTGGTATACAATCCAGAGGTAATCTATTTTATCTTGATATTGATCAGTCTTCTTATTTATTAATGAAGGATGAAGATGCATGGTTGTGGCATAAGAGGTTATTTCATGTGAATTTTGATAACATGATCAAGATTAGTAAGAAGAAAAGAGTTAGAGGGTTGCCTAACTTGTCAAAACTGAATCATGCTATGTGCCATGAATGTTAGAAAGGTAAGATGACTAAGTCTAGTTTTAAGAGCAAAGACTACTCAAAAAAGAAGATACTTGAGTTGGTTCATACCGACCTATGTGGTCCTATGAGAACTCAGAGCTATTATGGTGATAGATACTTTATTCTTTTTATTGATGACTATACTAGATTGATGACTGTTATGTTCTTGAAAGAGAAATCTGAAGCATTTAAGATGTTTAAGTGGTATAAGGAAAAAGTAGAAAAAGAGACTGGAAAAGAATTAAAATGCTTAAGATCTGATAGAGGAGGTGAATTTATCTTTGATGAATTTACTAATTTCTGTAATGAGCATGGTATTAAGAGACAAGTCTCTGCACTGAGAACACCTCAGCAAAATGGGATTTCTGAAAGAAGGAACAGGTTAATCATTGACTATGCTAGGACACTGATGATACAAAAGAATGTTGCTCAGACATATTGGAGAGAAGTTGTCAGTACAGTTGTATATGTGCTTAACTGAGTACAACTAAAGAAGGACACCAATCAAACACCTTATGAGCTGTGGTTTGGACACAAACCTACTGTAAGTTATTTCAAGATTTTTGGAAGCAAATGTTTTATTCTGAAAGATGAGAGAAATGGGAAATTTGATTCTAAAGGTGATGAAGGAATATTCTTAGGATATTCTACTAAGAGTAAAGCATACAAATGTCTGAATAAGGTTACAAATAAGATGATTGAAAGTACTAATGTTCATGTTGATGAGTTTGATGACATGAACACAAAAGAAAGAAAGGAACCAGAAGACTATGGTAGATTCACTTACATTGAACTTCCTAATTATCTACCGAAGTCGCAACCTATGATAACTGGTCAACAAGAAAATAACCCCGAGGAACAAGAAAGGGAAATCGACGAACAAGATGGTGCTACCGAGAAAGCACATGAACCTGAACAAGATGAACAAGAAAGAAGAAACCAAGTACTGGCTAGTTTTTTTAGAAGACATCATCCTGAGACACAAATTATTGGAGATAGACAAGTTGGAATGCAAACAAGAAGCAAAACAAGACAAGGTACATGTCTAGTCTGTGAATTTGAACCAAAGAATGTGAAAGTTGCATTAGAGAATGAAGAATGGGTTAATGTAATGAAAGAGGAAATAGAAAAAATAGAGAAAAACAAAACTTGGTCCTTAGTACCCTGACCTAAAGATAAGAATGTTATCGATACTAAATGGATATTTGAGAAACAAACTAAATGAAAATGGTGTAGTGACAAGAAATAAAGCGAGATTGGTATGCAAGGGATATGCACAGGAAGAAGGCATTGACTATGGTGAGACATTTGCACCTGTTGCTAGATTGGAAGGATTTAGAATGCTACTTGCATATGTTGCACACAAGAAATTTAAGGTTTATCAAATGGATGTGAAGTCAGCATTTCTGAATGATATACTTGAAGAAGAGGTCTACATAGAACAACCTGAAGGATTCATTGATCCAGACAATAGAAACATGGTATGTAGATTACACAAAGCTTTATATGGTTTGAAGCAAGCACCGAGAGCATGGTATGAAAGGCTGCATACTTACTTGTTAAGTATTGGATTTGTAAGAACTAGTGAAAACAACAATTTGTACATGAAAGGTGATACTGATGACATTACTCTTATTGCTGAAATTTTTGTTGATGATATTATTTTTGGAGGTCAAGATCATGTATGTAAATCTTTTTCTGATGACATGAGGAATGAGTTTGAAATGTCTATGTTCGGAGAGATTAAATTCTTTCTCAGATTACAAGTAATTTAGCAGAGGGATGGGATATTCATCACACAGTCCAAGTACATAAAGGAAGTCTTGAAGAGATTTGGTATGGAAGAAGCTAAACCTATAGGAACACCGATGGCTACTAGAAGTAAATTGACAAAGGAAGATGAAACTACAGAGGTAAACTAGACACTTTACCAATCCATGGTTGGTAAACTAATGTATGTAGTTCACAGTAGACCAGATATAGTACATGTTGTGGGAATTGTTGGTAGATATTCTACTAATCCTAGAGAATCACACATGATTGCTACCAAAAGAATCTTAAGATATCTAAAAAAGATAGAGGATTATGGATTATGGTATCCTAAGGAAGGTAAGTTTGAGTTGAAGGTTTATACCGATGCTGATTGGGCTGGAAATGTGGATGACAGAAAAAGTACCACTAGAGGAGCATTTTTCTTTGGTGGAAGACTTGTAACCTGGATAAGTAAAAAGTAGGCTTGTATTTCTCAGTCTACAGCTGAAGCAGAGTATGTTGCTACTGCTACTAATTGCTCAAACATTTCATATATCAGGCAAGTGTTGGAAGGAATGAATGAGGTAATCACTGACCCAGTGATTATATACTGTGACAACACAAGTGCTATTAATATTTCAAAGAATCCAATGATGCACTCTTAGATAAAGCATATATCAATTAAGTATCACTACTTAAGAGAACAAGTGCAAGAGAAGCAAGTGAAGTTAGAATTTGTTACATCCAAAGAACAACTTGCAGATATTTTTACAAAGCCTCTACCAAAGGACACATTTGAATATTTGAGGACTAGACTTGGGGTCTGTCCCCTGTCTATCGGTCACTAATGTGATCTAGATGTTGCATCAGCCTAATCTTATCAAATGATCACACATGTTGATGCAACATAGTTCACACTTTGGATATTGTTCAAGGTTGTGATTAAGTTTGAAGAACTGAAATAGATTGAGATATCAGTATACAAAGATACATAGGAAGTAATGGACAAAAAAGAGTTACTTAGCTACTACAAGAGTTGATTGTTTACTTGTTTCTTTGGCATTGTTGTCAAAGGGAGAGATAAATAATATGAAAAGGAAAAGGAGAGATATGCACTGATGAGAACTATCTAAGGAAGAGATAACCTGAAAGAAAGAAACAGGAACAGGAACCTGAGAGCTGAAAATATTATATCTACGGAATGACAAAGCTGTATTTTATAATGTTGTTTAGTAACGTAGTGATTAAACATATTAAGCTAGGGAGAGCTTACACATCATTTGATTACAGAGTTGTAGAATACATGTTTGGTATGGGCATGGTACATTTCATATTACTTGAGTTGCCATCAATGCCAAAGGGAGAGATTGATGAACTACAACTGATTTAGAACCTGAATGGAGAATCTGTAATTCAAGATTACTAAGGAGTTTCTGATTAGATATGCAAGATGATTAAATCAGTATTATGTTGTCATTGATGTCAACTACTTTGACAGTACTTATCTTGTAAGTTACTATACCAACACATCTGAAGAAAGGTGAAAGAGATGAAGAACATAAATATCTACATAAGGAAGATGTATATGTCAGATGAGGATAAGGAATACACTGAGTAACTTGTTGATGAGTCTATGACTTGATGAAATTGACTTTATTATGTTGCATTCATCTATGATGAAGGATAGAGCTGAAAGACACAAAGTAGTGTTGTCGATAAATAAAGCATTCTAGTATACACCGACGGAATGTAGTGTATACTGAGTGTAGTGTTAACCGAGTTTGTGTTCACTGACGCATTTCTTTGTTAACCAAACAAAACAAAAAGGAATTAAATGATCAGTTTAGCTGATAAAGTGATGAGTTGTAAAGTGTATGAAATCGAGGTAATAGATAAGGTTTGTTATGAAGATCGACGGCTAACATAAATAAAAAAGGATCTAATGG
This sequence comes from Chamaecyparis obtusa, assembly GCA_027943335.1. Taxonomy (NCBI): domain Eukaryota; kingdom Viridiplantae; phylum Streptophyta; class Pinopsida; order Cupressales; family Cupressaceae; genus Chamaecyparis; species Chamaecyparis obtusa. The sequence continues at coordinate 156,202 of BSBK01006586.1, forward strand.
AGTAGATTGAAATGTGTTACTGACACATCAGTTGAAGAAGCTTAAAGCGACAAAATCTATGAATATGATTAAGCGACAAAATCTGATGGAGGAAAAGAAAATGATTTACTCGTCTATATAAGAGACATTGGTTTCATTGTTGAAACATCGCCGAAAGAAGAAGATACTGCAAAATTATCGCGTGAACAAGTTTTCATGCATTCTGATCATACTGGTTAATAAGAACTGAGTTGTAGAACAATTACCGAGCTACAGAGAGTAATTACTGATAGACAATAAGTTGATATAGTATTGAATCTGAAGTATATTGATCAGAAAGATTTGAATGAGTTGAACATTGATTTGTAAACTATAATTGAAGTTGTTTCAAGGAAGACCATCTATTGTTACATATTTAACCATTGTACACAGTCAAATCTCTTACCCGAGTGGACTATGAAAGTCTTTGGATGTTTCATTCATAGAGTGAACATTGTTATCCTGTCAACCCCAGAGTGACTGTTGGTTGGACGATAAATTTTGGTCTAAAATCCTCTAACAAGGTCACACCTAACAATGTGTATGTAACCTTTAACAGGGTTGGATCTTCACCGACCTCACTTCACAAGAGTGAACAATTTTGGGTTGTCGGTCCTAGGTGGTTTTTCCCTTCACAGAGTTTCCACGTTAAATCTCTTGTGTTATGGGTTGATTGTGATATTTGTTTGTTATCATACTTTGCATATTACATGTTAGATTTGATCGGTAACTGTTATAAAGTTTAGACTGACAATCGGTAAAGACACAGATAGTGAAAGTATTTTATGTTTACCAAGTAGCAGAAGTAGTAGAATTGTTTTGGATTATACATTTTGATTTGGGACACTGGATAACTAATTCACCCCCCTCTCAGTTATTCTAACATTATTCTCCTTAACCAAAGTTTTCATCATTTCCCTCTTTAGACCCATCCTGACAGAGACATTATGAAAATTTCTCCAGACCACACTCTTCTATTTGTCCATAATCTTGCAAGTGTACTGGTCAGTCCCATATTCATCACAGCCCTACTCATTATCATCCTCTCTCCCCTGATTGTCCTTTTCCTCTCCACTATCCTTCCCCTCCTCTTGTCTTTCCTCCTTAGTATCTTCTTCAATGTTCCTCCTTTTATTCTACCTCCTGAAAGATTTGACAACAGGATCCTCCTCTATGTCTGCAAGCATCTTAATTGTAATGGTTCTCTTTCCTTTCTTCTTCTCCTTAATTTCCTCTTCTTCACAAAAAGTATCTTCCTCCTCATCAACACTTTCACCCTCTGTGTCCATACCCTCCGCCTCCTCATTGTAATCTCTATCAAAAGAGATCTCAATGCCCTGCTTAGGGTTGGGAGTCTCCTTTTTCTCCATTTTCTCTTTTTTAATTTTCTTTTTCCCCTTTTTGGTCTGAGGGGTAGCCTTTGAATTCATGTATGAATGCATATCTTGTCTTTCCTTAGTATCAGAAGGGATATACTCTTCTTCTCCCGGATCAATCTCCTCATTGAAACCCTCCTTACCCACTTTCCTCTGCTTAATTTCTTTTCCTATAGTCCTAGCCTTAAAAAATTCATAAATCAGTAGCAAAAGCCCCTCATGGAAAGCAGGGTTACCAATAGGCCTCTCCCTGTAGTCATTAATATTCTCATTGATAGATGAATAAAGGTAAAAAGGAATAGAGATCTTAGCCCCAGACCTAAAATGGTTAAGAAGCACGAAGTGGTAAGAGTAGATGCGGTCAAATCTTGTGTCCAGGGAGATATACTTGATTATCACCCTCAACACAAACCTCCACAATGGCTTGATGGAACTCGGCAAGTAGTAGGTACTTTTTTTCACAAGAGCCTTCTTTTCCTCTGCACCTTTGGCAAATTCCAACACCGCCTGACTTGAAATGCACCTGTCTTTGTAGAATTTCTTCCCAATAATGGGCATGCTTGTGGCCGCGAAAATAACCTCCTCTATCACCGTGATCTCCACCCCATCAATTTTGACACTCCCCTTGTTCCAGTTCTTAACCATGGTTTTAGTAATAGAGGTTTTCCACCCATGAAGCCGTTCAATGAAAGAAGTAACATCACCTTTACTCAAAATGTTCCACACCAATTTTTCACTCTCTCTGCAAACTTTTCTCCTGATAGCAATGTCTTTTGAAATCTGAATCCAGCAAATGATATGAATGATATTCTCGATCCTTCTTTTGAACTCATGAAAATTAAACCCGAAAATGGGCCTCAAAGTGCAATGATGATAATTGCTCAAGTAATTCATACTTTGGCTTTTGTACTTACACATCATATTTTGGCACATTTCCCATAAAACATAAACTTTCATTATTATCATTTAATGTTTCCCAATCTGCCTAGGATTCTCTCTCTTTCAATTAAATCTTTGATTTCAAGCGGAATATTATGTCTGTCCATCCATCTTTTCATCTCATCTTTCCTGACTGCCCAGTTGGCCAACCTGTCAGCCACTTGGTTTGCTTCCCTATATTCATGAGCCATGTAGACTATGTCAAAGGATTTGAGAATCTGAACGCTCTCATTAATGATATTTGCAATCATCCAGGTAGGCTCATTTTTATCATTAAGACAATCTATTATATTCTTTGAGTCTCCTTCCAGCCACAATTTTCTGACTCCTATATCCCAAGCAAGTTTTATAGTTTGATGGGCCGCAATCACCTCTGCATAGTGATTAGTTTGCACCCCCAGAGGAGCCGTAATAGCAGCAACCTATGAAAAGTTTGAAATATGTTAGATTATATAAATATAAAGATCACTAATTAGTTCATAATTACATTCTACTAGTTAATACTATCCCATACCTTCTTTTCTCATTTTCCAATGGTGTAATTCCTCTTTGATTTTGAGCTTTCTCATTTGCATCCAAAATGAATTCCCTCCACTACATCTTTAAAATAAAGGGAGGACGCTCGTACTTTGGGTTTTGCACTAGACTCTTTCTATATGAGTCCCTCATAGTCTTAAGATGTTTGCAATCTCTATCAAGAACTTTCTTCTCGTCAAAATTTTTACTACCAAAGGCATGCTCTAAAGATTTTATGAGCTGATCTAGTTTTTTATCTTGTAAATTCCAACTTTTAAGAAAAAACAAAATTGTTAGATAAAAAAATAACTAAAGTTGTGTACCTTGAATATAGTACAAGAAATTGATGAAAGGAAAAATATTCTAGCAATGATATGAAATAAAAATAGTGTGATAGGGTTAGTTCACATATGATGTTCCACCTTATACATATGGTGGACCCGAATATCTCTAATGTCAACTCGTTAAGCTTACCATAAAAAGAATTGTTCCCTGCAAAAACATCATGGGATCATCAATCCAAAACTTGTTATGAATAAGTAAATTAAAATTAGAATATAAATAATAATAATTTTAAAGTACCTAGAACCGTAAGACATTTTAAAGGAATCAATTATTTATTGGACATCAACAATGACATTCGCAACATTCTCGAACTAGGAACATGGGTAGATCTAGGAAACGATGGTGAATTATCATCAATACTTGTATGATTTGTATCCGTAGCAGGTGTATCTCGTACTGCACAAAATTAATCCGCTATAAAAGGCACCTAAGATTGAAGTACAAATTATCAAATCATAATTAACACAAAATGAAATATATCAAAATAAGGATTTACTAGTTGTAGACTATAAATGCATGGATGTATGCATGCTCCTTGTTGCCAACATTGCAATCAACAATATCAAAGAGTCGATCCTCGTAGGAGGAGGAGTTGCCTGCACTTGATGACCTGAACAATACAGTGTTAGCAAAGACATTCTGAAATAATAAAAGTATGATTAGTTTTCAATAAAGTTTGAGTGAAGATTTTCTTAGAAATTTGAATTATTTGTAAATGTACCTTTTCCTCTAGTTGTATCTACGGTATCAGTAAATTCAATGAAAAATGTAGATTTCTAATCAGTAAGTCCAATGAAGTGTGTGAATGTTCCAAAGCAAAAATTTCTTGTAACCTGTTAACTTAAGGATTATTTTACCTAAGGGAGTTGTACTAGTACCAGCCTCACTGCGATGTCCACAAGTAGTTGCTTGAGTACACAAAAAATCTTGTAAGAAGAACACATACATATTTTAGTTCATGACATAAAATAGTATAAAATATAAACCTTTATTGAACTTTTGTTATAACTAAAGATTCATTACTACTTACTTCATAACAACGTGCTTGTCGCATCAATTTCTCTTTCCTCGCTAGCATCTCCTCGGTTGGATTTGGCTCGACCAAAATGGAAAGAATTTTTTAACTAAATTTTTTAAAATTTCTTCTTGACCACATTTATGGGGTTAGGGATATTTGTGATGTCCTCATCCATATCTGATGCTATTGCCTCTATTGTTGCAGGCACTTTTCCCTTTCTGTGAACATCAATTTGTGACATGAATATCAGTAAAACTATGAGAATAACTCTAAAACCCTAAAGAAAAGAACATAACAATATAACATTTTTCTTCTATCTAATTTGTACAATTACAATAAGGCTTACCTTTGATGAAGAATGGGTGGGAGTAACATCCTCGCCTTTATCATGTGGTGGATCCATGTCATCCTGTGATAAAAATTAAATATAAAAACTTCAGTGAAATGAAAGTAATAGACTTAGCAATGGTTGTAATCTTAAAGGGATGGTAGAACTAAGAAATCATGGTAGGAGAAAAGTACACAAGTTGTGGATTTTGCCATACATATTCAAAATAGACATAATGAAGCCAAGGAATTCCTAACTAAAGGAGATCATAAATACAAGGAAAATACATAGATTTTTTATTTCAAGGGCAAAATTTTTGATCTTGGAAAGTAATTTCCAGATCTCATTGCAAGCATTTCCAGACTTTGCAAGGTCAGATCTTCGAATTTGAAGACATTTTTCAGTTTTAAGCAAGGGCATCAAATTTGAATTTGCAAAGGGGCTGACTTTCGAATTGCTAAAGGGCAGTGATTTTTGATTTTGGACAGGCATTTCCAGATTTTACTTGCAAACCCTAGCAATTTCAATTAAAAAATCATTTTGAAGGGCGATCCAAAGCAGAAAGTAATCAGATATAGGGGTGATTTATGCCCTAGTTCTCCAGCGAAACACATCAAGCAGAGGCAGCGCAATAAATAAGGAGCAGGTCCAAATACTAAAGCAGATTCGAGTGCATAAAGAGGGAGTCATGACTTGAAATAGCAAAAGAGATCTGAATTGGAGTGTGAGGCAATGAAACATAGAAGGCTTAGGCAGTGATTTGATACAATAGCAAGGACCTGTGACATCAAACAAAGGGCAGCGATTGTAATAAAGAGGCAACTTATACATTATGATTTGCAAAAATGAGAAAGTCACGAATGTAGCAAAAAATTGCTTTTCAGCAGAGGCAAATTTCCTTAGGGTTTATCCATCATTATTAGTCGAAGCAAGCATCTGCTAGCAACTGTCATGGCAACACCATTGCAAAATCCAATGTGGCTTCCGCGAATAAGGAAAAAGATAGCAAATTTACTGGTTACTGCTTTAGATGTTGGCTTTACGGTCACAAGCGAGAAGAATGTAGAACTAAGGGTGTTCAACCTCACCCAACATACGATCATCTTATAGATTTCATTGCCAAATAGAAAGAAAGAAGTCTGAGGGAAGCTCAACAATCAGAAGCACAAAAATGTTGGGTTTCTGATACATCTGCAAAGAAAATGGATGGAAATAGGAGTTTTACTATGGCATCCGAGGGTTTGGCAAGCAGTAAGGTGATTCCTATGCCCAAGGTGTTCACAGTGCAAGCCCTAGACCATCAGATTCAAGTTTTTGCAAAAACAAAATATGCAAAAAGTAGTACAATCCTCGGGACCACCAAAGCCCTGATGTCTAGGAAATCTCTGATGCAAAATCCCTATGAACCTCTATCTGCTAAGGGGGGAGGAAGAAAGATGGCGGCTCAGGTGTCTCTCGGGGACAGAAATACAAATAAGAATGAATGGTAGATGGTTAAAAAATGAAAGTCGGTAAGATCTATCCTAGGTAAGTATGATACCAAGGAAATTTTGTTAAAAAACTCTTTCGATGCTTTGAATAAAAAGGATTTTAAGAATATTATGTTTAATACTTGCAATTTGATTCATAAGTTTGTAAAAGCATATACTCCTCCGCACAGAAGGAGTAATAGCAGAAATATGAATCCTTCTCACACCTTCTTGGAAAAAAATGATAATAATCTTAAGGTACCTAGATTAAGAAAATCAAAGAAGGTTTATTCCCCGCCTCACAGGCACGGTACTCTTAAAAATTCATTCTTAATCCATGGTATCACTGATCAAAAGCATGCTAGCTTGGTATTGGATAATAATCTTATATTGCAGAAATAGGAATCCTGGGCAGAGATAGGTGTGATCTATAAATGGATGGGATCAAGGGCATCCATAACTAATTTAATAGAAGGACTGGTTTCTCAAATTCCCGCGGAGGTAAGTATTACTGTCCTTGATGATAATTTCTTCTTTCTAGATTGTAAATGCAGTAGCATCAGGGACTTGATAATGAAAGAGGGATTTTTAAAATATAGACATACACCTTTTTTTGTCTCAAATTGGTTTCCACTTTTTAATCCTATCAAAGTAGCTGATTTTATGATAGAAAAAATAGTCCTATTGAGAAATCTACCATTGGAATGTAATCATCCAGAGATTATCAAAGATATAGGGAACAACTTTGGGGAATTCCAAAGAGTCATTAAAACTAAACATAGCCATGTAGAATTAATTATTGTAGTTAAAATGAATTACCATAAAAAATTCATTCCCCCTATTCAGCTATGTTTTAATTCAAATATTGTTTTCATAAATCCAAAAATTATGGAGGATTATATAGAAACATCGGAGGTAGACAATAGATTTATCTTAGATGTCTTACAGAATGATATAATCGATCTTCCAAGCATAAACCTAGATGTAAATGTAAGTCTCCTTAAGGACAGAGGAGGCTTTACTCTTTTGGATACAGAAGCCTCAGAAAACTCCTCCCCTAATGTTCAAACAAATTTTACCCCAAAAACAAATGATAGTGAACATTTGGCCTCTATATCTCCCCTACCTATTGAAAATTTAGAAATACCTCATATATATGAGGCATTACCACTAGAAATTGAAAATACACCTATTAATATTATGCATAACTCACCTGAGAAATGTAATCTGGAGAATGAGTTAGAACAGATTGAGTTAGATAAAAAGAATAAAATTTGTTTACATTATGAAGATAAGTGCAACATTGATCTATGTGAGACTGATCTATGAACAGAACAGTCTTTGAAACTTGAATGCTCCAATTCAGTAGCATTAGAGGATCCTGAAGGCAAATGTAAAGAGGTAGTTAATCAAATTATAAATTATTTAGGAGAACCTCTAACGGATGAACTAATGGATATGTTTATGGATGAGATTTGTGATTTTGATGAATTAAAATATCAGAAGGAAATCATAATTAAACTAATTCAGGAATGTATTCTAGAAGAAAATGAGGTAGAGAACACTAGGTCAACTCAACCTTTACTCTCCTCTGTTCTAGAAATGGAAATCTCAGAAAATGTCCTTCTTGTTAATTCTGATATGCCATCAGATATAAAAAATAAAGAGAAGGAAAAGGATAGGCCTATTACAATAAAGGATAATATAAATTTAATTCAAGCTGAAAATGTAATTAAAGATAAATGCACCAATGACATGATCGCTAAAAATATACCGAACATGGGGATGGAATAAGCTATCTCAATCCCTGTAGAGTTAGAAACTCTAAACCTGGATCTATCAGGGAAATCAGAAGATATAATTGAAACATTTGGTAAAGAGATTATAGATATGGATGAACCCCTTGTGCAAATAGAAAATGAACAAAAGAGCCCGGAACAACAGGATAATACTGACATTAAGTTTGCTGGAAACTCAACATTGATTAAGGACTCTATTGAAGGCCTCTTTAGGATTACTAACAAGAATAGAAATTTGGGCATAGCTATGAACAAAGGGAGCCTAACCACACCCAATATTAATAGAATTAAAAAGAAAAGAGGTAGGAAATCAGCCGTCGAATTGAGATCGTTAGACGACAATGCAGGCAACCAAAAAAAGATCATTGATATTTTGTATACAGGGAAGGGGAAGTGCCTTCCCCATCAGCAATGAAAGTCACTACTTGGAATGTTAGGGGACTAAATGCCCCTAACAAACAGAGATTAATTAAGAGATATCTAAAAAACTTTGAATCCGAAATCATATTATTATAGGAAACTAAACTCAATAAAGAGGAAAGTACTAAGGTTAGTAAGAAACTAGGCATCTGGAAATCAAAATTTGTATCATCTATAGGTCATTCAGGAGGGGTAGCAGTATTGTGGGACCCTCGTAAAGTTTCAGCCATACCTAAATCTAATAATAATAATTGGATGGCTCTAGAAATCAAAAGTCTAAAATCTAATCTAAAATTCAATTTAATTAACATATATGGACCGATCCTCAACGAAGAAAAAAGGAGAGTATGACATGAGATTCACCTCTTTTTAAATGATTTATCAGAATACCCTTTCTTTATTGGAGGAGATTTTAATGCCATCTTAGATCCAAAGGAAAAATTCGGAGGCTCACAATACATATCACAAGCACACAAAGACTTTAGCAAATGGGCCTTGGACAACCATTTAATTAGCATTAACACAAATAACGACATATACACTTGGACTAATAAAAGAGCAGGTTTCAGTTACATCACTGAGAAGTTGGATAGGTTTTTTATTAGGACTAATTCAGACAACTTTAATCAACTATATTATGCAAAAATCCTTCCAGAGGCAAGATCAGATCATTTTCCAATCAGGCTTTCTATTACAGAGGATTCAAAACCATCTAGAAATCCATTCAAATTTGAGTTTATGTGGTTCCAAAACCCAGAATTCATTAACCTCATAGAGGATTGGTGGAAACAAATATTGGTAAAAGGATCCAAAATGTATTGCTTAACAGCAAAACTAAAAATTATTAAAAATAAAGCATTGGAATGGAATAAGAACAATTTTAATAATATCTTTGAAGAAAAAGTTCAGTTAGAACAAGAGCTAGCTGACCTTAACAATATAGTAATAAAACAAGGGATGAATGAACAAAGTTATCTCAAAGAAAAGGAGTTAATGACTAAATACAATGCAATTCTCCTTAAAGAAGAGATTTTCTGGAAACAGAAATCGAGGGAATCTTGGCTTAAGGAAGGAGACAGTAACACAAAATTCTTCCATAACACCACTAATTTTAAAAGGAGCATCAATAGAATTTCTAAAATTAAGACTGACGAGGGTCATATCACTGAGGACCCTAACCAAATATCGGCTGTCCTTACACAATTCTTTCAATCCCTTCTTAATAAAACAAAAGCTACTGATTTGAAAGCACAAAATGAAATGCTTAAAGCCATACCCAAGTTGCTCTCGAAAGCAGATAATAAGATGATTAACAATAAACTATCCTTTGAGGAAGTGAAATCAATGGTTTTTCAATTGCATCCAGATAAAGCCCCGGGCCCAGATGGGTTCCAAGCTAGCTTTTTCCAAAAATGCTGGCACTTTGTTGGTGAGGAGGTATGGCAAGCTGTAGAAGCAACTAGAAATTCGGGGTCTTTGTTAAATGAAATAAACAATACCTTTTTTACACTAATCCCAAAGAAAAATGAAAGTACAGAACCAGGGGATTTCAAACCGATATCCTTATGCAATACAATTTATAAGATCCTCTCTAAGTGCTTAGCGAATAGGCTTAAAACACTCCTTCCCAATATTATATCAGAAGAACAGACAGGGTTTGTAGCAAATAGATCAATCCTGGATGGAATTATTATAGCACAGGAAGTAGTGCATACTACCCAAATAACGAAGGATCCAAGCATGCTTATTAAAGTAGACATACAAAAAGCATACGATAAAGTAGATTGGAGATTTCTCTGTAAATGTATGGAAGCATTCGGATTCTCTAAGCAATGGATTAATCTTATTTTCAACTGTATTTCTACCCCTAAAATTTCAATTTTAATCAATGAAACCCTGGAAGGCTTTTTTAGTATATCCAGAGGCATTAGGCAAGGAGACCCGCTGTCCCCTTTCCTCTATGTCATTATGGTAGAAGCATTAGGAAGATCTATAACAAAGAAACAAATAGAAGGAAAAATCATAGGGTTGAAGGCTTCAGAAAACATTCCAAATATTACACACCAACAGTTTGCAGATGATACGATTTTACCTAGCCATGCTAACAGGAAAGAAGGTAGAGCATTTAAAGACATCTTAAACATATACATGAAAGCTTCAGGACAACGTGTCAATCCCACTAAATCCGAAATCTTCTTTATTAACACCTCTCCAAAAGTAGAATTAGAGATATGTAATATGATGGGATACAAAATTGGTAAATTCCCGTACAAATATCTGGGCATTGACTTGGACAAAGGTCTCTTATCCTCCAAGCTTTGGCAGCAAGTAATCACTAAAGTACAAAATAAGAAAAGTTCTTGGAAAGGAAGATGGTTAACAAAAGCAGGTAGGGCGACTATGATAAAATCAGTTCTCTCCACCATACCTACGTACCATATGTGTGTACTCCCCCTCCCTACTAATATTAAAAAGAGCTTAGATAAAATGTTTAGAGATTTTTACTGGCAAGGTCCATCAGAAGATAAAAAACTTGCCCTTGTAATACCCCAAAAATGGGCTATAAGTTCATTAACCTCCTACATCGACAAATCGAACAAAATCGACATCAAAGTCCTAACCAAAGGCACATCTAAACATCATCGAATCATAATTGATTATCTTAAATTCTGCATCGGGGAATATTCCTAGTAATATTCCTAATCATCTTAATTATCTTTAATTTAATGATTATTTGGCAATAAATCACATTTATCCTAAGTTTGATTAATTGAATATTTTCATATTGAATTAATTAGATTTAATATTTAACACTTAATTGTTTAATTAAATTTAATTCTATCTATTATTAATTGTATTATTTAATTTTGACAATAGATCAAAATTTCTATCTTTAATTGATTAAATTCTTATTTAATTAATTAAAACATGTTGTCATTATTTAATAATATAATTTTTAATAAAAGTTTGGTAAAATAGTTAATTAACCCATAAATTAATTGTTTTATTTCAAAAATCAGTTGAGTTGAGGATAAATCACTTTATTTATTTATTTAATTCTTAATTATTATGCATATTCAAAAGAAACAGTTAAACTCCAAATCAGAAAATCAATGCAAGTTATTGACTTTTTGGAACTCAACATCCTTTTGGGAGTTCAAAAAGCTGATCTAAACTCTAATTTGAGTTAAAAAGCTGTTTTTGCATGTTTTTGCATGATTTTGAAAATTAACTATCTTTCATGATCAGATAACTCAAAAATCAAGCTGAGTTTATTTGAGTGATTTATGGCTTTTATCCATGCACCTCCAAAGCCCTAGATTTCTATAAATTAAAGGCTTCAGCTCTTCACAAATCATCTCATATTTTGCACAATCACGCTGGAGAATTGGAATTGAAGAATCAAAGCTCTTGCGAATCGACATCTTTGTGAGATCAATCTTATTTTTTTTGCATTCATTTAGATTCATATTTCATATCATTTCTAGATTAGCATAGCATATCAGTTTTCAATAGCATAGATTCATATCAAGTTTTTATCATTCTTATTGCATAGAAAAATCCAAAAAAAATAGAATAATTGCATTCAATCTCATATCTAGATCAATTGCATTCAAATCCTTCATTTAGGTGTCGTCTAGGTCACTGATCTCGATAATAATCTGAGAACATTAATCTCGCACCTACTAGAAGGCAGTAAATCGCTTGGTTAGATTAGATTTCAATTTTGCACGATTTTGATTTTTGCTAACCTCTAATGTTTTACTGAGTGTTGTGTCTACAGATCAGGTACAATTTTCACACACACATTTCTAGCACCCACCGTGGGGCAACCCACCTTTGCATGCTGGTTTTCATTTTTTTGGGAGCTAAAACCCCAAAGTTTCAAAGATTTAATTTTATCTCCCAAACAGCTTGGAATTTTGGTCTGAAATTTTTTTTGCAGGTTGGTGACATGTCATGGAAGCTACAGTAAAACATTTAGAATTTTTTGAGATGTTTTGAATTTTTAATAATTTTTTCTTGAAATTCTAGAAAAAATTAATATCTGACGCAAATCAGTATATTTTTCAAAAAAATTTATATTTTTGGAAAGCTCTTTAAATTATACAAGGGGTCCATTCTTTGTGTTTTAAGTTTGGACATGATATCATAGCCCAAATAGTCAATTTACAAAAACTGGTCTGTTTTGATAAAATGGGTCTCTAGGGCACAAATGAAGAGATTTTTCTAAAATTTTTGAATTTTTGGAAAGCTCTCTGTTTTTTAGTAGGGGTCTCTATTCTAAATTTCTATTTTTGTGGCCAAAATCATATCAAAAAAATTAGATCTTGTTGACTAGGTCAAATGCAGCAAAAAAAAATAAAGTTTTGTGATGGGTATGCACTTATTTTTTTACATGGTTCAATGAATGATATGAGTTGTCATTTGGGTTGATTGCTGGTTATTATTATTGATAATAATTGATTTTTAGAGCTAACCCTATAGTTTTCATAAGTTGAATATATTTTGCATATCTTGTTTGCTTGTTTGCTTGTTGGAGAGTTCGTCACTTGCTTGCATGGAAAAGCTCAACAAAAATTGCTAAAAATCAAGTAAAATCTACTAAGCGCGTTGCAAGGATCCCAGGTATTCTCCTTCATCTAATAATATTTTGATTTGGGACTTAAAATAAATCTCTTATGTGTCAAGCTTGTGTGCATCTTTTCATGCTTTTGATCTATTTCTACACACTTGCATAATTGATACTAGGTTGTGAACCCTTAAGGATTCATTAAGTAGTCTTAGAATACTTGTGATTGATCTTGATTTCTATCTTGGGTTATTGGACTCGCTAATCCGTCGGCCCCTCATTTCCGCCCCATGGTTGCAATCTCAGCGCCATAAAGGGGAGGGGTCAACAGGACAGAAGCGTTAAATGTTCCACTTGGCAACCCTTTTGTGCTTTTAGGAACTCACTTGTTTTCTAAGTTGGGGACTCATTTTCAGCTTGTGTGAGGTGTTAAGTGTTCCACCTTGTGGACTCATCTCATATTCGCTTTAAGCGTGAAGTGTTCCTCTTTCTACTTTTTGGGTACTTTTGGTAGATTTACTTTCGAAAATATATCTGTGCTCACATAGTAATTAGGCCCTATGAACACTATTCGTGATTCTTGAAAGATTGGATTCCCAGTGAAATCCTTCTTGATGACAGAATCCTTGTAGGTAGGGAGGATACTTAGTGCGTTTCACATTCAACTTGGTTAGTGCATCCTCTCTTATTGATCGACACATTCTCTCTCCGGAGAGGTTGATAGATCACGTAGGGTTGATATCACGAGCTTTGGTGAATCAAAATTGGTTAGTGTGTCTTCTCTTATTGATTGATACATTCTCTCCCTGGAGAGGTTGATAGATCACGTGGAGTTGATATCACAGACCTTGGTGGAACAAAACTTTGTCTTAGCGTGTCGGATTAATCTGCTTGTTTTGTTTGGGTTAAAAGTGAAGAGGTGTCAAAACCTTGAATCTAGAGCCAAGTCCCCTTGTGGTATAAATCTATGAGTCATCTTTAGAGAGGGTTAACCGTAGCGGACAATCCCTTCACAGGGTAAACTGCGTTGACGGAACCTCAAGCGGTCATAGCCATTTTCACCGTGGTAGTGACAGCCGCTATATAAATGTCCTTGTGGAAGAAATCTCCACGGGTATGGTTCATTGTTGGGTTGTCAGATCTCCCTAGCAGCTCTTGAAGATTAAGTTCTCGGACTGTGTCAAAACCCTGGTGCGCCGGGATTGGAGTTCACCCCTTTGAATCATAAAAGTTGCAGAGTCAAACCATTACTAAAAACCCTAGAGAGGCCAATTTTTCACTTTCAGGTATATGTGCGTTATTACAAAACTTTTCAGAACATACACAATTAGTACTCTCAGGGATTAGCACAATTTGGTCACTTGATTGTTCATGCGCAAGGTTACTTTTTCCCTTGTTCATTATTTTCAGACGTGCTTGGAATCACTTGCTTGCTGTTCTGCGTGCTTGTTTATCTACTTAGCTATTAAAAATGATCAAATCTGGTATAACCTTCAAAATTTGGACAGTACAATTTGCAAACAATCCAGAACTGAAAATCTTAAATTTTTGCAAAAATTGACATAAAGTTCTTTCTGGAGTCAAAAGTCATTTCAAGAAGTCAAAAGTCGTATGACTTTTTGTCAAATGTCATTTCAGTAAAGCCCATATGTCGTATGATTGAGAACCCAGTGTCGTACGAGTTTTCAAACCAGCAAAATTCAAGAAGCCAAAAATTGTTAGCAACTATCGTATGAGTTTTGACAACTATCATTTCATCTCTACCCAACTGTCGTACGAGTTTTGCAACTGTCGTTTCATTTATACCCAACTGTCGTACGAGTCTACAGAGTGTCGTTTGGAAAAATTTGAGAAAGTTGTCAGAAATTGTCAAATTGCAAGATATCCAATGTTTTCAGCCTAGTTCCAGAATCTGTCAAAAATATCATTGTGTCAGGAACAGAGCAGTAGCTATTGAGCATTCTACCATTTTCTGAGTTTGATCTTTTGAATCTGATCTAGTCTTCTGTTTGATCAATTTGAGTCTTTTTTATCTCGTGTCAAAACCTTGTCATAACTATCAATCTTCAATCAATCTTCAAAAATAGACTAAGTGTTGAGAACTTGTGTCCGCTATCTTTTGGGCGATCTATCCCATACATCCAGGGCGCAGTTTCCTTCACCCACATCTCATTAGATCTTCAAAACTATCATAATCTTGACAAGGTTGCGTCATCCGATTTTTTTGAATCAAATTGTTCTTTAGTTGTCTTCATCCTTTTTTTTGTTTCATTCAAAGTTAATGGTGGAGACCAGAGCTTCTTCACACAAGAAATCAAAAGAAACGTCTCAGAAATTACTTTTGACCAATACCCTGGGTCCAACTCTGGAACAACTCATCAAGTCAGGTATCTACGAAGACGACGGTCTTGGTAATTTTCGATTGAAAACTGGTTACATACCTCCTTTATCAACTCACAGAGGTAATCAGCAAACTCCTCCTCAATCTGTTCCAGGGAGCCCAAAGACTCCGACCATGTCTCAAGCAGGGACAAACCATGATTCTCTAGGAGGAGGATCCCAGGGACACCATTCTCAACATAATGCTGACCAAGAACCTACCCCCTCTGAAATCCATCGATGTCGAAATGACGATGAATTCAAGAGAATGATGAGCCATTTCTTGAAAGTGGATAGAGAGGCATACTTTTTACAATTAGCCCAGGAAGGGGCTAAGCTTCCTCCCAACTTTAACGTTGATGATATAATCACACATGAGGAAGAAACTCCACTCACAGCTATGACAAAACAGATGCACGCTATACAAGTTGAATTTAACAATCTTAAGAAGGAGAAGGAACCCAAGGAGTTCTCCATGGAGGCCCTATGTCCTTTCCCGTTCGACAAAAACTTGTATATGCCACCATTCCCAAAAAGAGTGGAGATACCAAAGTATGACAAATATGATGGACACTCTGATCCTCAAGATCATGTCAGAGAGTTGTATACGCAATCCATGGAATTCATGCATGAACCGACTTATCTAATGCGTCTTTTTCCTAGATCCTTGGGAGGAGCATCCATTTAGTGGTTTTCAAGATTACCTTCTACGATCAAAACTTTTGAGGAATTGATTAAATTGTTCTATCAACAATATTCCTACAATATTCAACATCTGATTACCATGATCGATATCTGTAACCTCAAGCAATATCCAGGGGAATCATTCCTAACTTTCCTCAAGAGGTGGCGAAAGAAGTTTTCTCTATATGGTAGACCAATTCCCGAAATGGAGAAACTTGAAATCTTTATCAATAACCTTGTTCCAGAGCTCAACTATCCATTACAAATGCAAGATCATGTATCTTTTGATAAAATGGTGGATAATGCAATCAAGATTGAGAAAGTACTTGTCAAGAAAGGAGAAATCACACTTCAAAAGGACAAGTCTGAATCTGGATCTAGCTCAAAAGATAAAAACAAGAGCTAGAATAGAAACAAAGGTATCATCTCTGACGGTGTTGTTGACACTATCCACACCCCATCAAAGGCACCGGCCTACAATCTCACCCTTGCCACCAAAGCCATTGAAGCTTTAGAGCAAAAATCTGCTGAACCATCTCCAAAGAAGTCATTCAAACGATGGGATAATAAATGAAAGTTTACTCCCCTGGGAGAATCTTTGGAATCTGCTCTGAGGACCCTGATAGCTGATAACATGATCTCTTTACCACCTATCCAAAAACCTGATCCGGATCCAAAACCATATTGGTGGAAAGATAATGAATTCTGTGCTTTCCATCGGACTAAAGGTCACAAAACTAATGGATGCTTTCACTTGAGGCATACCATTCAAGATTTGATAGATCAAGGGGATATCATGATCGATAATCCTACCAGCAATAATGATCACACAGCATTTACAGAACCGTTTCCACAACATGGCAAAGGAGTTTCCACTTCCCAGCCTAACATGGGGGCAAAATTCAACTATGCCTACCCTGGAAACGATGCTGTCATCAATATGGTTGAACCATGTCTCTCTGAAAGCTACAATGTCATCACAACTGTACGAAGAGATAGATATCATTCCTTAGCTAATGTAGTTACCAGATCACAAGCTCAGACTCATCTGAAAGGACAAACACCAAGTTCATCTAATGTCCCTAAGATACCTTTCAATCTCACATCTGCTTCTAAATAGAAGGTTGCCTCAAAATCTTCCAATCCAAAGGATACCAGACCTACATCTTACAGGATCGTCCAACAACTCCAGCACACCAATGCCAAAATCTCCATGCTTGAGTTACTTCTAATATCTCCAGCTCACAGAGATATATCCTAGACAAAGCTTTGCTCAGCTCTAATGTTCCTGATGATCTAGATCTAGACAGGTTCCAGACTATGGTTGGTCATCTAACGTCTCCGTAATATATCTCCTTTTCAGAGGAAGATGACAACTCTTTGAGTCACCCACACAATCAGCCCTTACACATAGAAGTCTTGATCCAGAACCGTCACGTCAAACGTGTGTTGATAGATGGGGGTGCAGGCCTCAACATTTGTTCTTACAACTTAATCACACAGTTGGGATTCTCAGAGGTGGCTATTGATCCTAGAAAGAAGATCACTATAAAGGCCTATGATGAACAGGAAAGATCTTCTAAGGGCACCATTGTCTTACCCATCCGAGTGGGTCCAGTCATCAAAGATACCACATGTCAGGTGCTCGATCTACCATTGGCTTATAATATCCTTCTAGGGAGACCCTGGATCCATGAAATGCAAGCCATTCCTTCTACGTATCATCAATGCTTGAAATTTCCCTATGAAGGAGTGGAAGTTACTATCCCAGCAGATCTGAATACAACTTGCAATACATTGAAGGAAAGTGCCGATAAGCTTGTTCCCAACAACAGAGAATCTTTCATCAAGCAACAAAATGTCGCTTCCACATCTAATATGGATGACATTGCTAAAGATATCAATATCAAAGAAAATGGGATGGGAGAATACACTATAGAGCCAGTCTTGTCTCTGACATCTCTCCCAATCTCACCTAAGTCGTATGGCCAATCCTTGAAGCAGTCTAAATCAGAACCTAAGGAACCTATGGAAGCATACAAAAGACATTTTGTGGTGGAGCAAGTATCCAAACAGGAATTTGAAGAGGATGAAGCTGTGCTGGCATGGCTATATAAAGAGGATTCTGAATCTAAAATTGTTCAACCTAGTGAATCTATAGCACCTACAATCCCTGCTAGTTCATATGGTCCAGGAAACAAATTGATAGCCAAGATGGGATATTCCGGTCAAGGACCTCTAGGAATTAGGGGAAAGGGTCTTGTGACCCCCATTTCACATATTGGTCGAGCCAAAAAAGATACTGGTGGCATAGGGTTTAAGAAGAAACCCTATCATCTCAAAGGTGGTTGTTCTCATGTCATAGAACAAATTGCACCCGAAGAACCCCTTCTTAAGAAAGAAGATATAGAACCCTCTGATGATGATTCAGATAGCTCTGAACTTATCCCCTATGAAAAATTGCCTAAAGAGATCAAAGATCGTCTTGATGATACAGATGATCCTATTAGAAGAATTAATGTAGTAGAAACACAAGAACCTACTGTAGCGCAAGAGATGGTTGCACCACAAGAACCAGCCAATCTCGAAGGCAATCAAACTGATTAAGAAGCAGGGGGTAGTTATTCTGACACTGATTCCCATGAATATGAATTCAAGTCAGAGACTGAGGGTAATCCTTCTTGGGGTATTCATCCTGATTTCACACATTTTCTAAGATTTCCTAGAGATTCTGAATCAGAAGATGAGTCAAATGATTATGAATGGGGTGCCATTCCAGAAGAAGATGAGCTTATAACAGAGAAATCTATTGATGTTATTCACCAATATGTCTCTCAACCCAATGTAAGTCTAGAGCGAAATAATGAACTTAACGTGTCTGATCCACCTATGGCTGAAGAGGACTCCCATGATGATGTTGAGCCTATTCACGAATTGAACATTTTGAACTGTAATATCACCTTTGAACTTGAGCGTCGGGTTAGGACCAATGATGACATATCCACATCCGTGAACACCATATCCCAAGCCTTTCCCACTTTGACTATCCAACGCCCTGATCTTATCGACCAAACTTCCACAAACCCAAACCATGGTATGTATACCTTCCCAAATGACTATGCCCTTGCTTGCTACCTCAATGTCATTGAGCCTATGAGTACTTCCATCAGTGAATCGAGCGTCAGCATGACTGAGTCGGACATCAAATATCTTAGTCAGAAAAACAAGAGTAAAAAGAAAAAGAAAAAGAGTTATGAGGGTGAAAACCACTTTGTGGCAGTCTCAGAACTGACAAAAGTAAAATGAAAAGATGTATCTGAAGGTGAAAACCTCTCTGAGGCGCCTAAGGATGAGATATTTGATGTCCTTCCAAGTCATTTACAGGATAGATCTCCAGTTCTAATTGAGCCAACTCAATCCATCAATTTGGGTACAACAGAGGAACCACAATTGGTACATGTAGCACAATCTTTATCAGACGAAGAGAAACAGAACTTCACTACCTTCTTATCAGAGAAAAAGATCAACTTTGCATGGAAATATTCAGATATGCCAGGATTGGATCCCAATCTCATTATGCACCATCTATCCATTGCTCCGGAGTAAAACCAATCAAACAAAAATTGAGAAAGATGCATCCTCATGTTGCACTCTTAGTCAAAGCAGAACTAGAAAAACTCCTAAAAGTTGGATTCATCTGTGTCATAGACTACGCTGAGTGGATTTCCAACATTGTACCTATTTCCAAACCAGATGGTTCCATCAGAGTGTGCACAAACTTTAGGGATGTGAACAGAGCATGCCCTAAGGATGATTTTCCACTGCCTAACATTGATATGATAGTGGACATGACTGCGGGCTATGAAATGTATTCCTTAATGGATGGCTTTTCTGGGTACAACCAAATCAAAATTGCTCCAAAAGATCAAGAGAAAACAGCTTTCACATGTGCGTGGGGAACTTTCTATTGGAATGTTATGCCATTCGGACTCAAAAATGCTGGAGCTACATATCAAAGAGCAATGACATCTATTTTTCATGATATGATGCATAGAACAATGGAGGATTACGTAGATGATACCTTGGCAAAATCCATGATTAGAACTGAACATCTAACAGACTTGAGCATGATCCTCGACAGAATGGAAAAATTTAGTCTTCGACTAAATCCTAAAAAGTGTGCTTTTGGAGTCACTTCTGGAAAGCTCCTAGGATACATCGTCTCCAAGAAAGGCATTGAAGTTGATCCAGCTAAGGTCAAGGCTATAATAGAGATGCAACCTCCCACAAATATTAGTCAAATGAGGACATTGCAAGGCAGAGTTCAATCTATCAGAAGATTCATATCATAGCTAGCGGACATCTCACAGCCTTTTACAAAAACATTACATAAAGGTGTGACCTTTGCATGGAATGAAGAATGCGAGAACAACTTTAAACATATCAAGAAGTATCTATCAAATCCACCTATATTGATGCCTCCTATTCATGGGAAGCCATTAATATTATATGTCTCCACAACAGATACATCACTGGGGGCATTGCTAGTACAGCATGATGAGAACAAGAAAGAAAGAGCCATCTACTATATCAGCCGAACTTTAGTGGCCTATGAGAAGAACTACTCAATGATAGAGAAGGCATGTCTCACTGTGATCTTTGCATCACAGAAATTGAGACACTACATGTTAGCTCGTACTACTCATTTGGTAGCTAAAATTGATCCACTGAAATATCTCCTAAGCAAAGCTGCCCTCACAGGTAGACTAGCTAAATGGGTCATGCTCTTGAGCGAATTTGACATTGAATATGTTGAAAGAAAAGCTATCAAAGGATAGGTCATTGCTGATCAATTAGCTGAAGCACCACTGTTTGATGATACACCCATGCAAATGGAATTTCCCGATTCCTCTATCATGCACCTCTCTTCTAGAGCATGGCGGTTATTCTTTGATGGCTCCTACACACAGAATGGATCTAGAGTAGGCATATTGTTCATCACTCCTCAAGGATACTCGATACCCAAAGCATTTAGATTAAAGTTTCCTTGCACAAACAATATTGCTAAATATGAGGCACTTCTCAATGGTATGAAAATGGCAATACAGTGGAGAGTTACAGAGATGCACATTCATGGAGACTCACAACTGGTTATCCACCAAGTCAATGATGTGTACCAAACCAAAGATGAAAAGCTCATTCCTTACAAGAGAATGGTAGATGATTTAAAGAAATACTTCATCTCTATCACATTTGAACAAATACCCAGAACGGAGAATAAGGCCGCCGATGCAATGGCGACACTATCTACTCTCTTACAGCAGCCCGAACATGAGCTACGCTACGAGTTCCTGGTGGAAGCCCTATCCTATCCTGCATATGACTCCCCTGAAACCCGCATGATCTGCACCATTGTAGGTTATGATTCATCCCGCTATAAAAATCTATTCTCCTATCTCCACGACCAAATCATCCCTGAGTCCTTTAACCATTTTGAGAAACATAACCTTATCTGATCCGCATCCCGATATGTCATCATTGGTAATGATCTATACAAACGAGGTCTAGATGGTACACTGCTTAGATGTTTAGAACGGGAAGAGTCTCAACGTGCATTAGAGGAAGTCCACGAGGGTATATGTGGGTCACACTCGAATGGTTTAACGTTAGCTCGAAAACTTATTAGGGCTGGGTACTATTGGCCTGAAATGGAAAAAGAGGCTATTAAATTTGCTAAAAACTGTCAACAGTGTCAAGTACATGGCAACTTGATTCATGCTCCAGGGAGAGATCTGATTCCCTTTACTACACAATGGCCTTTTCAACAATGGGCATTTGATCTCATAGGTGCTATCCATCCACACTCTTCTAATGGACATACCCATATAATCACAGCTACAAATTATTTTACAAAATGGGTAGAAGCAGTTCCTCTAACACAAGCAACGGGGAAACAGATCTCTATGTTCATCCTGAACTACATCATTTGTAGATATGGGATCCCTCACTCTATAATCACAGATAACGGGGGACAATTCAAAAACAAGGACCTAGATGACTTATGTGCCAAGTTCAAAATTACTCAACATTGGTCATCTATCTACTATCCTCAAGGGAACGGACAAGCTGAGGCTTCAAACAAAAATCTCCTGAAGATCTTGCATAGAACAGTGAATAAAATAGGAAGAGACTGGCATCTGATGATCAATCCAGCTCTCTGGGCATACAGAACTAGTATCAGAACACCTATAGGGGCTACACCTTTCGCTTTAGTTTATGGGTCTGAAGCGGTACTGCCTATTGAGGTTGAAATCCCATCACTCAAAATCAAAATGCATGGACTTGTCACTGATGAAGACTACAGAGTGTCTAGGTTACAAGAACTTGAATTACTAGATGAACGCAGGCAAGCAGCGTATGATCATCTTAGAGTGTATCAGAAAAGAATGTCTAGAGGCTACAACAAGAAAGTCAGACATAGAGAATTTCAGGTTGGCGATCTAGTGTTGAGAGAAAATCCTAAAAATCAATCACATCGAGAACGCAAGGGGAAGTTCGAACCCAACTGGCTGGGTCCCTTTGTAATCACTGCTACTTTTGGCTCTGGTGCCTATCAACTCTCAACAACTGAAGGAGAACAGCTCCGAGAACCAATCAACATTCTCCATCTGAAGAAATTCTACGCTTAAGGCATTCAGTGCTTGGTAAATGTCCTGAAAAAAATCTTTAAAAATCAGAAAAAGTCCTGAAAAAATGAACATCTTGGTGAAAACTTAGCAATAGGCGCCTTGATGATTCACAAAAAAAATAAAAAAATATCAAAAGTACAAAAAAATTGAAAAAATGAAAAATACAAAAAAATGAAAAAAGAAAAAAAAAAGTGCCTTGGTGAAAACCTGGAAATAGGCACCTCGGTAGCAAAAATAGAATCTCTACCAAGATGGTGAAAACCCAGCAAACGGGTGCCACTTGTTCCAAATGCTCCATCTATTAGCACGATCTTGGTCTTTCCCAGCTTTCAGTCTTGCTTTAGTTTGTACATATCTCCCGGTTTGTTTCTGCATATCCTGGTTTCAATAAGTCAGTCTGTACACCAATCAGCTCAAGCGTCTGTATCCTATCAATGTTCAAATTTGGGGGCAATCAATGTCATATCCTATGGTCTCCCATGTATCTTAGACATGTCATATCTAGCCAGAGTCCTTTGAAGCTTCATGTGAGTCAGTGAGTCAGTCTTGTCTCCAGAAAGGATTTTGCATCTACAACAATCAAACATCAAACTCAAACTGAAAACAATCTGTGCTTTTTACATGCTTTTATCTCCTTGTATGCTTATTGATCCGCATTGAGATTTTTGCATATTGTGTCCCTTCGAGCTCTTCGATGATGTCCTTTATAGGATTTAGAGAGTGATGACTGGGGGCATAATCTTTTCTGTCTTCTGCTTGTATGTGAAATCTTATAACTTTGGAAATTCTAGATTGAAATGGTGTCTGACTGTAAGAGCCTCTATCTCGAATTGGATGGCCATGCGTACCTCAACCATTGATACCCAAAAAAATTCAAGGAAGTTTGATCTAACTATTGTCTTTTTGAGTAAGTTCTTTCTCCTACTGTGAAACGTGATCTTGCCTAAGGAGGTGAACGATAAAGGGTCACTACGGGTAATTCACATTGGATTTAGAATGATCTCTTGACTATTTGATGTGTTTGCAACGCAAGGCGTACTCAGGTCATCATGACGTGTATGTTTTGATGCTTGTACAAATTGCTATATCAAAATGGACATGATATTCAGGTCATCCTGGCGTTTGTGCCTTGATGCTTATATTTAATCTGACATTTTGAAAATAAAGTCAATATTCATATATCCATGGTTGTTGACCAGTGGGTGTTGTATTGATTCTTGCGCATACAAATCGATATTCATATGTCTATGGTTTCATAGCTAGTGGGCATTGTATTGATTTATCCGGTTACCTAAAAGTTCAATGATGATAACAAATCGACATATGATCAGTGACTAGGTCCTAGGTCTTAGGTTGCATTTCATTTTGCATGTCTCATTGCATTTTGCATGTTTGCATGATCTCACAATGATTAAACAAACTTCAATGCTTAAATGATTCTTCAAATCGCATCTTCAAGTCTAACAAGAACTGCATCTCACACGAAGGTTCCTCCAATGAAATAGCAAGTAGAATCCTTTTTCGGGATCAAAATTCAAATCTGAGATCATTCATATTATTAATTGCTTGCATAATCAACCTTCAATCATCACAGAAATCTAGTATTCAACTTAATTGATTATCTTACATCAAACTATTGAAATTTCAACTTGGTCAACCATGGTCAACTCATGGTCAAACCTAGTCAAACTTGGTCTTTTGGGACCTTCCAACGATGCAGAATGTGTTCTCGGACGTGTATAACCACTTCTCTTATCAATTTACATGCTTCTAAATCATTTAACGCTGACTTCTCTTGTCAGATTTCAATTTTAATCCCGAAGGGGGCATGGTATTGCATATCATTCAAAGTCTGTAATCAAATTTGAAATCATATCTTTATGGAAATCATATCTTCCTTAGTAAACAAGATAACAATCACGTCTAGTCGCTGATTCATCAAAATTCCTCATCGCTCGAGGCAAACCTATCATCACTTGGGGCATATCAGATTTGTCGATCCATATCAATATGGTATTCTCTTAATCTTGTAATCTGTATCAATTTTTGCAACCATCAGATCATAGTGTTCTTTCCTTGGTTCTTCGGCAACTGAAGGGTTTGGATGTGATACTTGCTAGTTCTGCTAAGACAATCGAGTCTAGAACGGTTCACTCACTTCTTTGCAATCCTAAGGTTTGGAATCAGGCATTTTGACACTTTTTCACAATCATCGATTCATTGCTGCTATAGTAAACATTATCTCTGGTCATTCAGGACCTATTATCTCCATATCAAATCAATAATCAATCAACTTCTGTCTCATATCAATTATCAATTTCGAATTAGTTTCATATCTCTATCAAACACAGACTATCTTTGAACCACTACGCTTCGCACAGTAATTCAAAGAGGGGCAAAATGTAATACCCCAAAAATGGGCTATAAGTTCATTAACCTCCTACATCGACAAATCGAACAAAATCGACATCAAAGTCCTAACCTAAGGCACATCTAAACATCATCGAATCATAATTGATTATCTTAAATTCTGCATCGGGGAATATTCCTAGTAATATTCCTAATCATCTTAATTATCTTTAATTTAATGATTATTTGGCAATAAATCACATTTATCCTAAGTTTGATTAATTGAATATTTTCATATTTAATTAATTAGATTTAATATTTGCCACTTAATTGTTTAATTAAATTTAATTCTATCTATTATTAATTGTATTATTTAATTTTGACAATAGATCAAAATTCCTATCTTTAATTGATTAAATTCTTATTTAATTAATTAAAACATGTTGTCATTATTTAATAATATAATTTTTAATAAAAGTTTGGTAAAATAGTTAATTAACCCATAAATTAATTGTTTTATTTCAAAAATCAGTTGAGTTGAGGATAAATCACTTTATTTATTTATTTAATTCTTAATTATTATGCATATTCAAAAGAAACAGTTAAACTCCAAATCAGAAAATCAATGCAAGTTATTGACTTTTTGGAACTCAACATCCTTTTGGGAGTTCAAAAAGCTGATCTAAACTCTAATTTGAGTTAAAAAGCTATTTTTGCATGATTTTGAGAATTAACTATCTTTCATGATTAGATAACTCAAAAATCAAGTTGAGTTTATTTGAGTGATTTATGGCTTTTATCCATGCACCTCCAAAGCCCTAGATTTCTATAAATTAAAGGCTTCAGCTCTTCACAAATCATCTCATATTTTGCACAATCACGCTGGAGAATTGGAATTGAAGAATCAAAGCTCTTGCGAATCGACATCTTTGTGAGATCAATCTTATTTTTTTTGCATTCATTTAGATTCATATTTCATATCATTTCTAGATTAGCATAGCATATCAGTTTTCAATAGCATAGATTCATATCAAGTTTTTATCATTCTTATTGCATAGAAAAATCCAAAAAAAATAGAATAATTGCATTCAATCTCATATCTAGATCAATTGCATTCAAATCCTTCATTTAGGTGTCGTCTAGGTCACTGATCTCGATAATAATCTGAGAACATTAATCTCGCACCTACTAGAAGGCAGTAAATCACTTGGTTAGATTAGATTTCAATTTTGCACGATTTTGATTTTTGCTAACCTCTAATGTTTTACTGAGTGTTGTGTCTACAGATCAGGTACAATTTTCACACACACAGCCCTTATTAAATGGGATACCTTATGCAAACCAATCTCTAAGGGGGGCCTTGGCATCAAAAATCTTTTATGGCAAAATCAAGCTCTTGGAGCTAAACTCATCTGGAGATTGTACAAGGAATCTAGTAGCAAATGGGCGTCAATATTATTACATAAATATATCCCCGATGCGGACCCCATTAATATATTTAGGTCGCATTCACATGTTAAAGGCTCTCGGATCTGGAACTTTATTAAAGACTGTAGAGGAATTATTAGCAAATGTCTAACATGGGATGTAGGTGCAGGAGACCAAGCACTGTTCTGGGATGATTCATGGGTAGGACTTCCTCCCCTAAACAAGCAGAGCTTCTCATTGGAGTTTATGGAAGAATGTAAAAAAGTTAAAGGCATTTATCTTAAGGATTATCTTTGTAAGAAAAGAGTCACCAAATGGAGTGATTTAGAGGAAATTGATTTTGTATGGCATGAGAAGCAAAATCATTTGGCAATTCTGAAAGATAGAGAGGTATCACTCAAAACTAGATCAGATATTTTAATCTGGGTAGGATCCAATAATGGTAACTATTCTGTTAAAGAGGGCTACAATTCTATTATTAGGGAGCTGAAATTGGACAATATAGATATACCACTGAACCTTTGCTGGAATAAATCCTGTCTCCCTAAAGATGGCATGTTTTTATGGGTGGCTATGCAAAATAAGATTCTTATAGCAGATAGACTTAATAAATTGGGTTTTGAAGGGCCATCTAGGTGCCCCCTGTGTGAGAATCATTCTGAGGATGTTAATCACATTCTCCTTAACTACCCATTCTCACAAAAATGTTGGAATTGGCTTCACCAAAGTTTAGGTTGGAAATCTGCTCTTCATTCTGATTTATTAAGCAACCTTAAAGCATGGCCTTCTCTTTATAAAGACAATTTATATAAGGATATTTGGATTATCTCTCCATCAATAGTAGTTTGGGAAATTTGGAAAGAAAGAAATAGAAGGATTTTCACCGATCAGAAACTACCATGGGATACAATCACAAACAAGATAGAAGTGTCAATAGTAGAAATTATTAACAACAAGCTCAGGGACAAGTTAAGTTATGAAGAGTCTTTTAAGAGCTGAGATAACAAAATTAGATTTAAATGGCCTAAATTAGATATTCCTCCCTTATATGGAAAAGGGGAACCCAAAATGAAGGCTGACAGAGCTTCCTGTAAATGGATTCCTCTGAAAGAGGGATGGTATAAACTTAACTTTGATGGAGTGTTTAGAGGTAACCCTGGGGTTGCAGGTGTTGGGGGGATTATCCGAAATTGGAAGTCAAAATTTATTGCTAAGTTCTCCAGGCCCATCAACCCCACCACTAATAACATGGCTGAATGCAAAGTGGCATTAGAGGGCCTAAAGTTATGCAAGAGTCTTAACATTTCCAAAGTAATAATTGAAGGAGACTCTCAAATAATCATCAACGCCATTCGAACTAAAAAAATACCTAATTGGATTCTGAACTCAAAAATAGAAGAGATTAATCAAATAATGGAGAGTATAACTAAATATAAAATCAATCACACCTACAGAGAAGGTAATACAGAGGCAGATATGCTAGCTAATCTAGGAGCTAATGGAGTTGTAATAATGGACCAGCATATCCAAGATAACCCTTAAGTGTTTATATAAATAAGATGATATATCAGATAAGTCACATTTGATACAAACTTTAATAGGTAATTAAGATAATTGAACTCTTTATCATTAGAGATTGAGTAGCTTCAAAGTGATATATGTAGGTAGTATTAAGCACCACTACTCTATAACAAACACTCAATGGATTAAGTATATTAATAGAGCAGGTATTTTTTCTATAAGGCTTCAAATTTAGCTAATTCAACACATTTACATCTAATAGTTCTTTCTCTTCTTTAAGCTCCTAGTACCCTGTAATGATTACAGTTCGGAGTCTAGACTCATTGCAAGGATTAACTAGAAAGTATATTGTAATGATTACATGACCACTAAATTCATTACTGTAATGATTATAGGAAAGAGCATGGGAAACAAAGCAAGGTCATCAAGTTTCCTCCGACAATGGGTAAACCTATTTCCGCTTCATGGTCCTTTCACACAGTCTTTGTTATCATTTTTTAAAGCTTGTTGTAGCAACCATCATCAACACAACAAAAAGGGCAATGATGACAAGGATAAGTAAACATTACAGATAGACTACTAATTATAGTTATTGCTCAATTTAATAAGAGCATGATGAATAGAAACTATAAGTTTTCCTTTTATTGCGCACAAGGTACTCATTATAAGTATAACCCCAAAGCTAAGTAGTATTCTTTTACAACGGTTCTTTAGACTAATCCCTTACTGGTGATGACTATTATTAGATTGTATTGATATTTATCCTCCCTAATTATATTAATATAGTATCCTCTTTGTATGTTTGGTAGGCTAAAACAATAATAAAGAATTTAACTTTAGCTAATTTCTACCTATTAGGGACTAAAGAAAACCAACTTTATTGATTAATTTGCCTGAGGAGTCTGGATAATCACAAGAGTAATTTCTGTTGAAATAAAATTAAGAGGCTTACAAGGAACCTCTACATAACTCCTCATTATGATAGACATCCAGGCTATACACGAAATTAGTCAGATCATAAGTATAGCATAAAGGAGACTGCTTAGTTCTGTTACAAATATTCCTAAAATGCTCAGATTAAAGATTGCTAACTTGTGGAAGGAAACAACAATCTTAAACGGTAAGGATTATTAACCACATAGATATATTTTGTCTCTAATATTATCATGATAGAAAAGAATGTGTTCAAGTAAAGGTAAGTAGATGTTAGTAGCACTTAAGGAACAGTGGCTTAGAAACGGTAAAAATTAAGCTTATGTTTTTTCTTTAATATAACTCTTAGTATGTCTATTTTCCTAATATTTCATATAATCTATAGAGTGGTTTTTAAGTCAATATTCACAATATTCATAGATAGGTGATGGAGCTAAGATGTAGGACCTTCTAATGTTGATGTCGATTAACCTTGGTTTTTGGAGGATTTTTGTCTTGTTTGTTTAGGCAGGATTATCATTCAGATGATCAATACTTATTCTCGACAAAGTAAGAGGATCAGATATTGTATATATTGTATAAATGACTTAACCCTTGTGTAATC
The DNA here is from genome assembly GCA_027943335.1 of Chamaecyparis obtusa. Taxonomy (NCBI): domain Eukaryota; kingdom Viridiplantae; phylum Streptophyta; class Pinopsida; order Cupressales; family Cupressaceae; genus Chamaecyparis; species Chamaecyparis obtusa. Next base: position 185,590 of record BSBK01006586.1, read on the forward strand.
ACTAGTCGATGTATATCAATCAAATCATGATTTTAAAAAAGAAAAATAATCTCGAGTTTTTTCAGGACGTGGGTATGCCCACGAAAATATGTATAAATCTCGATAGGTATCGAGCTGTGGGTATGCCTATGGAAACATGTATTTTTACAAATCTCGACAATCATCAAGTCGTGGGTATGCCCACGTTAATTTTGTATAAGGACAGGACCTACGGTCCCGGGCAAGGTTGGAGGTTTTCTCAACCCCGCTCTTTCTTACCAGTGCCTGCAGTGAGCGGGGTCACATTGTAGATTAATTATTTATATTAATAAAAAAAAAACTTTCTAGGGCTACGACCTTTTACTGATAAAAAAAGAAGAAGCAAGTAATAGACTCAGCAAAAAAACTTATTAATAAAATGGTATATTGGAGTCATAAATTGGAGGTTATTTTAAATGGTATATAATACTTACCACCCCCATGCTAGTAACTTTTTTTTTGTATCTATGCAATTCAAATGGTAATCTATTAGCAGTTCTTCCCCTACACTTATTGATTTTATCGCACATACAAAAACACGATTCCCCTCACACGCCTCGTATATGCAATTGGGTCACTTATTAGTTGACCCAGGTCACATACTATTTATAAAATCTGCAATATTCCCTATTGCTTTTGGTCTTCCGTCAATGTACATAGCAAATCTTTTACTTTGATCATTTTCTTTCCATTGTATATAATTTGCTGACAGCGCATATCTACACATAGTTTTTTTATATCAAACAATCTACATCCAATCACTATAATTGTAACAAGGTTTGACATACTCCATCAATTCAACAAATTTTTTGTAACATACCTTTATGCCATCCATGGAAAATAGGTCCAAGCCATTTAATGATGATGGAGCTATGTGATATATTGTCTCTTCAAAACAAAAATCAGTGTTAATTGGAGGTAGTTCCTTGGGTACCCATTCTTTCTGAAGATGTGTGTACCTCAATGGAACCTTGATGTTGCCTTTGGTCTCATCATCATAAGAACATGACCCCCCTTTAGCAAGGAAAAATTGCATGCATTTATTGAATTTTCTTCTAATCTTTTGACCTCTAATTGATCTCCCTATTTTAGGCCTACTACATGTCAAACTTTCATCTTCTATTCCCACATTTCCCTCACTTGAGGAAGACAAATCTAACAAGTACCTATTTGGTGGTTCCTGCAATCCATCAAATGAGACATATAGTTGGTAAGGAGTGAGATATTTTGCTAAATGAGGGTAATGTTGATGAAGTTGGCCCTAAAATTGATGTTGAGGGTAGTAGTGTTAAATCATGAGCAAGTTAATACCTTATTATTAAACCACTCAATGAAGATGGGTGTAAAGAGAAAGCAAACAATTAATAAACTATTTCTATAGGGCGTATTGACTTATACCTGCTGATCCATATCACTATGCAGTATCCTCCTAAAAAGGGTTAAATTTTCTGCATATTTGAATCATTTATCTTAAGTTAGCTAAAAATTACATAATACGTATGCTACAAATTACGTAAAAGACAACATGAACAATATGCATTCATCATAATCATTGTATATTTTTTAATTCCTTGTCTTTACCTTATGTGCGGAATGCAAGATCGTCAACAAAAGGGGTGATGATGTGTGTAGTCAATTGCTTGTTTCCACAAAGGGTGACAATCACACAAAATATGTACATGTAATTAGTAGCATTTAATTGAGCATCATAAGTAATGCATTAATAATTTTTTAAACAATAAATACATTAAATATATGAGTAATAATTGAAACACGTGTATCATAAATCACATATGGTGTAATCATTAGAATTGAACACAATGTATTAATTGTATATTTTTTAATTCCTTGTCTTTACCTTATGTGTGGAATGCAAGATTGTCAATAGAAGGGGCGACGTCCATGTGTGTAGTCAATTGCCTATTTCCACAAAGGGTGATAATCACACAAAATATATACATGTAATTAGCACCAATTAATTGAGCATCATTAAATATACGAGTAATAATTGAAACACGTGTATCATAAATCACATATGTTGTAATCATTAGAATTGAACATAATGAATTAATTATACCATGGCATTAGAGTTGAATACATCAATAAATCAATATTAAATATATATACTAATCAATACAAATATACTCAATAGTATTGTCAAGCTTATACTAATTTGAAGGAGTTAAAGCCGCACTCAAGTATACCATCCAAGATGTCATAGTATCAATTTTGAGATTGTTGAGGATGTATGTCGTTTCTAGATGAAATATTAGTGACCTCAAAGACTGCAGTTATCCTAGAATCACAAGTTTTCTTCATATCATCCAATTTTTTTATGCAAAATTTGTAGCCATGATAGTACATAGCTTTGTAGTACTTGACCTAAAAATTTTCAAGCATGTGAAAATTATTTGCATCGTGAGTTGATATTGTCATGATGATTAATAAATTTGTATGTACCTATCTACCTCTTAAACCATATGTTAGATCAATTACCATTGGCGTAACATTAGAATCTCCATTATGATGAGCGTCTTTAACCAATGAAACAACACCTTCCCATGTTAACGAGTGACCATTTGTTGACATCGTTCAATCCATACCGTCATCCAATCAAGATTGTTCATAATATACAAATGTAGTGCACCCCACTCTTGACCAACTGTATAAAAAAAATAGACCAATTAGAAATAACTTATATTACTGAGTAATAAGAATTAATTAACTACAATAACATCTTATAATTACCTCTCACTTTCCTCAATCTACCTTTCCCCATCAAGTACTCCCTTTTGAATTTGTTCATGCAGTTGAGATCCCAAATACAATCTACATGGATCTTTGCTACAAACTTAGGAAGATATTCACTAATGTACACCATGGTCTGGTATACCATATATCCCTCCACCATAGAACCCTCAAGATGTGCTCTCTGTCGAACCAGGTCCTTAAAAAATTTCAAGTGCATCTCAACCATCTACATTGACCTAGTTTGTGTAAGTCCACACAATTCAATCTCCTCAACTTGATGTATGATGTAGTGTTCTTGTGCATTGAAAAAAGTTGCAGGTAAACACTTTTGCATTTCACACATAAGCTGATGAATTTTTCTCTTCCAATATTTTATATCTTCTTTATTGATTTCTTTTGATGACAACCACCTCATGTATTTTCCAAGATAATATATAACTTGTTTGACACTGTTGTCAAAGTGGTGTGGGAGAGATAGAGGTAGAACATACTACAATAATTGTAAAATGATATTTTCAATATTTTATAAAATAATACAATAAAAACTACATGCAGTATACAAATATACAGTGAATATAGAATAACATGAATTACCTTAATAAATGTATGTCAATCATGTGTTTTCATCCCTGGTCCAAATTCACTTTTCTTTGATATGCGATTGTTTATGTTCACAACAAATCTTGTGAGAAATTAAATTTTTTGTATGACTTCTTTTATAGCATTTCTTTGTTGCTCCAACAATAACTAAGGAAGGGCACTTATATCAATTTGGTATCCATTGTTTTTTTTCAAATGACATTTTTCATTGCATGGTTGGATTCTTCAATGTCACTACAAATTTAGACAATTTTGTCTTTGTCACACCTTCCATCCAATATTTTCCATAATGTCTATGTTACATTCTTTCCAATATTCATAGCATAAAAAAAATGCACGATTGAGAGTTGCTCATAGTATGACAACCTACTAAATTGTGTAGGATAACTTTTTAGTCATTTTGGAAGTTGGTCATTAATGCCTTAACAACCTTCACGAGCATCAATTACATCATCAGTAAACAAAACACAATATCAAAATATAAATTTCAAACAAAAACCATCAGATGGAATGACATTACCTCGATAATTTATTCAATTGTATTCCAACTTCCATAGGCGAGGTGTCATTCTCTGTGGATTTGACATAGTCTCTTCTTTCCCATTGAAAAGATATTTTTCGGTAATTCGGTACTTATGATTTCTATGGAGAAAGTGTCTATAGTCATCGAACACCTTCTTTCCTAAACTTTTTGAATGATGAGATTTCAACTTTAGACCACAAATTGGATATGCAAATTTTTCCTTTGTCTGAAGACCTACAAGATCGCATATAACTGGATTAAATATATTAATTTTGATAATTACAATTATCATGCGCAACTTAAACATACAACAAAGATGTGTTAGCACTATAACATACCAAAAAAGAGGTGTTAACAAGAGAACATACCACAAAAATGTGTTAGCCCAGGGGCATCCTGTATTGTCCATACAAGCATTGCATGGAATTAAAATTGTCTTTGTCCTATTGGTCTAGAGATGTCATACATAGTGATCCCATTTTATACACCAACAACTCGTCAATAAGGGGCCCAATATATACATTCATATCTTTAACTTGGTACTTACCTAGTTGAATGAACAAAAATATTACATAATTATTATGACCATTTTGATGGGGTATTTATAATAAATTAATTTAGATGACTATTAAATAAAAAAATACCTGGAACAATCATTGCCAACATTATGTGCTCCCTCTTTATGCACATCCAAGGAGGAATGTTATTGTTGATAACGAAAATAGGCCACACCGAGTAAACAAATCTCATCTCTCCAAATAGATTGACACCGTCCACTGCCAATGAAAGCTTGAGATTACGAGGTTCTTCTTTAAAGTGTGGTCAAGTTTCCTCTATTTCCTTAAATGTTGAACCATTCGCAGACATTTTCATAATGTCATCTCAACTTCTATTGTGTGCATGGTAATTCATAAATTGTGCCAAGATAGTGCACCTGAATAATCATTGCAGACGTGGAATAATGGGAATATATCGAAGAACCTTGCGAGGTACCTTTTTTATTATTTGATTTAATTGATATCTACTAATATGACAATTAGGGAGATCTATTGCAAATTCATGTTGTTTATAATATATAATATGATCATTCAGACATGCATGTATTTTTTGATACTCCATTCCAATTTCTTTCATAATGGCAGATAATTCTTGGTACGAGTGGGGTAGAATGTTGGATAGTGGTAACAAACACTCACCTATCAACCTATGACAAAAAATATAATTTATTAATATAAATAATATTTTTGGTACATGATTCACCCTTTGTTAACTATAAGGAAATTATGACTAAAAAAGATGAAAAAAGATGACATATATGACATACCTTAACATACATGTGATTCGTAGATTGGATAAATCATTCATAACCTTCAAGTTCACCAACAAAAATATAGAGGCAAGAAGAGTTGTTTGGGAGCCTTTGTATAGGGGCTCATATGCCTTCTCAAGTATAGGTACATCAAGGTCATCTTCATCATCATCATCATCAGTTGCGCTAGTACCATCATCTTGATCATCATGATTAGTTGCGCCAGTACCATCATCTTTAATTGTGTTATCTATCACAAGATCATCTTCTTCCATGGGATCATTATCTTCTGCTTCGATATTCACACCTCCATGTTCCCCCAGTTGGAAATCCACATTCTCCAAATTGTCATGGTTCATAACATGAAACTTAGGGTGGTTGACCTATATCAAAATGATGACCTTAAATTAACCATGACCATGATGTCATCATTAATTGATTTCTTATGTATATAAATTGTTAAAATAATATATTGAAATACATACCAATGGACAAAATTAATTTCCCCCTTCAATGTGACCATGTTGCCTACAATGTTGCTCAACTGTTTTGATTAGATATCTTCGAGTCTTTAAGACCTTGCAAATTTTGTAGGGATAAAAACATTTTCTATCATCTTTTCTTTTCAAGTTAGATCACAATCTAGCAATTGTCTCCTTATTTTGTTCTGGGTTGATATTGTCAGACATGCTCTTTCTTCAAAGGTGAAAATTCAGGGTATAATTATTCCAAAAAATCATCTCCTATACTTTAAATTAAGATATTAATGTTGTCATCTGTCAAATATAAAAATACTAGCATTAATGTTGTCATCTTCCAAATATAAAAATACTTGCATTATTAATATCTTGTCAAACATGTATGCTAAATGAAGCCTCTAATCACACAACCAATGAATAAGAGTTGATCAGAGAAGGTATATGCATAGGTGAAAAATATGCAGATTTGACCAAGCATTACTGGGAGCTAGACCCCACAATAAATGGACTTGTGATAATTTTCACAATAGTACATTTGTTGTAGGGTAAGCTCCCAATAGTGCATAGAAAAATCTACATGTTCATCACCTGTGCATATACCTTTTCTAATCACACAACCAATGAATAAAATTTCAAATGCCAATTTCTTTAACAATTCAAATGTCTCAAGTAGACAAGATTCTAAATGGAACTGCTTTGATAACATATAGATACAAATATGAGATTAGAGTTGATCGGCCTTCACCTGTGTATATACAACCTTCACCTGTGCATATAAGAGTTGATCAGAGAAGATATATGTACATATGACAAACATGCAGATTTGGCCAAGCATTACTGGGAGCTAGACCTCACAACAAATGGACTTGTGATGATTTTCATAATAGTACATTTATTGTAGGGTAAGCTCCCAGTAGTGCTTAGGAAAATATGCATGTTCATCACCTATGCATATACATTCTCTAATCAAACAACCAATGAATAAAATTTCAAATGCCAATTTCTTTAACAATTCAAATCTCTCAAGTAGACAAGATTCTCAATGGAACTTCTTTGATAACATATAGATACAAATAGGAGATTGGAGTTGATCAGCCTTCACCTGTGCATATAAGAGTTGATTAGAGAAGGTATATGCACAGGTGACAAACATGCAGATTTGACCAAGCATTACTGGGAGCTAGACCGTGCAGCAAATGGACTTGTGATGATTTTAACAATAGTACATTTGTTGCAGGGTAATATCCTAGTAGTGCTTAGGAAAATTTACATGTTCATCACCTGTGCATATACCTTCTCTATTCAACTCTTATATACAGGTGAAGGTTGTATATGTTGTGTGTGTGTGCACGCACATGTGTGTGCATGTGTGGCTTAGCATTGTGCCCTAGGTCCTCCAAAGCTTCTTACAAGCATTATAAAGACCTTTGTTTTTAGTTTGGGCAATTAAATTGTTGATAAGCCATGTGTTATTGATTTGATAATGGAGTAAAATGATTGCATTTTGATTTGTTATTGTCTCCATGTCATTATTGTATTGTATCATTGACATTTAAGGCATAGGAAGTCAGTTTAGTCTTGATTGTTCCTAGACTATGCAAGCAATAAACATTTTGTTATTTTGAAGTCTTTATGGATTCTTAGACTCTCCCACCCTCTATGGTTAATGTGCTTGGTGGGAGGAGTCTAATGTTGTATAGTATGTTGTTGTATAGAGTTTAATGTAGGGATATGCAAGGATCTGGTGGAAGAGACCACAAATTGTGATAGTTAAACAAATCTCTTCTCAGATAGTCACAAACATGAACCAAAATAAAGTGTTCTTTGTTCCATATTATTTGGGACACACTTAGGATAGTGATTTATTTATCTAGTTGGGCTAATATCCATTGTGTGCAGAGATAATTGAAGATGGAATTTAATTGGTTAAGGACAAGGTGGCAAGTTGATGCATGGTAAGGTGATGATAACTCAAAGTGTACGCACAAAGATGTTTTGTGAAGTTGTAAGTATGACCTTGAGTGGAATGACTCGTTACTTGTACATTGACTAGAATGTTGATGGAAGAAGGATGATTTGATTACAACCTGTAGATACAGTCACTGAACAACCATTTTTCAATTGTAATTTTTTCAAATTTAAGATTTTTTGTTCACTTAGAATAGTAAACTTAAATTTTTTGTATTTATATACAAAGTAAACATGATAGAAAAATGGAAACCTATTTATTTTTAAATGGAATACACCAAGGAGTACCATCAGAAATATTGACCATTTACAATCATTAACAATAAACTTAAATCAGATAGCTCATTTTTTTTTATCAACATGTGTAGTCATGCAATATCAACAAATGTGTAGTCTCAAAACTATCCATTTCTCTATGTATATGAAAAATGAATGAAATATCAAGCTGAAATAAAACATTGACCAAAAATAGTATTCCACATAGACTAAATCAAATATACCATCAAAAGAAGGTGAACTCCACAATTGGCACAAACTCGCACATGGAAAAAGTCAAATTCAGGGCCTGATTTATCAAGAACAACAAACAATGTGGAACCCCACAATAAAAAATATGAAACCTAATAAAAAAACTACTGCCTTATGGTTACCAAGTAGGGTTAATTGGGGCATTTAATGCAGTTAATGCCTTGCATAATAGTTGCACACTGCAAAACTTGATTGGGACAATGTATTTTACAAAGTAAGCAAAGATGAGAGGATCAATCAAATAATCACAAAAAGAAACATGCTTTGTCAACACTATTCAAAATCCTATCACCAAGCACAAACATAGGAAATCAAAAAAGGACAAAAGAAAAGAAATAAGAAAAATCATTAGGACTATAGAAAAATCATTAAGACTATACAAAATCAAGTTCTAGAAATGGACGGTTTTGATGCTTTGCCATTACAATAATTGAGTATTCATAATTTGTTACTTCTTGGCGTGTTCCATTTAAGTATTGTGGAAGCCATTGTATGGGAGAAGAGGAGGATCTACAAGCACTGTACGAACTGTGGCTGAATAAGAAAGCATTATATATGTCATTTGAATGTCTCTTTGCATGGTTTTTACATTGGTGTTGATTTGAACAAGTTCCAAATATGTTGAAGAAGGTTTGAAAATTAATTTCTAAACATCCATCAATGCTTTGAAGACCTTTCCATATTATTGTCCTGTATACTTCAACGCAACAGTCACAATTTAGTTCTTTTTCTTATAACTATTTTGATTTTCTTTTAGAAAGAAGGCATTCCATGGATTCTTAGGCATAGAATCCATGGAATGTTGTATATCTAACATTGTATTATATCACACTAACCTTGCATAAGCATAAAAGTGAATGATAGAGGTGCGCACCAGTGGAATTATGAAGAAAACTTGAAGAAAATGCATGGACAAGTATTGCAGTGAGCAATATGGCCAAACAAGGGGCACATTTTTTGATTTGAAGTGTCAAGACATGTCATAAAAATGGTGAATCCATAACCAATTTGGAGGGAAGGTGTTTGGAAGTCAGATATTAGAAAAACCCTATATTTAAGGGGTTTATAAGGGGTGATTTGGGGCTTCTAGTGTTGTAGAAGTCATAGGTTGAAATTGAGTTGATATTTCTTAAATTAGGTTCATTTTAGAATCCTTTTGAAGATTTGAGGTCTTGGGGATAAAACCATCTTATAGTTTCTTTGTTATTTGACTCATTTCTATGCATTGGTGAGGGTACAGTACTAGGACAATACTATTTGGTCCAAAGGAATATGGGGTAAGCTTTGGATATGTTGAAGTACTTCAAAATGGGTGTCTATAAGTGTAAAGTAATTGTCTTGTGTTTTGGAAGGATTTGGAGTTATAAGTCATTTAGTGTTGCTGGAGAGCTATAAGTAGGGCAATTATGCCTTTGATGTAGTTTGGAGAGTTGGGCATATTAGATGTTGCCTAGAACCATAAAAAACTATTGATATGCTATTTTTTGATTTTCACAAATCATACTTGTTAAACAATGATATAATGGATACAAATACTCATAGTTTCATCACCTATTCATCTAAAAAAGGTCACAATACATCCCATCTGCCTTCTTCAATAGTTCTATCCATGAAAAGTTTATCATTTCATGTTCAAACCTTTGAAACTTCATTAAATCATGTCATTATAGTCTGAAACTTATGCAAATAATCCACTAGGGCATTATTAATACATGACCAAATCTCTTCACAAAAATCTATAACTTTAGATAGCCTCTAAATTAGTGGAACATTTCCTCTAAATTCTTATTTATAATTCCAAAGTTATAGATTTTAGAATATACTTACATGACTATAAAGACATTAAAATAGTAATGATCATCATTAGATAGCCCGACAATGAGGGTTTTGATGTTCTTTATGCCCTAGCTCAAGGCTTAGCCATTAAGTCAACATAGCCATTGGTAAGACTCGGAGTAGGAGCAGTAGCTTTAGGATTTCCAAGGCATTTTTGTTTACATGCAGGAGTTGTGGAGTAATTTGAAGCCCTAGGTAAACATCCCTTATGTGTTTACCTCACTGAACTGTAACAATAAATTCATGTAACTTGCCATGCAAAGTGAACCAGTTGGTGAAATCAGAGATCTAAGGTCATTTTGATATAATGGATACAAATACTCATAGTTTCATCACCTATTCATCTAAAAAAGGCCACAATACATCCCATTTGCCTTCTTCGATAGTTCTATCCATGAAAAGTTTATCATTTCATGTTCAAACCTTTGAAACTTCGTTAAATCATGTCATTACAGTCTGAAACTTATGCAAACAATCCACTAGGGCATTATTAATACATGACCAAATCTCTTCACAAAAATCTATAAATTTGGAATTATAAAATAAGAAATTAGAGGAAATGTTCCACTAATTTATAGACCATTCCTACAGTTGGAATGAAAGTTATGTATTTTCTTGTATTCATTGTCTAATTTTTATTTCAAATTTTATCTAAGTTTAGATACTAAATATATTAGTGCAGAAATTTACAAGTAAATTATTGTAGAAGAGATCAAATACTTGCTGTGGTATATAATTACCGTCGTGATTGATTATAACCCACAACAAGTATATATATATATATATATATATATATATATATATATATATATATATATATATATATATATATATATATATATATATATATATATATATATATATATATATATATATATATATATATATATATATATATATAATGTGGATGAAGTCCTAGGGCAATGGCTTGCACATAAAAGAGACCACAAAACCAATATTTTACACTTACATTTGAATTGTATTGATATAGAAAGTAAATGTAGATGATTAATATTGAAATTAAGAAATAAAGTTACTTACCTCCGAAAAAGAATTGGCTGAAAACCCTGTCAAACAATCCCAAAAATTATTGATTTTTGTACTCTTTAATTGAAACTACGAGATCTACAAAACCCAAAAATCTTTTTCCGAGATTGAATCAAGTCAAAATTGAGGTTGTACCTGACTAGGTCAGGATCAAGGTTGTAACTAACCAGGTCAGGGGCTACATTTTTATTCTGAAGGTTGATTCTGACTTTGTTCGTGAATCTCAAAAGTTTACCGAAAAGGGTATCCAAATCTACTCTCAAATCTGAAGTTCCGCTCCTGTACCTGCAAGAAAAATGGTTTTGTTTGTTGGGGGGAAGGGGTTTGCCTCAGTCAAACCCCAATTTAGAAATTAACCTTGAAATTGAATTGAAATTGTTGGAATAAACAAAGTAAATGGAACAATTCACCTTGCTTGATTTGAAACCTTTGTGGAGGATTCAAATCCTTGAATCCACAAGAATGGATGAATGTAGCATCAAATGTAGGATGTCTCCAATCAATTGTCTTTAGATCTTCAACACCAATCTTGAATGGATCTTGAATTTGGAAGAGGCTTGAATGGAAATGGAGGAATCTTCAACAAGAGAGCTCCATAGAACTTGAATCCTTCAATGGCTTCTAATGGATCTCCTTGATGAATTGAATGCTTGAATGCTTGATCTTCTTGCTTGCTTGCTTGAGAGATGGAGAGATTGCTTGGTGAGAATGGATTGCAAAACTTGATGGAGAAAATGAGAGAGGAAGGCTCCCTTTTATAGTGATCTAGGGCACAAGAGGGGCTTCGTAGAAAACAATAATTAAGGGCCCATGGCACAAAACGCTAGAGAGGTGCACATGGAGAGGAAATTAAATTAAAGTCTTGACACAAAACTCTAGGAGGGGACCACCCTTAATATAGAAATAAAATAATTATTTAAGAGCCTTGTCACAAAATTCGAGGTAAGGCTAACCCCAAAGTTAATTTTACATTAGGCACAAAACTCGAGAAAGACTAATCTCCAATAATAAATTAGGAATCCTATACAAATATCGAGAAAGGTCCACCTTAAATATTAATTTGAGAATTCGACACTTAATCTGATAAATAGTGGCCCCGAAGAGGGAAAATGCAAGATTTTCATAAAATCCCGAAACCGGAAGAAAAACCTCGAAGATCCCGGACCCTAGGGTCAAGATCGAGCTTGACCCTGACTAGGTCAGGGTTGAGGTCGATCTTGACCTAGTCGGGATCGAGGTCGACTTTGACCCCATAAGGTTGACTTTGACCTTATGGTAAAAAACCTCAGGTTCATAGTCCAAAATGCCAAGAAAATGCTAGGAAGAAGTGGAAAATGGGGTAGAACAGGGAAAAAGCCAAATCCAAGCCGAATATCCATTCAAGGCGTTTGACATGACCCCAAACCACTTACTTGGAGGGCTAAACGCTCTCACCATGGAAGTGCTTCCATTTTAAGATGATACAATATATATATATATATATATATATATATATATATATATATATATATATATATATATATATAGAGAGAGAGAGAGAGAGAGAGAGAGAGAGAGAGAGAGAGAGATGTCTATGTAGAGTCATGATCGTATGTGGCTTATGCCATGTAGGGTCATGACCCTACCTAACACAACCATTAATCTTAATTGTCGATTACATACCAACTGATATTTGTGTCGATAACAATACACAACAACCGATAATGTATTGGTTGCTATTTATTGATATCGGCCTTCATTATTGATAACAATACATAGAACTCGATATATTATCGAGCTTCATTGCCAATATGAATAGTGGTGGTCTTATTGTATCATAGATATGTTGGGTAGTATTGTATACATGTTCTATCATCAATCAATCATAATAGAGTTCGACAATTATATATATAATGTGATCTCAATTAAATTTTATATATATATATATATATATATATATATATATATATATATATATATATATATATATATATATCATATGTGTTAATCCAAATGAAGCTATTTCTCAACAAATCAAGCTGTCCCATTTTTTTTGTAAGTTTCCTCTTCCATATGTATTTTATTCAACTTGCATATTTTTTATTCAAAATATTAATATAAATTATTTTCGGTATCTTTGATTGGTGTTGTAGATGGTCCATAGGTGTGTAAGTAGTTACCAATGCAAGAGAATGTACAACATTTGAAGCCTTTGTCAGTGCATTGCAAGAGCTTTAACAAATACAACTAGCAAAAATTGAGTAAGATGACAAGACAACATTTTAGAAGTCCATGTCTTAGCTGTACTTCAACATTTTGCATATTTGTTCAGATGTGGAAAATGCCAAGGAAAAAGGGATATAGAGCTCCTTTGAAACAAAATGTGAGAGACATTTATTCTTCAAAATTCAAGAAAATGATAAGTTTGCCAGATTGCCAAGAAAGTCGATAATGGTGAATCACCTTGAGCACGATGCATTTTAGAGGAACATCAAAATGTGCGATTTGATGAGGATTCAAAAAATAATCATGGACCCTATTGAAAATGCCAAGGAAAAAGGGATATAGAGCTCCTTTGAAACAAAATGTGAGAGACATTTCTCAGACACAACCTCATGTATCTGTTGTTGCAGGGAACTCTCCATTGTAATGTGGAGGAGTGAGATGCCCTTTTTATGTCAGAAATAGGGTAAGATTTGTTTTGTATTTCATTTTTGCAAAATAGGTCAAACCTAGCTAAGATCCCTATTTTTCATTATCAACTAAATAAACAGAAATAATTTATTCTTTAATGAATTCCTTCAACTACCATAGCTGAGAATTTTTTTGAATTCCTTCAACTACCTTTAATGATCTAAGGTCAATTTTTTGTTTAAACAAAGAAGATTTAGAGTGAATTTTTTTAGAAAATCCATGTGCCTCTCAAATGTAGTGGAAAAATATAGAAAGACCATCAAGAATTTCATAGTAATCCACAGGGGCACAATGAAGATGCAAAGGGGGCTTGGCGGGCACGAGACACTAACTTTGCTCTGCTCTCGCAGCGGGAATAATGAAAAAGTGATGTTCTTTTTTTAAAAAGTTATGTTCGTGTTCGTTGAACTTTCGACTAACACGGGAATGGTTGTAATTTCGACAAACACGAGCATGGATTAAAAAAAAATCAAAATTTTCCTTCTACAATCCGACCAAGCAAAACCATTTTGCTACTTGGTCGAAAATTTTGGTCGAAATTTGGGGTCAAATTTATTAGTGTAAGACTATATTCAATCATATCATGAGTAAACACAAAAAGTTATGGATGAAACAAAAGATCAAATGGATGGACAAGCAAAATATATTTTTAATGCTTGTCTTACAAAATAACAAAGTGAAAAGAATTTGTATTAGATAAGTTCCACAAGCATACATGGGTAAAGTGCTATGGAGGGAAAAAATGTACAATCTTGAAGAGTTCAAACCCACATGTGACCTCCAACAAAAATAATACATAGCAACTAATATTTCATGAAGAGCCGAACTTATTATAGCTCAATTAAGAAACAACTCTCATTAGCTCCAATGTGAATCATGGATACGAGAAAAACCTAAAGAGACATGTGAAAAAATGACATACATTTTTTGCAATATCAAGATAGTGGAATTAAAAAAATACTTTATTTTAGAATGTGATGTTTTCAAAAACATCATCTACCAATATACTAAATTAATAACAATTATTTCTAAGCACAATTTATTTAATATATAAACAAAAATTAAAAAGATGCATATACTTCATCATCTCTTAAAATAAAAAGCAAGACACAAATGTAGATCATCATTACATCAAGATTGGTAGATTGTCCCATAGCCTATTTTTGCCTAGAGATTAGAAGTTTGTTCCATCTTTCTTTGCATAAAAGAGAACTGACCAATATGAATCCCAGATGAAAAAAGAAGTGCGCAACTGTTCATATGTACTACATCTGAAATAAGTATACTGAAGGGGGTAATGTATATTGGACATCTTGACGAAGCTAATTTTTTGAATTACCTTGGTTGCGGTGCTTTGCTTGATTGCGGTGATCTTGGAAATTTTGCAGAATGGCGGACAAGCCAGGGAGGGCGCTAGTGATATACGGGGATGGCATAATGGGGGCGCTGGGTCCATGTCACCAGCATCTGCATACACTGGCCTCTCTTGGCACTTGTGGCTTCCTCGCTCTCCGAGATCATCCTCCTCAATGTAATTCTATTTCTGTAATTCTATTTTCTTTTCTTCACTTTCTTTCCCATATTGTAGACAAGGCTTCCGGTGCCACCCACTATTGATCTTGGCGCCAATTATGACTATCGGCTCCGCTGACGGGAGCTTGGCAAAGAGATGTAATGCATAGGGAGACTCTCATGGATTCCTTGGACGACCACCTATTTGGGTTTTTCCCATTACTTTTGTTCTACAGGGCAGCCAACATTTGGGATTTAGTTTTTATGGCCAAGTTTTTTACTTTTGAATTTCTTTTTTCTTAAAATTGTTGAATGAGGTCTCCAAATGTTTAAAAGTATCCGGGGATTTTGGTTGAACAATCCTGTGGATCCCTGACACATTATTTGTGGATATCCCGAGGTCGCAGTTAGCTGTACATATTCCCCCCAGGGGTTCTTTTTAGATGCATCGTCCATGTTTAACTTACAGTTTTAGCAATTTTCGATTTCAAATTCCTATCCACCTTCTTGAGGATCCCATCCTTGGTGGAATACTAGCTTTTAATTTGCTATGGCTCTTTGTTTTTTATTTGTATATTGGGTGAAAAATGAGAGAAATAACTTGTAAGCCTGCTTCTTTCTCATTCTTTTTGCTTTTAAGTTTCTTCCCAGTAGTATCAATGCAAATATCTGCATTCTGCAGCTCAAATATTCGGTGTTGTAGGTGGGCCTTAATGAGTACCATGATTGAGCACGCGCTTGATGAAGCCTGCAAAGGAAAGCTTTTTAATGTGACTGAATGCCATTTCTTTTACTTTGTGTTGTGTAGTGAATAAAGAAGAGAGAGTGGTCAGAGGGCTATCACAACTGTTGGATGTACATGATATATATATTGTAAGAAAAGTTTTATTTTGAACATTTCAGCTCTATGAAATTTATGTAATTATCATTTGTATAGTTGCTGACTTGTATGTTAATTTCTTTACGAGCTATTAAATTGGGTGCAAGTTTCATATCTGTTTTGAACACACAGAGAGAAAAAGAATTTAAAAACTCTTCTAATACCCTCGGACATTCTAGTGGAGATTGTACCAAACACAAAAACGTTCCTACAATTGCAGAGAGGTGTGTATATTTTGGTTTATGGCTATTGTAGAGCCTCTTTATTACCATTCTTCTGGCCGTACATCTTTGAGTCCATGTACTCTTTGTTGAACTTCAGGTTCATGGGAATGAAAGCTGCAATGGTAACAAATTCTGACACTGCCAACGCATTTGGCAAAAGAGTAGGTTTTTCTGTCACAGCCTTACATGAGCTCTGCAACGAAACTGGAATTTCAGAAGAGTCGAAAGTGCCTCCCGATCCCCTTTCAGCAGCATTGAAACTGTTGAGTATGTTGGGGTTACGAGAAGAAACAGTAGAAGAAAATAGTGAGTTTGACCTTGTTTTTCTACATATGGGACCAAACCTGAATGCAAGTGAGGTTGAAAGTGGCTATAATAATGCGTCTCTGGCCAATACACTTGAATGGATCAATGCATTGGCTGGGAAAATAATAGAAATTATTCATCCTGGCTCTGCAGCTGCTAGTCGCCTATACCTTGCTTTGGTATTGAGCTATGGATCAAATTCTTCTGAAAAGAGTGACGACTCTTCACTTCTCATTTCCTCGGAAGAAATAAGCCCGAGCTTGGCATCACTTTTACCATGTCAAAGCTATACCATGAAGGGAGGAAAACTGTTGAATGACGTTAGGTAAGTTTTCATGCCTATCATCTCCTAAACTGTAGTATCAAGGGAGAAAATAGATCAGACATTGATTTTTCATATCTCCTTCTGATATCTATGTTTGTTTAATGAAGAGCTAACATGGCAAAACACAACAGGCACCATCATCCTATGTTAGCTGTACAACATCAAGAAGGTGTCACCCGCCGTGATGGGGCAAAAATATTTTCTTTTGAAGAATTCCAAGAGGTAGCGTTTTCTCAACCCTTTCTTGTTATTCAAGAAATTAAAAGAAAATTCATAAGCAGAGGTGCCTGAATGATGAGAATATTAAATATTTGATCTCAGCTCAAGATCAACAGATGTATGATGTTCTTTTGGTGTTCTCTTAAAGTTTTTTGTCTTGAAACTTATCTAGAGAGCTTTAGTTTGTAACAAAGAGTTATAAACTTTTTATTTTTGTGAGAGTTTGAATCATAATATTATTCAATCAACATCAAAAGAAATATTTAGGTGGCTGCTAATGAGATAACTTCTGAGAACCACACTCAAATTTTAAGGCATACATAATCACATTAAAATTACTAAACTGGGACCTACTCACAATGGCAGTCTATTTTCTCAACAAGAACACTATCCCTGTGGTGGGAGGGTTAACAACTGTCGAACCATATGATTACTTAATACTTGTTCTTACAATTAGATAATTTATAAAATCACATAAATATTCTCAATCAAATAGGCTCTCCATTTACACGCAATAAATCCCGTAGCACAGGCTGGGTCCTCTGGATGTTTTTTCTTTTCTGTTCCTTTGTCCTTGTGTGTGGAAGATTGACTTTGCTTACTCCTAAGTGTTTTCCAACAAATAATAGAAACTTTCTTTCTATGTATTTAGTTTTTACTAATAAAATAAACTTGTTTATTACCAAAATTCAAGTATGAAACTACACAAATCTGATTTAAAACAGTAAATAAAAAATGGAATGGAAAAGCAACTGGAGATTATGCCTACTCAAAAGAAATGGAAAATAGGGTTAGAACCGATTGAAAACTTGAGCCCGAACACAGGAGGTCAGAGATAAGGTTCTTGGAAATGTTGGGCTGAATGTGAGCAATTTTTGGGACTGGGTTCCTCCTGCCAGCTACGGCACTGTTGTTTGTGTTTCTACCAATCTCCAAATTGTAGAGAGCATTTTCCAAGCTTATTTGATGCTCAATATGTTTGCAGAATGTGATTGTCATGCTCTTGAACAGAGATCTAACCAGTTGAAGATGGGGATGGAAAGTATTGGGTGTGCTGTATGGGAAACTGCCTAAGTTAGTCCTCTATTTGGCTTATTCCAGCTTCAATTGTTGTACAATTTGAAAGTTTGGGGTGTTGAACACTGGCATAGTTGTCAATGGTGGTTTGTGCAGAAAGACAAGTGCCTAGAACACAACCCCTAGGAGGAGTTTGTATCTGATAGTGGTGTGTGTGTGAGGGGAAAGCAGGTAGCGGAGATTCAAAATTTAGAATCTGGAGAGAAAAGGAATAAGGCGAGGCCTCTTAATCTGTGTAGTACAGGAGTGGTAAAGGGTTTTGGCCATGGCATCAAAGGTATGGGGAGGAGTTGAGGAAAACTATGGTTGCAGGAGGGAAATGGAATGGAGGAGAAAGATTTAAGGAGATCTATGGTTTTGTTGCACAATGGAGGCTTTCAATATTCAATGTTCAGTCCTCTAACTTGCCGCCTTGGATAAACAAGGAGTCCCCATTGAATTTTAAATAGCTTGGATAAGAATAGAGTGAGCAAAGTGGGGAATTTTTTTGAATCAAGTAATCCATAACAAATTGAGGACAAATTAGGGTTATAGGCAAAACTTTGTGAGATAACTGTTGAAAATGTAGTAAGGTTTTGGGTTACAGCGGTTGTTCGAACATATACCTAAATCTGAGCATGGATGTGAGTGTTGGGGGATGCTAGTGTTTTGAGCGTTTCAATTGTACAAAGTTCGGGAGTTGACTAGGGATGACTTTTTATGGCTCTTTCTCTAGATTTTGTACATCTGTGATTGGTAAGAAGGCCAGAAAGTGGATTGAATGATGCCTAATTATGACTAGGGGTGTGTACACCAAAATGAGTGTAGAAACATGAGATGAAAGTTGCAAAGCAGGCAATTTCTGACATTGCAATCTGCTTGTTCTTGATCAGCTCTAGAAAAGTGTTGTGTCATAAACTTATAAAGTTATAAGCTTAGATAGGATACATTGGTCACAGATGGGACCCTGCATTAGCAATAATCCCCATAGCATAGGATGTGCCTAATAATTGGAGTTAGTGCCTTTTACTATGCCAGTTACATTTCCACAAATTACAGTCACAAAAAAATCTCCTAAAAATAAGTGATGGCTAAAACAAACAGGAAGTGGGGTACAAGTCATAAATGGTCAGTTACACCATCATCCTTGTCTTTCATAAATTTGAACCTCCCGGGTCAAAGAACTCAAGAACCCAACTGCCATGGGCCACTCTTCCAACAAGTTAGTTACCTCAGCAAATATTTTCTCCCTCCGCTTTAAACTATTTGTTTTATTTAAGGATATTCTCCTCCACCTAATTGTTCTATTCCCATTTTACTAGTTTATGCAGCTTAGGTCCACCTCTACTTGTCCTTGTTCACTAAAAGTCATTTGGACTTTCTTAATTCTGGTTTGGCCTATTTAAAGGAATGTTTTTGCTGCTCTACTAATGCTACTGTCATTTTCTTCAGCTTTATCCTCTTTTATGAGGAGGTCTTCCCTTACCTAGCTCTATTTGATGTCTATAAACTGCTGGTTGTTCATAAGATAACTTTTTCCTCTGTCCTCCTTTGTTGCACAACAAATGTGTATGTCTCAGCTCCAATCATTAGTATTCTTCCCTTCTTCAGGATAACACAGCTCATCATCTTCATCTAGTTCATCCTCTTCATCTTCATCCATTCATCTATCTCATCTCTCTCAAACTCTTTACAAATAACATTTAAGGGCCTTTCATTCACTACTAATTCTGCCAACTCCTCAAGGGATTTTCATTAAATTTTTCCTTGTTCTAGCAATCATATCCCTTGGTTAATTCTAGACTTTATGGTTTTCCCTTCTGAAAATAGCTGTTGCTGACAAGGCAAGTATCTAATACCATCAATCATTGTCATCTTCTCACATTCGTTGAATGCCTTTGTTTCAACTTTTTTGTTCTTTGCTCTCCCATTATTGCTCGTCTCATATTTGCTCCAACATCCACCATAATTCCTCCAATTCAAACTCCAATTTTTGGAGCTTCCTTTGGTTGTCTTTTGTTTGTTTGTCTCTTCCTTTGTCGTGTTTCTTCTTCCAACTCGACTATCCTTTTTTTCATATCATGAAACAACTCTAGCTCTGAATCTATAGCTATAGCCCCAACTCTCCTTTAAGCCATTCAGATCTCTTCTCATGAATTCTCTACTCCCAGCATCTTTGGATGCCCTGATACCATTCTGATGCGAATAACCTCTATTGCTGCAGGTTACTTACTTTGTTTTAACTGATAAACAAACAAAGCAGAACAGCAAAAATGCAAAACAACATCCAAATGCAAACATTCCATGTATTCTTATGCCTGATACTCTATGAACTCACAATGGACTGGAGACAACATACAGAATACAGAAAGATAGCAGATGAAAAGTCAACTTTTATTCCATGGCTTAATACAAATGCAAATTTTCTTTCCATGGCTATACAGTTCAATCTAAAAAAAATGCTTCCTACTTCCAGCATCACCTGCCTTTAATAAACAAAAACTGGTATCCTTAAAAAAGAAAAACATAACCTACTACAACAGTCACAATTCCACAAACTGTGGTCACTGCACAATCTCCTAAAAAGAAATGAATGACAAAAACTGATGGGAAGTGGGATAAACGTTATTAAAGGGTCAGTTACATCACATTTTGAGTCTGTCATTTCTCAGAGCAATTAGGTTATTATAAATAGCTGTAAGGCATTTGTTATTGGGTAGAGATTTCATATGATTATGTGAAATCTTAGAAGATATTGACAGCAACTCAGGCCTAATGTCTCTAAAGTCAGTAGGGGCACCGCACTTAGCAAGGACAATGTGTCTCTCATACAGTTCTTTTAGATCAAATTCTTCAAGCATCCACTCTTTTGATCCTTGGTGGTAGCACATTTCAGAATAATCCTATCCCTCTAAAATCTGGCAAGATATTATAGGATAATTTCAGAAACATTTCTGGAGAAGCTAAAATAAGGAAGATACCATTTTGGAGAATTTACTAGTAGACTTTAGAAATTTAAATAATCCTAATGTAGGCGAGAAGAATACTATCTTTAGAGAAGATAGAATTTCAAGCTAAATATTAAAGCATATTTCTGAATCCCATGTTATCCACTTTGTGGAAAGAACCCTTCCAAATACCACCACAATTTTCACTGTAAAACACTTAATTCTGAACTTGACAATTTTTCAAGACTGTTGTTTATTACTCCAGAAATTGCCAGTTTGATATGTTTGATTGTTTGTTGTATGAAATTATAGACGAACAGAAATAAAGGCAGAACCAACATAATTTAGAAATAAGCAAGTCTGACCTTTTACAGCAATAGATTGACTTCAGATTTGTATTTAAAAAAATGGATTACATTCAAGGGAAGACACATTAGTGATCAGTGTTGAAATTTGCTGCCATTAATACCAGCCAGTATACACTTGCAATGTTAGCCATGCATCCAATCTTGAATCATGAAGCATAAATTTTAAATATATGCCTCAATGGATCCTCCATATGGAATCAGGTTCTTTAATTGCTGTTCATTACTTTGCTGGTGTCAAGAGACACACAGCAAAGTATACCCTCGCCCCGCCTACCCCTCCAATTGCTCAGGATCATTCAGCTTAGATGACAATATGTTGCCCTAAGTGCCACCGAGTTCCTTCCCTTCAGCTACAGTTATATACAATGACCTAGCTGCTGTGCCTAGGAAGTGTATCTGCCTGGCTCCTGCCTGGCTCATGCAATGTGATTGCCTTCTCCTGTGATATGACTGGCCTGCAATGATAATGGAAGATAATCAATATCTGCTTTGCTTCAATACTTATCTGTTGTGCAAGGGCAGAGTTTCCTTCCTGTTGTGTTGTAAACACACATGCCCCATTGCAAATGTGGACCCCCTCTTTTTTTGCTTAGTTGCTTAGTGTTTTGCTTAGGTTGGTAGTAATTTTGGTCTCTTAGCTTCCTAGCCGTTGGGAAGGTAGTAAACCCTTGTCAGTCCCAAAAAAATCCAGAGTTCATCCTTGGTGAAGGTAGTTCAAGCCTTGTCCTTTGGATAAGTCAAGTTAGAAAATTCAAGTCCAAAACACACGAGTGAGCGATCTTCAAAATTGGGAACAGAGTGCAAAATCATGAGGAAGTTCGCCTGATAAGTGTGGAGTTGAAGAGTTGTGAAAGGAAGGTGAAGTTGTGAAAATTTCACTCAGTATAAAAAATTATCAAAATAATGTGAAATGTCATCAAATTGCAAGGTGATGTCAAAATGTTGTCAAAGATTGAGAATCAGGGCATCAAATGTGGAGTTTGTAAAATTGCTAATTTGAAATGAAAATTCAAGTTTTGATAAGTAATGAGGAAGAATATTTACAAACTTGAAAAGGAGAACAAGGAAAAAACTCTAGTAGAGACAAATGTGAATCAAGTACAATGAGATGCAATTCAAAGCAACTTTATAGCAGAAAATTGTTAGAATAACAATGTCCCAATCAATTGAGGGGGGGGGGGGTGAATCAGTTGATGCAAACTTATTAAACTTAATTCCAAATAGAAACTTTATGCACAATGCAAAACAACTATAACACAATAACACCAATATTTGTTTTCGAGGAAAACCTGTTAAGGGAAAATTTTTTACAAACTTGAAAAGGAGAACAAGGAAAAAACTTTGGTAGAGACAAATGTGAATCAAGTACAATGAGATGCAATTCAAAGCAACTTTATAGCAGAAAATTGTTAGAATAACAATGTCCCAATCAATTGAGGGGGGAAGGGGGGGTGAATCAGTTGATGCAAACTTATTAAACTTAATTCCAAATGGAAACTTTATGCACAATGCAAAACAACTATAACACATGAGAACACAATAACACCAATATTTGTTTTCGAGGAAAACCCTGTTAAGGGAAAAACCCCGGTGGGGATGGTATCCACAAATCAGTACTATGAGTATAATAACCCGACAAAGAGTTCTAGCCCTGTTAGGAGCTGATTAAGTACAATAGTACAATCCTTGTTAGAGGACACACCCTGTTAGGAGTCACAACCCTGTTAAAGGTTTTTATAAATGGCTCACAGCTTGGTCACTTGACCAAAGGAAGGTTAAATCCACCTTCAGGACTCATTGTCCAAAGATCTGAAAGATTTACAATAATATTATCTGAACTAACTTCTAGAACTAACCTCTGCCAAGACAGTCCCTTCCTTGTGCCTCAATGCACAACCTCTGTTCTACATCAGCAGTCCTTGCAGCTCACAAGCTCGCACATCTACCACACTTATACAATCATAAGGAAATACTTCCTTGTATACAAGTTACATTCATAATTCTTGGGTCGGCCAATTATAGGACTTCTCCCATAAAACATTACATAGACCCATGCGAGGATACACACAACATCCTTAACAATATTACAACAATTATAAATCATGAAATAGTCGGCCACAACACTAATTCATGCTTAATTATTCAAGAACACGCTACCACTCCTAGGTCGGCTTCCAAATAAATCTTTGCTGAGGTATATGCCACGGACGACGTCACCAATCACACTAGTACTCTGCGATCACACAGTAGACTCTCCCATGTGTCTTCTGACATTCCCCAAGCTCACAAGGTTTAATTCATTTCCGCACTGAAGTTATACTACAACTACTGAGACCAACTCTGTGAGTTTCCCAGTCACTGGCCTTGTAACCAGTTTTAGCCAATTCATCCATAACTTGAGCAAATAAGCATATAAACATATGCGAACATGACCACAAATAGTAAACATGTTATGCTACACAAACCTAAGCTCGCAGGAGGTAAGTCGCCGTATATTGACCATACAATTCTCTGCAACCTGTCTATCCAGTTTGTCTGCAACTTTTGGATTCCCTTATTGAAACATATGTTGACATCAACGACAAAACAATGCATGCCAACAACATAGGCTGCAACAATTCCAACAAAAAAAATGAATTACAACAGAGGAAGTTCACATTGAAGGCAGATGGAGGTGAACATGATCCAGAAAATCAAGTTCTAAGCTGAATGTTGAATAAGGAGAAGTAATTTGTGAAAGGAAAGACGAGCAATTTGTATGCAGATCAAATCATTACTATGCGCTTTCCAGATTTCAAAGCATTGTTTACAGATTTGAAACAATAATTCTAAGTATAAAAATGTCATTTTTAGATTATGAAGATGGATGGTGAAACAACATTTTATGAATTGTTGATAATGTTGTTGATGTTGTTTCACAAGTTTCTAGTAAGATTGATTATCACAAGTTTTCTTTTTAAACTTCTTCAACATGAATCAAGAATCCAATATTTTAGACTCCCAATCTTCTTGCATTCTATTTGCATGGGGTTTCGTTCATAATTCTAATCCAAGATATTCTCTTTTTTGCAAGAATGATTGTATGGAATGAAGGTAAACGATGGAGAAAGATACAACAACACTATGAAGAGATCAACACTCCAAATCATACAAGGGTGCAAGGAATTCAAGATTAAGGAAGTGAATAAGTCTATAAATGAAGAATGCTATCACAATCTTGGATTTCCCTTGGAAATCCAAGATAGAAATGAAGGACTCAACTAATTAAAGAAGACACAAGGGCCAAGAACATTATGAAAGATTCTGACATATTGAAAAGAAAGATGATAGTGAAAGATGAAATGAAGTGTAAGGGAAAAAAATTGAAGACTACAAGAAGTTTCAAGAGCAATGTAGAACATTGATGAAGAAGCAGTTTGGGAATATGAGCCATCACAAAGTTGCCAGTTTGGACTTGGGTTGGAAATTCGTCCAAAATTTTGTTGGGCTGGGTTTGGATTCGTTTTGGGTTCGTCCATACAAGAATATATATATATATATCTGCAGTAGCAAACAAGTTCATACACCACTATGCTAATATTAAAGCAACATAGCAAAATACATCACCATATATATTAATGTTTTAGTCCAAATGACATAACAAGATGCCAAAATACACCACCATATCAATGTTTCAGTTCAAAAACGATAATGCCAATATTAATAATCAACCATCATTGATCAAATATCATAAAAAACCATCAAACAAATCATCATCATTCTGCTGTTGCAAATTAGAAGCACAAATAGTGCCATTAGCATTGGTACTAGCAATGTCAGCCTCAGGAGCAGCCTCAGTATCACTAGGTAGCTTATGATCATCATCATCAACTACAAGTGCATCAAGGTGGGCAATCGAATCTTCCAACTCCGCATGCTCTAGTTCAACATCCCAATGCCTTGCCTACCCTTTTTTGTAAGCATTGTCTTTGTGTGTTGCAAGCCTCAAGTTTGAATGCTCATAAACCAAGTCTTCTACCTTCTTGGAATGTAGTCTATTGCATTTTATTGAGTGTATGAAGGAATATGTGCTCTTGTTCCTCTCAAATGATGGTGAACTAGCAACCTATCAAGATTTTCAATTTTGAAATTAGAGAGTCAATTTTGAAATTAGAGAGTTAAGAGTTTTGAATAAAATTTTTAAAAATATAAATTCAATATTCATCAACAAGAATTTAGAAATTAGAATCTTAAGAGTTAAGAACTTACTTGTGATAGAATTTTGATGGCAACGGGTTGTAGGTGTTGGTACATTTGTCCATGGAAGTACCACCATTTATGAGCATCAACATTGTTCTTCTCTTCAAGAGCCTCAAGACCACAATCATCGGTGCTTGCAAAACTCATGAATTCAGACCTGATTGTAGGTCGTATGTGATCGAGATAGAGTCTACAAAGGGTTGCCTTGTACCCGTGAGCAACTTCAAGATCTCTGTATGGGGCAACTCTAGTGGTACTTGTTGATGGGAGTTTTGTTCCACTTACACAACATGCAGGACTAAACAATCAATGCTTTGAGAAACATAGAGCATTAAACCCTCTCTTGAATAAAGTCATCTCCCATGCTAAGCTTTGCAATGAAGATCATGGAATGACTCCAAGGCTCCTTACATTTGTGGATATCTAACTCAGTTGAACTGATGTGATTTGCTGGTTAATCACTTAGGCAGGCTTACGTAATTCATTCAAGGATGCCAACTTACTTGCACTTCTAAAGATTTGGCTTCACAATGTGTAATAAAAATATAACTGTGATTTATATCACTTCCAACTTTGCTCTTCAACTCCTACTATCTAGACTACTTCTACTTCTAACTATGGATGGGAAGACTAATGGATGGACTAGGACTCCTACCATATGGAGGCTTGCCTGTGACTTTGACTCCACCTAGTGTGAAGCGTCAAAGGATTTCAAATGGTTTTCATCCCCTCAACCCAACTTAGAGTACAAATCAAGGATCCAATGCCAATTGAACTTGAGCACAACTACTAGATTACCACACAAGGCACCGTTGCATCTACAAGGAGCTAGTGGCCTAGTTTTATAGAGTCAACCAATCAAACATCCACCAATATCACCACACAATCTATCTACTTTTACTCTTACTTTAACAACTTTGAAATAAAATCCTATTTCAATTGAGATATGTAAAGAACCATGTAAATACACCAAAATGATCATGTATATCCACCATGCAAGCCACAACAATGAATAGAGAACAATTTTGATAGTATTTTGGCAACAATTCTCCAACATAACTCTCTTTACAAATGAAAGCAAATGGCCTTATATAGAGGCTCAAGTACAACGAGTGGCCAAGATTGAGAGGCAAAAATATGAAATCAAGGGCCTAGATTGCATCCCATAAACCCTAATTAGGGTTGCCATAATTACATCCAATTACATGAGGGCACCAAATGTGTGGGCCAATAAGAAAATCACAATAATTTTTTCAACCAATGAGAACATAGGACACTTGGTATGATATGATTGCACATGCTTGAAAGAGGAATATTTTGATTGAAGGAGACAACCAACTGCCACCCCATCATCCTTATCCTGTTATTTGATCTTTTGATGAAGGGAAGATATCCTTTAGATGCTCAACCTTGTCCACATCTTTCCATGAACACCCCTACCATCTCGAGGAGCATACCTGCCAACTAGCAGCAACACCTCTACCAACTTAGTCCTTAGGAATTTTTTCATTGCCATGTCTTGAACTTGCTTGCTTGTACTTGTACATTTGATGTCTTGATCTTGAAATGGTGAAGCCTTCATGTACTTGAATCTTGAACTTGCCCTTGATCTCGCCTTGAGCTTGGTGTGAATTCCCTTGCCACTTGAGAGACTTGAACCTGAACCTTGCATCCTCCTTCCTGTCAACCCTACCAAGCTGCGAGAGGGCCCTCACCAAGTTGCAAGAACTCCCCCGCCAACCTAAAAAAAAGGCAAAGAAACAAGTCACTCCATTTCATTTCATTTGATAAAGTATTGCCAATAAAACTTTGAAAATAACATTTGATCAAGCTAATTGAATTAGGATTATCATTGCATTTCATTCAACTAACTTGCCCAATCACAAAATCATGAACTTATCCACATGATCTAGGCAGAAAACATGTTCAATGGATGTAACTTGATGCCCTAGTAGCATTGCAATCTTGACATCATTAGGGGCATGATGTCCAAAAAATATGTTTGAAGCACTCCTTAACCAATAACCCGACAACCCTACAATTCTTAGCATTGTTAGTTATTACTTGAACAACATTTTAAGGGCTGACTTGTTCAATGGCTTGGATGAGAATGTTTGCAATGAATGGACTGTCCTTCACCTCCCCTTGACAATCCACAACTTTCAAAAACATTGCATCTCTTGTGGACACTACAATAACATTGACCAAAGGACGATTTCTCACATCTTTCCATCCATCGGATACTATGGTCACACCTGTTTCGATCCATGAATCCTTGATGGGCTGCATGGAAGCCTCTACATGGATCACCTCTCTGTCCAATAAAGTGGTGCACACCTTCTCATAACTCGGGCCCTTGAATCCCTTTGGAGCCTCATTAATTGATCTTACCATTTTTTGCCAATACGATGAGCGAACAACATTAAATGACAATCCATTTGCATAGACGTATCTCGCTATGTCTTCCTGGACAATGTCTCTAGCTTCATTCTGAAATGATATTTCCAAGCGCCCCTTTGCTCTCTTATTTGTCACCGGTTCTTGAGGAACACGCAAGAATAGATGGCCCTTTGCCGGTTGTTCATTGGAAGTAGAAACTAAAGCCATAGATGTTTTTGTTTTATTTCTAGTCTTTTGTAAAGGATGAGAATGTGCACTCCCAGCTGCTTCATTTGCTTGTTTTTGCTCTTGAATATATTTGTTCACAATATGGTTTGGAAGAAGGGTTTTAGCAAGTATCCCATCAACTCTTGGCTTCCCTGTACAAAACTTAATGTCTTTTTGAGGAATAAAGCACACATGTGCTTTGACTCTACTATAAGAGCTACTATATTCCTCTTTTCAATGGCTGCGAATCCAAATAAAACCTCCTCCACCTGGCATTTGTTGAACCATTTCCACATATTTCCATAGTGGAGAGCTTTGGTTTGTTTTGAACTGGGAGTTCCCAGTGCTAGAAACACTTGCCATTCTATGAATCTACAAACAACACACAAAGCCAGAAACCAAAATGAAAAACAAAAATAAAACTAGAGAGCTCGTTTCATTTTGTAAAAAAAATGCAAAAACAAACAAACAAACAAAAAAAACAAAACCCTACCTCTTTTGTTGAAATCTTTCTCTTCTATGTCTTTGAGGAATTGTCCACACTTGCAACCACGTAGGAATAGCTCACAAACAAGCTTAGAGCATTCAACAATCACCTGTCAACACTCCTTGAACAATGGCAACTAAACAAGAAAGTTTAGCAATGGAGGCAAGAAGTTTTATTCTTCATTCACAAATGGACAAATGACATATAAAACAACGTTTTTGGTCTTTTTAGTGGTCACTTTTAGGGTTGGAGGGTTGAATAGACCTAAGTTGGCAAAAAAAACTTTTTGAAAAAGTAAAAAAAAAGTGTTTTTTTGGACCAAATTCGCTGAAATTCTGCGAAATTCCGTTTGGGTTCCTCTGCGAGAATTCCCTACGAATTTTGGGCTCTGCGACAGAATTTTGAATGAATCTAATAAGGATCGGACTCTGGACCGAACCAAACCGGAATTTGCCAGGTCCAGGAGTGAATCTGGTAATGTAGCATCACAATCGTTCACAAGCAGTAAATAGTTTTAAAAGGGTTAATCAAAGTTAGAAAGATAATATTGAGTATCAAGAGATATCTCTTCTTTGAATGAATGATAAAGTCTACAAGATATACATGTTGAGGTGGCACCTACTCATCTTCAAACAATTGAAGAAGTCCAAGTTCATCCAACCCAAGTCATTCACAATTGGACATGTGGAAGGCCTTTAATGTATTACTTTAATCAATTTTCTCATTGGTTCATCCTCTAAAGTATATGTACATAAAGACTTGTAATTTTCTTATTCGATGGCATTAAATGTATGATAGTGGTAGTTGTAACTACCCCAATTAGAGTTTCCATTGAATTATCTTGGCCATTTATTTAGAATCAGTTTGGGCCCTTCAATGTAATTGGGAGGTCTATAAAAGCCTTGGCCTTGTTATTTGTAAATCGATTAGTCATAGAAGTAGAAATACTAGTAGGAGGGGGAGATCAAAGATTGTTGCTAAGGGCCCAAGACTATGTTGAAATTGATATACAATTTTCATTGAAGTTATGGTGGATCTTTGTGTATGAGTATCTATATTTTTCATGATTTTTACTTCTCGAATTTTAGTTAAAGTTCATTGATCTTAATGGAGAAATGTGGAGATATGTGGTGAATTCCTTGGTTCATACCATTTGTAGTTTGTTGATTGCAAATTACAGTGTATGGTTAGTTTGAATCCATTTAAGCACTAATTTGATTGTGGATGTTCATTTGGATCGCGCTAGTATTGGGTATTTAGATGAATGCTGCAATATGAAAACCCTTTGTTACCTTTGGAGATTGCATCAAGTTGTGTGTAGTCGTGTGGAGATTCCCCTTTTTATTATCTTTTTGAAGTCTAAGTTCGAGTTAGTATTCAAGTTCTAGCCACTTTTGGGAAATAATTGATTAAGTCTAGGAACAATTTTTTAAGTCCCTTTGTGAGTTACCAACAAGATCATATGAATTTACTGAGTTATATCCAATGCTAAAGTCACTAGTTCGTAGTTGAAATGACCCTAACCGGCCATTTACTATTTCCGACCAACAAATCTTAAGCAGATTTGAAATAAACACTAACATGCAAATAACCAACAGATACTCTCGAATAACCAGCAGATTTATTTATAAAACCAGCAAATACAATCTCATGAAATAACTCAGAAAATCTGGTTTTGTATTATACATCAGCAATACAATAACCACGAAATACAATATCCAACCTGAAATATAGCAAAGAACAGTAAGACTGGATGAAATGAACCTTGTAAAACAATGGCGAACTTTGAATGAATCCGCACTGGGATGAATCGGGTTTCCGTCCAATCCACCAAGAAATGCTAAAGGTTTCCGTCCTCAGATTTCTGATTCGATAGCTGAAGCTTCTCAAATTCTCAAGGAGAAATAATATCCATAAACTGAAGCATGCTGAATGAGACTCCAAAACCTCCTCTTAAGGCTGCAGTTGTGACTCTTCAGTTTCCCCACTGTGACTCTTCATATGCCCATTTCGTCTCTTTATAATTTCACTTTAAGTCACTTTTTAAATAAATTGACCGTTGAGTTATAAAGTGAAATAATAAATAAAGTGAGGAATCATCCGTCATTAAAACAGAGGCCCAAACAAGCTCGGATGTTGACGTGTGATAGCTCACCGGAAAGCTCTTGACGAGACGCTCCAAGTCCACTATTGAAAAACTGAGAATTCTGAACCCTGCTGACTTACTATAAATAGTAAGTATCCTGGAAACCTGCGGAACTGCTCCGATTGGCCTGGAACTGAAACCACTTAGGCCAATTATCTCCTGGTGCACCGCCACGGCCCGGTTAGCCCTTCGGCACAAGGTGAAAAGGCTAACAACACGGCACAAAATAATGTACCCCAAAAAGGGGACATTACAGTAGTGTAAACCTTGGGGTTGTCTTAGTTGATCATATATTGCCAAATTGTTTAGCATCCAAGGTTTCCTTGTTCAAGAGAGGATAAAAT
The DNA here is from genome assembly GCA_027943335.1 of Chamaecyparis obtusa. Classification (NCBI taxonomy): domain Eukaryota; kingdom Viridiplantae; phylum Streptophyta; class Pinopsida; order Cupressales; family Cupressaceae; genus Chamaecyparis; species Chamaecyparis obtusa. The sequence continues at coordinate 216,983 of BSBK01006586.1, forward strand.
ACTTGGTATCTTATTTTGTGTTGGTGAGTGTCACAAAACACACATCAACACACATCAACACATCCTCCCTTGCTATAATCCTAAGGTTTTCGTCTCAGATGCTCCTACGTGCTTAGAGGCATAGACATCAGATTTGCGAGCCTACTTCAATCAACACAATGCCTCCCTTAATAAGGAAAGCCAACATAGGTCAGCGTAAGTCCGCTCAAGCCTAAAAATAAAAGTTTATTTTAAATTATTAAAGACTAGATCCTAGGTCAGCCCAAGGACCAACTTAATTCATTTTATTTATTCAAAATCTTTCTAAATTTATTTAATTAAAATAAAACAAACATAAAGGGTGCTAATAAACACCACATGGCTGGCCGACCAGCCCTCACTCAATTGGGCTCATCACTCCTCCCATCCTCTAATTGCTTGACCCCAAGCAATTTCTGATTGGGATGCTCAAAGATCTCTTTCCCTTTCTATGTAGCATCTTCTGGTGGGAGCGCTTTCCATTTCACCAAGTGTTCTAGAGTCAATTTGTTTCTTAGCCTCTTGTCCCTTTCATTCAACACTATCTCAAGTTCAAGGATTAGTTTGCCTTCATAATCAAGTGGAGGTAACTCCATTGAAGGGGTAATATGCTGTCCAAGGGCTTTCTTCAGTCACGAAACATGGAAAATATTGTGAATTCTGCTATTGGGTGGTAATTCCATCTCATAAGCTACCTGTCCAACTTTTCTTACAACTCAATAAGGCCCATAGAAATGTGGCTTCAACTTTTTTGCTCCATTTCCCTTAATTGAGGACTATTTGTAAGGCTGGAACCTTAAGAATGCCATGTCTCTCACCTCAAATGACTTTTTTGTATGGTGCCTATTAGCATACATTTTTTGTTGATTTTGAGTCTGCCACAAGTTCTCCTTGAGAGTTTTATAATCTCCTAGCTTTGCTCAACCACACCTTTTGCTTTAGAAACTTTGCTATTAGTCAAAATCAGATCCACAAATGAAGTGGCATCATAGACATAAAGTGCCTTAAAGGGGGACATTCCAATGGACATACAATTGCAACCATTTAATCCATGCTATTTGCTGACCTGTAACATAATTTTTCAAATAGCCTTCAATTCGTGTATTCACTATTACAGTTTGCCCATCTATTTGTGGATGATAGCTAGTGCTAGGTGTCAACTTTGTACCTGTCAAACAAAAGAGTTCTTGCCAAAACATTCTAAGAAACCTGTTGTCCCTGTCACTTACAATCAATTTTGGCAAGCCATGAAGTTTGAAAATCTCTTTAAAAAACAAATGTGCCACATGTGGTGCTTTAAATTCTGAAGATATAGCATGAATGTGAGCATACTTGTAAGCCTATCAACTACCACATATAAATAATCTTTACCTTGAAGTTTGAACCCTTGCCAACCCCGTGATGAAGTCCATCAATATCCTTACCCATTTCTGATTTAGAATGGGCAAATGTTGCATTAACCTGGAAAGACATGCTCACTTTGTTTTGTTGACACCCCTTGCATTCTCTTACATGCTATATTACATCCTTTATCAACCATTTCTAAGAGAAGCTTTCCCTTGTATATATGTTTTGTAGAACCTCGGATGGCCAGCAAGTGGGGTGTCATGGCAAGCTTTCAATATCTTCTCCTTTATTTTGGAGTCAGGTGTAATGTACACGTCCCTTGTAGAGAATCAGCTCATTTGCTGCCTTGATCCTGTCATCTTGAACTCTCCCTTTCAAAATATTTTTAGCAAATGAGTTCTGCACGTGCTCAGCTGTAATCAATGACCTCCAATCAGCAGATATATTAGTAAGAGAATGCAGATGTGGTTTCCTAGTTAGTGCATCAGCCATTTTACTATTATTCCCCTTTACATATTCAATATCAATATCCTAGGCCTGAATTTTTCTTACCCATTTTTGTTGCCTATCATTCAAGTTTCTTTGGTTAAAGAAGTACTTCAAGCTGTTATGATCAATTTTAACCAAAAACTTACCACAAAACAAATATTGCCTAACTTGGTTAAAGCATGCTTTATAGCCAGCATTTATTTATTATAAATAGAGAACTTACACTCAGTCTCCTTGAGCTTTGTACTCTCATATGTTATAGGGTGTTTATTTTGCATCAAAACAACCCCTATTTCTTCACTTGAAGCATCACATCCCAAAACAAAAGGAAGTGTAAAATCTGGAATTGCCAACACTGGCATGAACTCATTACCTCTTTGAGTTTGTTGAAATCTTGTTGGGCTGTTTGGTTCCATAGGAACGCTTCCTTTGTGAGATTAGTCAAGGGGTAGCAAGCTGTGAAAATCCCCCTCACAAGCCTTCTAAAATAGCTGCACAACCCAACAAATCCCCTTAACTGTGTTAAAATGTTTGATCTAGGCCATTCTTGGATAGCTTTGATTTTTTCCTCATCTACACTAATTCCTTGTGCACCAATTTCGAACCTCACATACAAAATTTATGTGAAACCGAAATTTATGCATGTGAGATGGGAGTAAAAACTCTTGTAATATCCCCAAATGTTGGTGAAATAAATAAATAAAATTAATTATTTTAAAGTTGTCCAAATAAATTAAATATTAAAAGGATGACTTTATTTTAATTAATTAAATTAAAAGCGACTTCAATAAAATAAGTATTATTAAAAGCCAATTAATAAAGTGACTTTATATAAAGTCAACTTTAAATTATCACATAAAGTTGCATTTTAGAGGGAAATGAAATAAAAGAAATGAAATAAAGTATTTCTCTCAAAATAGGAAAAAGACTATTATAAAAGGGAATTGTGAAGGCATTCTGGAGATTGTCATTTTTATTTTGAGTCTTTTCTGTATGAGCTTGAAGGTCCACTAAAACCCAAGGACGAAAACCCTAGATGGTTCGGTGATTTGGATGATAACCCAGATCAACCCCCTTGGCAGATACACTTTAGGATTCACAGGTGTATTGCATTGTTCAATTTTGTGGAATGCTATCCCATTCATGGCCGTGGTTTGGAGATGATACCTCAGAGGGGCTTGATGATATTATAAAGGAATCATGTGGGTATGTTGCATGTAAATTTTATGCATGTTCTAGCATTGTAACAACAGTATATTTGATGTAACAGCCATGCATGTTTTATGTCAAAATCAATTTCAATAGATTCGTCTTTGTAATTGCTTATTTCCTTGAAAATCTATATCGTTTCCTTTGCATGTTATTTTGCAATGAAATGAAGCAAAACATGGCAAAAATTGAAAACCCAAATCATATTTGAAACAATATCTGAATATCCTAGTTCGGGATATTTCAATGGTATCAGAGCCACAAATCCTGTTAGCTTGTGAGGTTGCATGTCAGAATTTTGTAGTTGCATTTGTGTTGGATGTTATTGCATGGCAATTTGGTGAATACCCAGATGATTGCATGTCAATTTAAGAGCAATTTATGAAGAGGGTTACTATTGCATTTTATTTTTGAACAGTTCTGGTTAGTGGATTTGTATTGCATGTCAGTTTGGTGGATACCGAGATGTTTGCATATCACTTTTGATCAGTTTGTAAAAATGGGTTATTGTATGTCAGATTTTTTAGTTGCATGACAACTTTTTCAGTTGCATGTTAGATTTTTCAATTGCATGTCAGCTTTTTCTGTTGCATGTTAGATTTTTTAGTCACATGTTGGAATTAATAGTTGCATGTCAAGTTTAATTGTTGTATGTGGGTTAGATGGTAGTTATCAGTAGTAACAATGCATGTGTTTGAATTATTTATGTGAGCTCTCGAGAGATTGATCCACACAACTATTATACTAGAAGTAGAGTAGAACAAGAACAAGCACAATCGGAAGAAGCAAAAGAACATGATCCTTTGAATATGACAGAGAAAATAAATAATGGTGGGAATGGTTAGCCTAATAAATAGCATCTTTTGGCACATTTGGCTCAACAACTGCAACAAATGATGCAAACTTTTATGAAGTCACAACAACAACTTCTCACTGCGATTGGTAATTTAAGGGTACAACCACAACCAAGGAATGAAGATGATGAAAGAAGTGAACTTGGGCGAGAGAATCCTGCAGGAGCAACCTCTAATGTTGTTAGGACAAGAAACACAAGGTCTGATCGACCACTTCAATCTACTTTTATACTAAAAAGAGAAGAACAATCATCTACAAGTTCAAAACCATAGCATAAGAGAAAAGAAAATTCAATGGAGGTACCATAGTTGGAAAACTTGCCAAAACCAAAAACTTGCCAAGCCTTGAAAAAAAATTCGGGAAAAATGTAGCCAGTTTTCGGCAAAAAACTTGGAATTTAAAAAATAGCTTAAATTTAATTAGAAGTGCAATTTTTTTTGCAAAATTCAATGAGAAGATGCATCCAATGAGTCAATAGATGAGTACACAAAATAAACAAGTTGAGTCTAGATATATTTAAATGCAAAGTGGGTAGAAAATTTGCATTCTCATGAGGAATGCTAATGGCTGGAAGCAAACTAGTAAATAGTTTCTATAAAACTAAAAGTAAATACATCATTACAATTACATCTTCTTCTTCTTTGTTGTTAGATGGAGCCTAATCAGACTCAAAAGGTTAATTTTTCCCCACTTTTATCGGCTTGATTTCTCCCCATATTTTTTTCAAGGAGGGTTTGGGGGTAGCGCCCCATGCACGCTCCCTTGTCGTGATACATGATGGGGTCAAGGGGCAGTGCCCCACAAAGCAAAAAATGACTTTTATTGTTGTACAAGGGCGTCGTGAGTAGAGGGTCTGATTTTTCTTCAAAAACCACCTCAAATCTGCTTCAAATTGATGGAAATCAGTTTGCAAGGGTTTGGAAGAATATTTTTCCCTCTCTCCGCAAAATAGAAGTGAAAAAATGAGAAATAAAATTGACTAGGGGCCGTGTTTTTGCCTTAAAATGCTGGAATGAGACTACGACCAAGTTTTTAAGTTGAACTCGCCGAGTTTTTGGCAAAAAATCGGCAAGTAATCAGCAAGTTTTTGCCAAAAACTTGGTGATTTTTTGGGGCGAGTAAAAGTTAGAAAAACTCGCAGAGCCCAAAAACTCAGCCGAGTACTCTGTGAGTGTTCCATCTATGGGAGGCACACAAAAATCTACATTGAGAATTTGATAAACATGTAGATTTAGCTCATGACGAAAAAAGAAAAGCATTGGGGATCGACTCACATGAGGCTTCATCATCTCTGTGAGAAGATTCACAAGAGAATTCTTGAAGAGAGATAAACATGACTTCTCTTGATGTTAAGCATGAGATTGATATGGATAATGATGGTACAGATTCTTTGGGTGATCACAATGCATCTTCTAGTGTATTAGTTGATTCCAGTGATGATGCAATTCATACACATGAAGAAAAATCAGAACATAGCATTCAATGTGCAAGTGTTGAGAATGAAGTTTCCAATTAAGAGGTGCTTGTAAAAGTTGAAGGCATGGCACAAATGCATGACACTTGTGCTGATTGTTATAACAGCAGTGATATATCTCTTCATCCTCAAGGTAATGCAGCCCATGATCATGGAGAAGATAATGTGATTGAGTCACCTAATGCTGGCACTCAAGTTTTGAAAGATGAACATGAGTTGTTGGTTGATGATGCATCCTCCAAGAGGACTGAATTTGTTCACCTTGGAACAACACTAAATCAGTCCCAAGTAATGGTTGAGAGTTGGATTGAGAAGGCAAAGAAAGCTAATTTGATAGCCCAACAAGCCAATTTTTCCCTGCAACAAATTACTATTATTGACAGACATAATGATTCTGTGGAAGTTACTATTAGTGGACCAGCCACTCATGAGTTGACATTGGGTGTTGGTGATGGCATCTACATTCCAAGTTTGATATTGGCATCTAGTTCTTGTGACAGTACAACTGTATATTGGTTGGCATTTGAGCCAAATGACATGGGTTGTTTAGGGACAAGTGACTGTCCTTATGGTTGTTCACTACATTTTCAGAATTGTTTAGGTCTACATCAGCTATGGGTATGCATTGGAATGTGTGGGAGCACAGTTACTTGATGGGAAATCCTCATGAGATGAGTCTTCTACTTTTGCCTTGGTATGATGACATCATTGCCATCTTATTTGTTGCTGGTTTGAGATATAACAACGATATGTAGTGGCCTAGTCTATTGATTTTGAATATGTGAGAGTTGCTTATCACATTCTTTGGTTGGTCTACATGTATGGTTGGATGACTAACAATGATTCCTTGGTATTAGGCTACTACTTATCTCATACAACAGTTTCTATATTTGGGATCCAGGTATTGACAGGTTGGGTGTATTGTTTCACATGGATTCCATTATGTTGCTTCACAGTTTGTGGTGTATTGGCATTGATATCAGAGTAGCGTAGCAAATTGGCACCACAATGTTCTTGTTGTTGACATGGGATCCATGTAGTTGGTTTCTGCATGTAGGTGCGGATTGCTTGAGGGCAAACAATCTCTGGGAAGGGAGGACTGTAATGTCCCCAAATGTTGGCGAAATAAATAAATAAAACTAATTATTTTAAAGTTGTCCAAATAAATTGAATATTAAAAGGATGACTTTATTTTAATTAATTTAATTAAAAGTGATTTCAATAAAATAAGTATTATTAAAAGTCAATTAATAAAATGACTTTATTATAATGTCAACTTTAAATTATAACATAAAGTTGCATTTTAGAGAGAAATGAAATAAAAGAAATGAAATAAAGTATTTCTCTCAAAATAGGGACAATCCTATTATAAAAGGAGGAAAAAGGGAATCGTGAAGGCATTCTAGAGTTTGTTATTTTTATTTTGAGTCTTAAACCCTGTGAGCTTGAAGCTTTGCTTGAAGGTCCAGTATAACCCTAGATGGTTTGGTGATTTGGATGATAACATAGATCAGTCCCCTTGGCGGATTTGCTTTAAGATTCACAGGTGTATTACATTATTCAGTTTTGTGGACGGCTATCTCATTCATGGCCGTGATTTGGAGATGATCTCTCACATGGGTTTGATGATATCGTAGAAGAATCACGTGGGTATGTTGCATGTAAATTTTATGCATGTTCTAGCATTGTAATGTTGATATTTTTCAGATTCTACCTAGGAATAAACAAACTATAGGAGACTTTCAAACTAAGCATAGAATAAAAGAAATGATAAAGAGCAAGAAAAGATAGTACCTGATTTGATCTCTGAATTTATATTCCGTCAGTCCTTCTTTGGTAAGGAACATCAATTTGATGTAGTCTAAGATCTGATCCAGCTAGGTATGCCTTTAATTTGATATTTCCTTTGGCCTAACCAATGAAATTCTGTCTTGATTTCTGCTCCAGAATTTGCTCCTTGGTATGCTGTAGTTAGGGCAAGATAATTGCTGCAATAAGGACTGAGATTCACTGTCCTTCTAATCGTGAACTTGCTGTCCTTATCATGGAGAAGTTCGCTGTATCCTTAAGTAAATTCGCTGCTGTGTGTCCTCAAGGAAATTCGCAGCTGTCTTTACATATGCTCTGCCAATTTTTGGATAGAGAGAACACGTTAAGGGGCTGACTTGGACAATTATTCCAAGAAGGCCGACTCAAGGGCCCAAACAAATATTCCAATGTTAAAATCGAATTCAATAAACAATAGATATTAAATATATTACATATTTAATATCATTATTTATATATCGATATTATGCTCTTTAACAATTAAATATATTGTTTGACACAATTGATTTTGCCGTCAAGGCCATAATCTTACACTCCCTCTTGGACTTGAGGCAAAGATCAACTCAATGATCTCCCTCTATCAACCCTTGATAGAGATGCCAAAGACATTATCAACATGGATTCCATATCCAATAGATCTCATATCTATGATAGGTAGAACACATATGTTCTTACTTCATTTCCAACCATAGATTTCATATCCATATGAAGATCATGGTAACAAGATGTTTACCAACCGGATGTGGATTTCCTGAATCCGGGAGTCTCCGAGACTCAAAACATAACAAAAATGGATTCCTAATCCAAAGATGCCATAGATCTCTTATCTATGATAGTAGATCTTTATCTACAAGACATAATGAGAACACAATTGTTCTTCATAAATCATACATCTCATGTTCATATGAGAAACATCATATCATATGATGCTTACCATCCAAATGTGGATCTCCTAGATCCTTTGGTCTCCTTGACCCAAGAATATCAGTCCATGATATAAGTGACATGATATTAAATATCCAATCCATTTGTGAATTTCCTAAATCCACTAGTCTCCTTGACTATTTTGAATATCAAGTCCATGATATTCAAGGTTGTATCAAGTCCATGATACTTTCCAAACACAAGTTATCATCAAATCCAATTTGTGAATAACTTAGATCCTCGAGTCCTCTTGAATCAGCCAATAGAATACCAAATCCATGATGTATACCATCCAATTTTGTGGATAACTAAGTCCACGAGTCACCTTGACTCAATAGTTAGAATATCAACTCTATGATATTTATGGTGTCATCAAGTCCATGATGTTACCGAATACTTAATTATGGATCCTTGATCCATGAGTCTTCAAGGCTCAAATGATATCAACTTCATGATATGCAGAGTATTGGTCTCACGAATATCAAGTCCATGATATTCACCAAGTGCTCGGAGCAATGGTCTTTTGACATCAAATCCATGATGTCTCACCAATTGCTCGGAGTAATGGACTTTTGACATCAAATCCATGATGTCTCACCAATTACTCAGCAATGGATCCCTGATCCACGAGTCTCCTGGACTTGAAGAACATCAAATGATATTCTCCAATTCATAAGAATAACTCAGCCAATAATCATATGAAACCACATAAGTATAAGATTAACCAATATGATGAAAAGTTCACACATAGAACCACATGTATTTAGTAAATGAAAGAAAGTATGATCCATTCATACATAATAGTAAAGTATGCTTCACAAGCTATACAAATGATGTATGCCCCATACAACCAGCATAATTTATCCAGCATCTATGCATAAGAATAATCACATAAGTCTTTTTCACCTAAAGATAACCAACATCTAACCAGATGTAATGTGAACACAGCAAGATGCAATATAGTTTTCTATATGAATGTTCTTATGTAGATAACAACATTAACTCTAACATATGCCAATGTAAGAATGTTCCAACCAATAATGTATGTACCTATGCATAAGGAACACAGTAACTAGCAACCATCTAGCAATCAACTATGATTTCCCATAAATGAGTCAAAGAAGATATACAAATCAATGCTAACATATTCCAATGCTAACATAAACCAAGAGATGTATTTACTCATAAAATTTCCTAATATGTTCACACATGAACAGCATAAACAAGGTAATGTGAAAACATAGAATATGCCAGTCAGAATATTATAATGTATGTTCCTATACATAAAATATACCAAGTATCCAAATAGTTATGAATGTTGCCACCCATACATCAAATAACAAAAATATGACAGAGCTGCAATATAAAGTATAAACAACATATACAAGAATGCAGATGTAAGCAACCAGCAAAAAGAGTTTATAACTTAGATGATTTCACACGTGAGCCCATTTATAAGCTCCCTCTCAAATTGCAACTCCCTCTCAAAGGGCAAGGTGCTCTGATTCGGGTATATTTACCTCCACAAAGGATGCTTGAAAGTTGTTCCTCTCAGGACAATTTACAGCTATATGACCAAACTTCTCACATTTAAAACATTTAGTTTTAGAGAAGTCCTTCTTGAAAGGTTTCCTTTTCTTAAAGTGCTTCTTTCCCCCTTTGTCCTTTGAACTTCCTTCATTTTCGTTCTCTTGAAATTCCCCCTTCTTTTTGAATTTTCCTGCCCCCCCCTTTGAGTTTTGGGAGAAAAGAACTTGAATGTCTTCCTTGAAGATTGAGCCCCTTGATATTAATCTTGCTTCTTCTTGAAGACAAGTGGTCTTTAGTCTATCAAGAGTAGGTAATTTGGAACGAGCACTAATCCCTTGAATGAATGCTTCCCAAGTAAGAGGCAATCCGTTGAGAGCTGTTACAACAAGCTCTTTATTATCATAATTGAACCCAATTGATGATAGTTGATTCCTTAACTCATTGATCCTCATGAAGTATGAAGTGATGGACTCCGCTTGATTCATTTTTATTCGGGAGAGGTTATTTTTAAGGGCTAGGACCCTATTTGTATTGTTGATTTGAAACATGCCAAATAATGAGGTGAACATCTCATATGCATTCTCTAGATTTGCAATAGTTGGCACAATGTGGTCTTTAACACTATCAACAATTATCCTCATTGCTTTATTGTTGTTTTTGTTCTATTCCTTCTTTTCATCATCATCCATATTTTCTTTAGGAGGACCTTCAATGACTGAAATAATTTCTAATTCCCTTAGAATGATTAATAACCTCATTTTCCAAGATGTGAAGTTAACATCTCCCTCTAGCCTATCTTCAGGTCTAATCCCAGTAGACATGATTACCAACTTAGTTGAAAGAATTAGTTTGAATTCCTAAATCTGAAATGAACTTTTTCTCTACTGTAGCTTTGATACCATGTTGGTATTTTTCAGATTCTACCTAGGAATAAACAAACTATAGGAGACTTTCAAACTAAGCACAGAATAAAAGAAATGATAAAGAGCAAGAAAAGATAGTACCCGATTTGATCTCTGAATTTATATTCAGATCAGTCCTTCTTTGGTAAGGAACATCAATTTGATGTAGTCTAAGATCTGATCCAGCTAGGTATGCCTTTAATCTGATATTTCCTTTGGCCTAACCAATGAAATTCTGCCTTGATTTCTGCTCCAAAATTCGCTCCTTGGTATGCTGTAGTTAGGGCAAGATAATTGCTGCAATAAGGACTGAGATTCACTGTCCTTATTGTGAACTTGCTGTCCTTATCATGGAGAAATTCACTGTATCCTTAAGTAAATTCGCTGCTGTGTGTCCTCAAGGAAATTCGCAGCTGTCTTTACATATGCTCTGCCAATTCTTGGATAGAGAGAACACATTATGTGTTGTGTGTCCTTTAGCCAAGAATTGACCTCTTATTTATAGGAGCCTAAGGGAGATTTCAATAAGGGGCCGACTTGGACAATTATTCCAAGAAGGCCGACTCAGGGCCCAAACAAATAATCCAATGTTAAAATCGAATTCAATAAACAATAGATATTAAATATATTACATATTTAATATCATTATTTATATATCGATATTATGCTCTTTAACAATTAAATATATTGTTTGACACACTTGATTTTGCCGTCAAGGCCATAATCTTAACATGTAACAGCAGTATATTTGATGTAACAGCCATGCATGTTTTATATCAGAATCAATTTTAATAGATTTGTCTTTGTAATCGCTTATTTCCTTGGAAATCTATATCGTTTCCTTTGCATGTTTGCATTTTGCTATTTTGCAATGAAATGAAGCAAAACATGGCAAAAATTGAAAACCCAAATCAGATTTGAAATAATATCTTAGTTCAGGATAAACTCTCACGTAGCTACCCCTATATTCTTCCTTGCAATTATGACAGCCATAATCTACTCCACCCTGATTTTTTTTTTCTTGGTGTCCATGGCTGTTGCATATTGTGATAGTGGTTTTTTTGTGTCAAATGGGCCCTTAGCATATTTTTTTGAAGTTTTAGAAGGGCATTTAAATGGATTTTCTAAACCATGTGTTCCTAGAACATCTACACTTCTTGAAGAACTTTCATGGAAAGTTTGTTCAATTTCAATCTCTTCACCCTCTCTACCTTCACTACTATTTATGCTCATTCTTTTTGGGTTGAAATGTAAATGACCGCTGCAAGTGAAATCATAGAACACGAACAAACAAACAAAAAAACCCCTCGAGTGTTCAAAATTTTGACAACAACCCAAAATAATATGTAAAAGAATTTCTAAAATAAATAAATAAATATGAACTTGCCTCAAATGATGGATACCTAGTCTTTGTTCATCCTTTACTCACTTATCTTTTCCTTCTTTCACTTCATTTTTCTTCAGCTGTGCTCTTCTTCCTTGAGCTGTTCACACTTTGCATATGGACACAAATGAGTTTTTTTTAATGTTCTGTTGTTGTTTTTAGGTTTAGGTCTTCTTAGGTTTATTATTTATGAGCTTTTTTAGAAAAACACTTTTCCCTTGTTATGCTATAAAGGACAGCTAGCCCTTCCTGGGACAATCGGGGGACATCCAGGCATCCCTTGCTCGTCCAAGGGATGGCTAGCCTTGCCTTGACATTTCTAGATGTTTTCAGTATGTACAAAAAGCGTTTCTAATTTTTTTTACATTTTTAGGGATGTTTGAGGACGTTTCCAAGGCTTCCCTACATCCCTCAGACATTTCCATCTCGAGACTGCCCGATTTTGGCCCGACATGCATCCAAAGTAACATAGAAAATAATAGATACATCCATCGTAACACTTGTGTTTTTGAATCCTCTAAATTACCTTCTCTAGCATCAAATTGTGTGAAGATTGAAGACTCAACTGCAAAATTGCATAAAAAGTTAAAAGAGATGAATGTTCAGGATGATCGACATGTTATCATGCCAAATCATCTTCAAGTTTCTGTAATTGAGCATATAGGTTTTTGTCTTGGTTCAAGGATTGGGAATTACAAATTTGCAAGATTGATTTGGGATCCCCGTATCTTCAAAAAGACTCATCAAGTGAAGAAGGAATTCTAAGAGGATCCTAGTTTGTGATTGCTTGAGAGTAAGCAATCTTTAGAAGGGCATATTGTAATGTCTCCTTTTCAAAATAGGATTGTAATAATAAATTAAAGTATTAAAAGATAAAATATAGAATATAATATAATTGTAAAATAAACAATTAAAGTTTACTTTTATCAGAAGTCAAGGAGCATGTGAAGAATCATGATTATAAAAGGAAAAAGATATATAAGAGACCAAACAAGAGTTGTAACCACCATATGAAGAATGCATCTATTATTATCTGATTATTATTTTTGGAGCATGGAACTGCAGTTTATTTAACTCGAGGATGAAATCCGTTGTGACAAGAATTGAAGGATGGAACCCACAATTTCTCAAGAGTGATTTCACACAGAAATCACCATTGTGCTAAGTTGATTGATCTTCTTGGTGACATTATTAAACTTTTAAGTTAACAGTATTTGTTGTTTATCAGCAAATCTGGTTGCTATCTGTAAAAGATATATTTAATCATACAAATTTGATCAATTATCAGAAATACCAACTGGAAAAAATATAGTTTCCAGTGTATATATTATTGTATAGAAATTAAAAATTAAACTTGATTGGATATTACAAAATATTTCCTCTGGGATATTAAAAATTCAAATTAGGCTTTACATCATGCTTGGATAGGTTTAGTAAGTCTCCTTAGGTCTCAGGACACTTTCTATTTAGACTTTAGGTTCTCATTACATGAAATTTTTGTATCTTGTTTCATACCCTTTTGAAACTTTGTGCAGTGGACTAAGCCGGATGCTCTCTTATCATGCAATGAAAATGTGGTAGATGCAATTGTTGTTACACATTCCTAATCCTCTCTCTACAATATTGAGAATGCACAGATAAAGCTTAGGGTAAGATAGAGAGATGTGCACAAATTTCTGGTATGTGACTACGTAAAGAATTGGCACCTACCCCTTGGATTGTGCCACTTTATGGCTTTTAAGAGTGTTAGGGCAAAGCATACAAACAGACAATATATATGTACTCAAGTGAAATATATAATCACTAACCAAAAGCTCATTTCTAAACAAAGGTTTTTTCACATTGACCTTCCTCCAAGTTGCTAAGTGAGACAAGTTCTATAGCATTACTCCTAATGAGAAGGGCGATCACTTGTTTGTAGATGTGTTGACATAATGACCTATCTTGGATTACCTCAGCTTCCTGTAACCAAATTCTAAAAACAAAAAAAGTAACATTTAAAATAATAGCAATTTGAATACAAGTTTTTAAAAAATTATATAAATGGATTTGGAAAATTGAAACACGATCCGGTAATTTCAATTAATCAATTTGAGAAAAAAACATGTTTTTACCCCAAAACATAAATCAACAAATACATAAATTGAATTTAATGCAAATAATTTTGTAAATTTTACACGTCATTAAATATTTAACATGCTAGAAATAGTTTATAAATAATATGTATGGAAAAGCAGGAAAAAAGGTATTGCAAATCAGATATTTTATCGAATTGCTATTCAAAACAACTATAAAATTCTTGCAATTTGCTCAATAATGCTGAAATGCTATCCGCTTCTTTAGCTTGGGCAAATAGGGCTTATAAAGCCACAAATTTGCCTTTTTTCAGCATTTATTTCACACTTTTGCCATGTGTTTTCTGTGTTCATCCTTGCAAGGCAAGTAAAACTTGAAAGAAAATGGTGCAACAAAAACTAGTGAGTACTTGGCGACTTTCTGAGTAGTTAAGGTATGGTTAGTAATATATTACAACCAACAGAACCTTCAATATTGATCTCTTGAGGTGCACTTTTAGCCTAACCAGTTTAGTTTCATGACAGCTCCACTGCATTTTTGTCAACTCCCTATTATACCACACTCTTCAAGTCATTTGCACTTTCGGTTCCCAAACATGCTTCTAGCTCACTTCTTGCTCATCTAGAATTGTGATTTTTCTCTTCAAACTCCAAATGGGCTTTTGCTAGAAGGGAGAAAGATTTCTGTTTCAAATGCTGTTTGCCTGTTTCCAGGGTTTAAGAAGATGTCTCCTTCATGTGGCATGTCATAAGTATTCTCCCAACCACGGTGGATTACTTTAAAATCATACTACTAGGGTCTTCCCATTAGAAAATGACATGCATATGTTGGTACCACATCACGTAGTACTTCGTCCATGGAAGGATCACACTTGCATTTCATTTGGAAAGATCCCCTTTCTCTTCCAATTAGCTTCCAGGGGTTCTTTTTTCCCAAATATCAAGGTTCTTCATAGCAACAAGTTCTTTCTCATCTCTACCTCAAATGCTTATGTCAAATGTTCTTCTTCCTAGACTACCATCACCCTTTTGGGGGTAATATTTGGCCTTATGGGTTTCAACTTTCATTACGAATAAATTTTTTCAAGGGCTTCCTATCTCTAAAATATTTTCTTTGTCCCCTATCTTGTAAGCCTCCCCTTCGTCTAAAGTTGGCCTTCACATTCTTGCCTTTTGCTAGCTCTTCACTCATTGTAGGTTGTGAGGAAACCTCTTTTCCTCTATTTTGGCTGCAATCATTTGTTTCATTTGTGGTGTCTTGTTATGCAATTCCTTAGGGGTTTGACTAAATTCTTATATTTCCAATTGCAAGAGACTTCTATCTATAACTTATACTCAATTCTTAGGTTGCCACAATTTAGTGGATTGTATAGTGACAATATTCCTAAGGAAATATGTAATAATGCAAATGTGGGCTTATCTTGATGCTAAGAATAATATTGCCAATAAATCTGATATGACTCTTAATTCACTGCTAGAATACTTGCTATAGAATGGGGATTGTTCACACTAACTTAATTCTCTACTAAAATTGACCTCCATTAGGACTTTTCACACTAACTTGCAACATTCCATCATTTTTGCTCAAATTCAAAGACAAAGTGGAAATTTAACACTCAGGAGGACAAATTGACTCATCAAAACATCATGACACTTGGAAAATTTCCTTGAAATTCAACAACCCTTTTTGCACTTAAGCATTATTGTCCTCAAAGTCTTAAGACTTACGTATTTTTGCAATTTGGAAAATTGAAGGCTCGACCACTGCTCAAGGCAAAACTTGAAGTTTGGAGCTCAAACTAACACTCTACTGCTAAAACCCTAAAAACAAGCACAACTAAAAAGTGAAAAAGGGGGTCCTCATTTGCAATGGGACGTTGTGTGAAAAGGCTACAACAAATGTAAAGCAAAATAAATCCTTGTTGAGATCTTGCAATCACGTTAGACAAATATTGAATATACAATTCATAAGATTGACCATTACTATGGTTTAAGAGTGTATATTCTAATCATTTTAGTCTTAGTTATCGAGTACACTCTTAAGGTGTCCTGCACTTGTATCGAGTATGCTCTGGTGTAAGTTCGCCTGAGGGTACGCTTGGGTAGGCCTTGGGTACATACTTGGGGGTGCAGATTCACCCGAAGGTACATGTTAGCTTGAGGATACGCTTGGGTAGGCCTTGGGTACATACTCGAGAGTCTGGGACACCCAGGTACATACCTGGGACCCAAAGGTGCTGAGCACCAAAAGGTAACAAAAAAAGAAGTTATTTGACTGTTTTTTTTACATCCAAAATCACTAAAAATGCCCCTAAAAGAATCATTTTGTCCAATACAAAGATCTTTTTGCTCTCTTCACTAGGATCTTGACTCCTAAACCTCCACTAGTTAGTGGGATGTCTCGTCATATAAGAAATTTGATTACAATGAGGGGGTTTGTGAGTGGAGACTAGAATCAAGAACTTAGAAAACTCAGTTATCACTATTAAATGCCAATTGATAAATATAAATATTAAATATGTAACTATCAAATGACATTTAATATTTATCTTTTCTCGTACCCATACAGGCAACTTAGATTTTAATTAGATAAATTATAACATATCTAATTTGTTATTTGGGTTCAGCCATAACGGAGCTTGGATAAGGAGACATGATAGGGTGCCCAAACGATCCTCTAGGCCCAAGAGTGGATATACCATCCCTCTTGGCCTCATGTGGCTTCCGCCATCTCATATGAGGTGGTGTACCTAGTGAGGAATCCTATAGCGATTCCCCTTCATCATGCCACTCTTATTCACTCTCCTATGATTGAGACTCTGTTGAATCCATCCCAACAATTGCTCAATGTAGATGTCGACGGAGAAACTACAATAGGGTGCCCTAGTGATCCTCTACCCTAGGCCCAAGAGTGGATATACCATCCCTCTTGGCCTCATATGTCCTTTTGCCATCTTATATGAGGTGGCATGCCTAGTGAGGTGTTCTATAGCCATTTCCTCTCCTTGCACTCCCTTCTCCACCTTGCCATGATTGATTGCTGCTATTTGGAGATCTATATTATTACTTATATCCAATTTATACATAATATTATGTGTCTATATTAATATGTAAAGAAACATACACATTTAGACATATTTTCATGCATACTACCATTGAGGAAGAGTGCTATTGCCTGCAATAAATAGTAATTTCTGATTTGATCCATCTATGTCTCTGATCACTGATATCTAATGCTCTGATATGCTCTTTATGAGAACTGACGCTAATTGGATTGACTGTCTTGATGCCTTCCCCATCGTGGCCTTCGCCTTTATATCTTCATGTCTCTTGAAGAGAGACAACTCTTGGAGTTGCTGTCCTTATAGTCACAACTTTTCTATCAAAGCCTCTTCATAACCCAAGCCATTTGCTGCTTTATGTGGTCTTAATTGCTGCCAGTTATTTACATAACTTAATCACTTTCATTAATTGCTGCTTCAGGCACCCTTTGAATATTCTAACCGTTGGCATATATTAGTCACTATTTTAGAACATAATCTGAGTATTTTCCTTTATACCAATAATCACTGCTGTTGGTATTGATAGCATCCTAAAATAACAGAATCGCTGCATTTTAATATATTAGTGTTGCTGCTCATTGTTCTCTGCTATTAAGGCCTATCTCTGCTTGTATCTGCTGTTAGATCCTATATTATTTCATTCTCTTTTCTGCCTTAATTCTATCTCCACACCCCTTTTTATATTCCCTCCTATCTTTCTTGAAAGGAGGTGACTTCTCATGATAGGGATGACTTCATGAGTTGGCCTTCTTATTGCTTAATATCTTTTAATGTATTTGGGCTCTTTAAATGGTGCAATTAGGCTAAGATAGGTTGGCCTTTCACATATATTTTATTGCTTAAATTTACTTATTAAAGCCACAATACATTGTTGCCCTAGGTCTGCCCTAACTTCCCTCTGTCCTAGTCGGCCCTTTACCAAGTAATGCTTTGCCCAGGTTTAGGTATTAATCATAGTTACAAGACTCAGACTCGCCTCGGATTAGGCAAGCTGATTTCGGACTTCGACTCGGACTCGACAAATTGAAAAACCCAAGCAACTCAAAGATTTTTTAAGGATTTAAAATTTTTTTCATGCATCATTTAGTCAATTAACATCAAAGACACAATAATTGATATAAATAGAAGCTACTTTGCACACATACTCAACTTTACATTGATCATATAAGTATAAATGCAAATTTATGAAGGAAATAAGTTAAACTAAAATTATATAGAAGGTATAGGTTATTTATTATCATCATGTTGAGTATTGTGTACACGTTGAAGACTGTTGGTGGTATCTCCCTTGAAGTGGACTATGAGGTTGCTCCCGCAAAGTGGCATATTATTATCAAGTGTTTACAACATATTTCATATTATTTTCTTCTACCATGCAAGTTATTTCATAACAGTTTCGCTTAAATCTTTTGTTCTTAGTAGATCAAAAAGATCATTATGAATTTTCGGAATGATATCAAGTATATAATTGCTCAAATGTCATCATCTTTTAACTTTGTCAAATGACTGGTTTAACAAACATTTTTTTTTTCAATCTTTCACAAACCTTAAAATTGTTCTTTTATTGTTTTGGAGATGTCCAATTCTTTAAAAGGAAACCATTATATTTGTTGCAATGCTTTCAAATTTGATAGTGCTGTTTTAATACCTGGTTCCAAAACTTCTGTGATATGACACTGCTTTTTTGGCCATTTTTTTAGCGAAATCCTATCTGCAATCTGCTTTATAGACAACTTGTTATGTTTTATACCTGCTACATGCAAGACGTTTTACTACTCCATGTTGGTTGCCTTATTGGGAATCACCATTTCAAAAATTTGGAACTTGCTATTGCAATATGATCATATAAGCTGTAATGTCCCCATTTCTAGGCACATGGGATTAGCTTATTTCTGTGACCTTCGTAGGCTAATCAAGATATTGGAGAGGGTCGTGTGGCAGAGCCAATGGTCAGTTTCCACTCTGGAGGTCTGTGATGTCAGGATTGCTCTTCGTTGGAGTCAGATTGACAAACTTACTATTTATAGTAAGTGCTTATTGTGTGTTAAGATTTATGATCAGATTGTATAACTTATGAATTTTCCTTGTACAATCCACTGGCATATAATATCTCAATATATATATTAGATATATTTAGACATATATATATTACTGATATAATAATAGATATATGTAAATATATTAACAATTATTATTTATATGGACTGAACTGTGAATGCAGATTAGAAGGACTTGTATTGACCTTCTATTGTTTTTCGCTGTTTTTTTTGAATCATCGCAAGACTGTTATTATTATATATATTGTAATGAACAGTCACAACTTATCAAGTTGTGACTGTTCAAAACAATGCATTGTTACAAGGTTCGATGACCATTGGTTTGACAGTCTTTAATCACATACACCGATAGTTATTGGTTTAGTACAATAGTTGCTAACGCATAATGGAACGGTTTTAGCATTATACCGATAGTTATCGATTTGGTAAGATGGAAGATAATTAAACCGATACACTATCGGTTATATATTTATTATTTGCCATAACAAAACTGATATAATCGTATTTGTTATTTATCATTAAACATTAATATATATGTATATATTAATGTATATTTATATATAAATTATTTCAAATAATGATAATATTATTTCAATGATATTTATTTAGTTTAGACTGATATCAATTGGTATGACATATGAGATTTATTTGTCAACTAAAATATTTACATTGTATATGCATATTGATATATACAATAATATCATTATTATTATATATATCAATATGTATATATAATGTAGAATAATATTATCTCATCTCAATTTAATGATGTTTATTTATATTCTCATAATAATATGATCATTTTATCTAATCAAAACTATAAACATCAACATTGTGGGTGATCGTCATGATTGCTATTTTTAGTAGGGCACCTGTGCATTGGTATCAATGGAGTTGTGGATTCATTTGCAGAATTTCCAGTCTGAGGGACCAACTATTTTTAGTAAGTCTATTTTGGGCGGTTGCTATTTTTGGTAGTGCAGTGGAGGTACAGGGAGTTGAGCGACAGGAGCATTTAATTAAGCCTTTTTATGGAGTTTCATATTTTTTGTTGTTTATTAAGTTTATCTTAACAAATGACTTTATCATTTGTGTTATAATTTGAAGGTGTGTTAAAGCCTTTTAAGTGAAAAGTGTCTTCATGAAGCTTTAGCTTTGGAGTTATTAATTATTAAGTTATTAAATGAAAGCTTCTAATTGAAAAGTGTATTGATGAAGGCTTTTAAGTGGAAAGTGTGTGAGAGAAGCTACTTGCTTTTGGTGTCTTGAAGAAGATATCTTTTATTATAAAAGCAATGTTTTGTGGAAAAACAATTCATTCTTGACTTGTTATTTTATCATTTTCGAGAATTGGCTGAAGAGTTCTTTTAACTAGGGTTTGAGGACTGATTCCTCCCCATTTTTGCACTTTGAATCACTGGATATAGTGGTGAATTGTGCTTTGAACATCTGTGGAATAATTCTGATTCTATGGCTGCAAATTTGGTTGTGTTGTATGCCAAATTTAATGAGTATTGAGCATTTATAATTCATTTTGAGATATTCATATGCTGGTTCGATTTATTCCCAAGGCTACATGTTTACTTAGGAGGCTGATGTATCTCCTATTGGCTGCATTCAACAT
Source organism: Chamaecyparis obtusa (assembly GCA_027943335.1). Lineage (NCBI taxonomy): Eukaryota > Viridiplantae > Streptophyta > Pinopsida > Cupressales > Cupressaceae > Chamaecyparis > Chamaecyparis obtusa. The sequence continues at coordinate 237,760 of BSBK01006586.1, forward strand.
CAGGAGGCCACGATAATTTACTAGGTGGCTGCATTTTATCCAGAAGGCTGCATATTAACTCCAGGGGACTGCGTATCATATTTTGGAAGCCTACATCTCATTCTTTGAAGGCTGCGTTACATATTCTGGAAGTTGCGATTCATGCTGGGAGGGCACGTCAACTCCCTTGGTGGCTGCAACAATTACTACAAGGCTGCGTCAATGATAGATGACGTTGCATCTTTCCCAGAGTGGTTACGTCAACATTGCTAGGTTCTTTAATAATTAAATAAACACATGAGCATTGTAAATTTCTTGCTTATGAATGCATAATTGAAATAAATAGTTTGGAATTGCATTTACTTTAGGCATTATTATTAAGCTTCAAGCGTTGGAATATAATTTTAAATTGCAAATTATTCAATTACAAAACAACTTTTGCATGCACATTTTAAAAATCAGAATTCAGACATGGTATGCTAACTGTTTGACGAAATGTCAAACGAGCAAAATTGAGCTTTTAAGGAATAACCCAATAGGGGTTATTACAGTGGTATTAGAGCGGTTTCTTGCCATCCTGTTGTGGTGAAAATTATTGAACTCACACATTTGTTTGGAGTGACCAACACTAGCTTTATTTCAATCATGGACAAATATAGAAAACCAAGTAAATATGGAAACCAGCTAAGCAGTGTGTCATGGTTCAGGAAACAATCAAGTGCCTTGGAAAATGAAATGGAGAAATCGAGGCAAACACAAGAAAGTTTAAAAGCCCAAATTGTAGATCCAGCCACTATTGACAGGGCAGTTAGTTTTTTGGTTTACTTCTTTAGAAAGTCTTCCTCACAAAGACTGCAGGAAGAGAAACGGGGGGTTTTCGTAGGTGAGACATCTAGAAATCTTCATGATGAGTTTTCAGCAGCTACTCATCATTGTGGAGATGATCCTGTTCTTAGTAGGACAATCACTAGTCCTATTTGCACACATGATGTTGGAGACTCTTTACAGGGACATGTGGATGTGCCTGTCTTGTTGGCAGATAGTGGTATTGAGTTTCAGCATCCTGAGCCTATCAGAGTTAGTGACACAGGGTCTGATTTTCAGGACAGCAGCCCATTATGTGAGCATGCTATTGGTGTCGTGGATAGGGTGAGAATAGAGGATGTTGTAGATATCACTATGGATTCTAACACCATAGATGATGGTGTTATCTTTGAGGACTGCGAGGAGTATATGAGCTTTGACAACTCTAATGTTTATGACAGTAGTCGTAGTGTTTATGACAATAGTCGCAGTGTGGAGTCAGTGCAGGAGACAACGGTCTTTTCCTGTATTGAGGATGTAAGCATGAAGCTATCCAGTGATGACACTCATGGTGGGGGTGTTATAGACGAGTTAGGTGACAGATTCATGCCACAGTGTAGGTGATTCGCGCGATGACATTGAGTCATGTATGCAACCAGAGGTGTTTCAGATAGATTGATGTTGATACTAGCATCACAGATACCTGTGATGTTGAGAGTGAGGATGATGGGTGTTGCAGTGTTTCTGGTTTTCTATATCAAACTTTGGGTGTGGACTTAGCATTGTCTTCCGGTGGTGGTGGGTTCTAGGATCCTTTCCTGTAGGGACTCACAGATGAGGATAGGGAAGCATATGAGTGGCAGGAGTTTGTTTCAGCCAGGGCTTCCACTCCTTCGATTGAGCTGTTAGTACAGGTACCCATTGGTGATACCTCATTGGTGGACATGTGTGAGGTTGATAGCGCACATGAGGAGAGGGATTATGAGGTTGCTTTCTTGGTGACTCGTGAGGTTGACTCTACCTGCAACGAGTCATGCTTGATTTATTAGACCCTAGGGGAGGACTCTAAGTTGTTTATGAGTGAGGATGGGTCCCAGGATTTGGATTGTCATGTGGTTGCAGAGGACGAGGTAGCTAAGGATTATGATGAGACAAATTTAGCAGCAGCTTCCTCGGGGGTAGAGGAGGGTGAGTCTGATGTTCGTACTCTGTTTGCAGATGTGTGCTCGGATGATAGTACACAGACATACGGTGATCTTGAGGGGGGTTTGTTAGATACAACTTCCTACTATAGTGTGGATAGTATAGTTGAGATTTTGCATAGGAGACCCGTTGTGCAGAGTCCTGTAACTAGCCAATTGAGAGTTGGTGAGAGAGATATCACTTCTATTCTCGAGCATTTTGATGCCACTCATCAACTGTTGGCTGTTTATGGTTGGGGTGCTCCTATGATGGATGAGCACGGTGGTGGTTACCTTTCCTTGACAAAGATTCATTCCTTGCGTGAGGCTGTCAGGATTTCGAGACAAAACTATTTACAGTAGTTAGCCGACTGAGATCACCTTGTTGAGTGGGGGAGTACAGCAAATGAGGCACTGATGGATAGAGAGGAGGTGAGTGAGCTTACTCAGGAGCTCACAATGACTTTTGAGGCTTTAGCAGGCACTCAGTGGTCTCTTCAGGAGTCCCAGTTGCAGTTGGGAGAGGTGACTGTGGAATTGGAGCGGATACAGTCTTTGCCAACCATAGATCCAGTTCAGTTGCATATAGTGGTGGTTGGTGGTGAGTTAGCTTCCACAGTTGGTAGTGATTGATGTGTTGGAGACATAGTTACATCCATCCTTGAGACAGATGCAGTAGACACAGAGGAGGTGAGTGGTTCAGTGGAGGATTACAAAGAGGTTTTTGTGGTATCAGGTTCTCTAGTTGTTAGCATGATGACAGATAATACATATCACTTTGTTGAGAGTCCTGAGGTAGTAGAAGCGGATTCGCTAGAGAGTTGTGTGTCAATTTCTGACACTACTCCTATTGATTCACAGGACATGGACATGGACATGGTATCATCTGGTTTCGGGACGAGCTCTCATGGTGATTTGTTTCCTTCTGTAGGAAGCAAATCTATTTCTTCTTCTCATACAGCTGATAACAGTCAACAATTTCAGAGAGATCAGTTGTGGTTTGCAGGGGAGCAGGTTGATGTTGCTTCTTATAATTTCTACTGCACGGAGTCTTTCATGGAATACTTGCTTGAGAGTTCGGTTCTGCAGGAGGGACCATTCAGAGCTTTTGAGGGTACTCTCATCCGGGTTTCTCGTATTACTCAACTTTTAGTGGGGAAAATTGTAGATACCTTGACTACAATGCTTCCTCACAGGGATTTTGTTGTTGGGTTTGCTGAGCGGGTTATTCAGGATTTTGCCCAACTAGTTGTTCAGAGTTAGAGATTGGAGCCATCTCTTGATTCTCGGATTGTTGTTGATGAGCCTCTGTCAGAGATTGGAGCATTTCATCATGATTACATAGTGAGGAGCGTTCATCACTTCTCTTTTGACCCATTGGTTGAGGACTTGGTTGTATGTCGGCGTGGGTTGGCTCCAGGTTTATATCATTCATTATGGGATGGGTTTTTTGATTCTCCATTTGCAGTTAATGGGGATGGTTATTGCAAGCTAGTAGGAGGTGACTTGTAGGGTCAGTACATCCAGGATGGTTTTACAGTGGATGGATATTTGGATTACATGAGTATATAGAGCAGATTGGTAGGGTGTGTAGAGACCTTTGGTTTGTTAGATGGTTTTGGATATCCATTCACCCTTGTTATGGATGGTGGTGAGTTTCATCTCTACTAGAATCCAGGTAGTGTCTGGTTTAGCACGGCAGATTGTGCAGATCACTATGGTTGGCATGATGTTAGTATGCTCTGGTTAGCTTAGTGGATGATGATATCTTTGCAAGAGTTTTCAGGTGATCGAAGGGACATTACTCCATTCTATCCTTGGGATCCGGGTGGACTTTTGTACTTGTTTTTTGAGATTGCTTGGGGACAAGCAATTTCAAGAAGGGAGGACCGTGATGTCCCCATTTTTAGGCACATGGGATTAGCTTATTTCTGTGACCTTCGTAGGCTAATCAGGATGTTGGAGAGGGTTGTGTGGTAGAGCCAGTGGTCAGTTTCCACTTTAGAGGTCTGTGATGTGAGGATTGCTCTTCACTGGAGTCAGATTGACAAACTTACTATTTATAGTAACTGCTTATTGTGGGTGATCGTCATGATTGCTATTTTTAGTAGGGCACCTGTGCATTGGTATCAGTGGAGTTGTGGATTCATTTGCAGAATTTCTAGTCTGAGGGACTTACTATTTTTAGTAAGTCTATTTTGGGCGGTTGCTATTTTTGGCAGTGCAGTGGAGACACAGGGAGTTGAGCGACAAGAGCATTTAATTAATCCTTTTTATGGAGTTTCATATTTTAAGTTGTTTATTAAGTTTATCTTAATAAATGACTTTATCATTTGTGTTATAATTTGAAGGTGTGTTGAAGCCTTTTAAGTGAAAAGTGTCTTCATGAAGCTTTAGCTTTGGAGTTATTAATTATTAAGTTATTAAATGAAGGCTTCTAATTGAAAATTGTATTGATGAAGGCTTTTAAGTGGAAAGTGTGTGAGAGAAGCTACTTGCTTTTGGTGTCTTGAAGAAGATATCTTTTATTATAAAAGCAATGCTTTGTGGAAAAACAATTCATTCTTGACTTGTTATTTTATCATTTTCGAGAATTGGCTGAAGAGTTCTTTCAACTAGGGTTTGAGGACTGATTCCTCCCCATTTTTGCACTTTGAATCACTGGATATAGTGGTGAATTGTGCTCTGAACATCTGTGGAATAATTCTGATTCTATGGCTGCAAATTTGGTTGCATTGTATACTAAATTTAATGAGTATTGAGTATTTATAATTCATTTTGAGATATTCATATGCTGGTTCGATTTATTCCTGAGGCTACATGTTTACTTAGGAGGCTGATGTATCTCCTATTGGCTGCATTCAACATCAGGAGGCCACGATAATTTACTAGGTGGATGTGTTTTATCCAGAAGGCTGCGTATTAACTTCAGGGGATTGCGTATCATATTTTGGAAGCCTGCGTCTCATTCTTTGGAGGCTGCGTTACATATTCTGGAGGCTGCAATTCATGTTGGGAGGCCACGTCAAGTCCCTTTGTGGCTGCGTGGACTCACCTAGAGTCACGTTTTATATTTCTTGAGGCTGCAACAATTACTACAAGGCTGCGTCAATGATAGATGACGTCGCATCTTTCCTAGAGTGGTTATGTCAACATTGCCAGGTTCTTTAATAATTAAATAAACGAGAGCATTGTAAATTTCTTGCTTATGAATGCATAATTGACATAAATAGTCTGGAATTGCATTTACTTTATGCATTATTATTAAGCTTCAAGCCTTGGAATATGATTTTAAATTGCAAATTATTCAATTACAAAACAACTTTTGTATACACATTTAAAAAGTCAGAATTCAGACATGGTATGCCAACTGTTTGACGAAATGTCAAACAAGCAAAACTGAGCTTTACAGGAATAACCCAGCAGGGGTTATTACATAAGCCAAAAAAATTCATTAAAAACAATTTAAAAATGTTTATTTTTTACTTTATGGCTCAGATGGCTGCGGCAGAGTCTTGGCCATGGGACTCGCTAAGTCAGGAAAGTCCATGGACTCTGCAGGACTTGGCCGAGTTAGAGTCCAGAGGTCGAAAAACTCTGGAGCCTTGACTCTGCTCGAGACTCGTAGAGTCCTGTAACTATGGTATTAATACAGTTGTGACTGGTTTGTTGAAATCTTCGTGCCAAGGGTGTGACATTGTTTTAGTATTCCTTAAGGGTCTTAAAACTGGTTAATAAAAGTTAAAATCTTAGAACACTAAAAATTGAGTATTTGAAATCAATGGATTGGTTTTGATAGGCTAAGAATTGTATGTTATAAATTGCTATGGTGATTTTATGTTCAATAAGATTTTTAATTACTTCAGAGATTTTTAGATTTATAATATTCTCATTCTGTATTAGTTATTAAAGAACTGTCTGCCTGTTGCTTAATGTGAATCTTGAATTCACATAGGTTTAGGGTACAAATCTATTGCGGAATCTTATCAACTTCAAGCGTCTTTGTTTAACCATATGAACTATCATATTTCTGTCACTACAAAATATTAGGAAGAGTCATTTCCTTTCAGCTATTAAACACAAACATGTTGAAAAACTAATTCATATATCATGTTCTCCAAAAATCAATTCAATTACAATGTCCTTGAAAAACAATATAGACTATTGCCAGTTCCAAATAATGAGGACATTCATCATTACTTCTTTTTCAAATTAATGTCAAACTGTTTTTAAAATTATGTTTAGTATTTCTCACATTTAAAATAGAATTATGTACTTAACCTTTTGAATAATATTTTATCTACATTCCAATGACCTAGGCATGAATCCTGCCAACAATTCCTATGATGGCCCAATTGTTGCAAGAAATGAATCTCCCACAAGAATCATTTCTATTGCAGCATTGAATCCTTACTAAAGCAAATGGAAAATAAAAGATAGAATTACCACAAAGGGTCAACTTTGTCATTTCTGCAACGCAAAAGGAGATGGAAAAGTATTTAGTTTTGAATTGGTTGATTCTGATGGTGGTGAAGAAGGTATTTAATGAATTCATTTAAAATTTTTGTTGTGGATTTTAAAAATAACATTATGATTGGGCAGTTTAAAGCTCTTACAAAATTCTTTAGGGTATTAAATTATTGTAATTTGAAGAACTGGAGCAGCACCCAAAAAATTTAAATGCTTAAAATGCATTAAGATTTTATTGATTAAGCCACTCACAAAACTAAATGATATATCTTAGACATACTTTACCTAGATTTTTCAACCTATAGGTATGCTTGTTTACTCGGTTCATAATTGAAAGGCTATAGTACTATCATATTATTAGAACTTAGTGTGTGATGTTGATGTATGTAGCATCAGTCAGATAAATAAAACTGACTATATGATTATTATGAGAAATGATTTATTAAATATACATATATATACTAATATATATAATAATTGATATTATTTTATATATATATATAGTTAATCTATATTTATTTTTATAATAACTATATAGTTAATTAATAAATTAGATTAATGAATAGACATGTCACATGAAGGGACATGTCTCTTCTTGTCTTTGCCTTGTATATATACAAGAGATCGATGCATTTGGAAAACATATACAATCAGATAGTGCTATTACATTTGCAATGATCCTAAAACTTTAATATGGTATCAGAGCTAGGTTGCAAATGTAAGAGAGTAGTTTGTTGATGGTGAGTGTGTGACTGTTTCAGAAAATACAGTCTCAGTATGAGGACCATATCTCACAAATGCACCGTTGGATTTTGCTGAATTTCAGATATGTTGGTGATAAACAAATTTAGAAGAATCTCACTAGAGCAATTGGAGAGAAAATGTCAGGTTCAAAAGTTATGACCGATTGTGTACGGGTCTATGCAAAATCTGTAAAAAATAAAAGCAAAGAAAAAAACGAGGTTCCTTCTTTAAAAGCCTATCTACTTGAAGGGAGATCCGATCATATTGAAGGTTTTCATAGTGTATAGAACCTTTGGATATTCAAGACAGGTCATGTGAAGAATTATGGTAATGCTCAAGAACGACGACATCATTTTGTGAATTTGCATGATATTTTCTATATGGGCTCACCTTATAGAATGAAATACTTGAAATTTATAAAGATAAGTATTCCATGTTTTATTAATGCACATAATTTTTTTAAGTTTCTAATTCATGTTATACTATTGGTTAGTAAAATATTGTATGCTTCTATCATTGGTATTTTTGATCAAGATAGTTTAGTGAGCTATTTGTAATCTCTCTCTGACATACCTTCAGTACAAAAACTCAAGAAAATTGCATTCAAGGGAAAAAGAACTTGATGCTTGCAAACGAATTGATGATTGAGACTAGATGCAAAGGGAGTCTGACGTTTCAAAAGAGGTCAAGAAGTTGATAAAATTAGCTTCAGAGAGAGTAGATGGTTCAGTCAACTTGTGACAATCTTGATCATATTGATTGAGAGGGAGCTCAGTATTGAAGGTGAAACACTTCTGAGGTAAACTTGATATAATTGATTATTATATTAATGAATCATGAATATTTTTAATGGGCCTGCCCCATGTGTAAATCATGAGGAAGTAAGGACTTCCAAATGATTATCACTTGTATTTGTAAAAGTTATTGGAAGGTGATGATCTTACAATAACTTGACCTTTTATTGTGATAGACATCCTGTGATGGCTGAAACAAATCATAATAGATAGAACTTGTGGATAGAATTGCCGATTGAGGCAATCCACCCGAGAACTTGTGGATAGAATCGTTGATAGAGGCAATCCACACTAAAGCTCGTGAGTTTGTGGATAGAATCGCCGATGGAGGCAATCCACACGAGAGCTTGTAGATAGAATCGCCAATGGAGGCAATCCACCTGAGAGCTTGTGGATAGAATCGCCAATGGAGGCAATCCACATGAGAGCTTGTGGATAAAATCACCGATGGAGGCAATCCACACGAGAGCTTGTGGATAGAATCGTCGATGGAGGCAATCCACATCTTCAGACTATGTTTCTATTGGTTACATCATGAGGATGATGCTTCTATTGCTTACATCTTAGGGTTGATGCTATCAAGTGTCATCAGTGTTGACATTGGATTGATTTATCCTCCTTAGCTAAGAGGGAGTGTTGATGTATGTAGCATCGGTTAGATAAATAAAATTGACTATATGATTATTATGAGAAATGATTTATTAAATATACATATATATACTAATATATATAATAATTGATATTATTTTATATATTAATATGCATAACTATATATATATATATAGTTAATCTCTATTTATTCTTATAATAACTATATAGTTAATTAATAAATTAAATTAATGAATAGACATGTCACATGAAGGGACATGTCTCTTCTTGTCTTTGCCTTGTCTATATACAATAGATCGATGCATTTGGAAAACACATACAATCAGATAGTGCTATTATATTTGCAACGATCTTAAAACTTTAACATGTGAAACCAAAGAATTTAAATGTGGTTTAAAGATTGTAAGGAAGATTATTAGTGAAACTGTTTAGTGCATTTAGGGGGGAGGGGTTAGCAGTTGTGTAGGCTAACTTTGCGAGTATGTATCTGTTTCATGGAATATTGTAGAACCTTTGCTTTTTTTGAGAAATGTGAAATGACCTCTTATCTATCTACAACTAAGATTTGGAGGTGTAACTCATCACACAACTTGCCACATCAACATTTCTAGTGAGAAGTGTTCTAAAAATGACTTTTAAAAGATTCAACCAAAACCTAATCAGGGTATCCCTAGTAGTTGAATAAAAAAATATATTTTGTTGTTAGGACAATCTCATATTCTTATTTATAATATAATTTATATGAAACCTAAATGATCTCAATACCTTTTGGTAACCATAAATCTTGTTAACTCTAACCTTTATATCAAACACCAATGGACCAAATTGAACACAAAAAAGCTATTTATTGTTATAAAACAACACATTATTATTTAAAATAACTTATATCCAACTTTAAATGAGCATTAAACTTTTTGACAATTCTTCACATTTCATGGTAAAATGCAAGGTATTTATTGTGCTCTTATATTTGTGGTAGGACAAAGTATTAGTATGTACTACAATGCATATATATTTTGCTACCTAATAGCTGTACGCAAGAATAGTATCTTCCCACATTACAACAATACTAATTTAAATGAATACCTTATTTTATAAACGACATACTTATAGTGGATAGTTATGATATTGTATATGAAACAAAAAAAGTATTTATATATATTACATTTTAATAAATGTATTTATGCTTTTTTTATATAACATTCATAGGTTCTTTGTATGGGTCCATCTTGATTAACATTTGTTTAATTTTTGATTTACATGTGGAGTAATTATTGACAATTGTATATATATTTTGCAAGACTAAATCCTATAACCACAATACCATTTTAAAAATAGGACCCGACCTAACTACTGGTCCTCTCCCCTACCATTTCTATTGAAATGATGAGCAAATGTATATACATGTCATCAAACCATTACTACACAGTGGTATGACAAAAACATATCTTTGATTTTATTTCTTCTGAATAAATATTACATTGATTTTCAATGGCTTATAATGCTATTCATTTCCCACGATTAAGTGTATATAAGACTAACTTCCCAAAACTAATAACTAACAATTGTTTTGTTTACTAACAATAAGCTAATCTATTAATTATTCATAAATTAACATTAAGCTAATCTATTAATTTTTCATAAATTAACATTTATATGTTAATTTATTATATTATTTAATCTAATCTATTTAACTATTGATGTAATAAATCCAACATTCCCCCTTTATTACATCAATCCAAACCAGTGTTCCAAGCCTCGGACTCGCCTCAGACTCGGCAAGCTCAAAATGGACTCAGACTCGGACTCGGCAAATAAAAAAACCCATGAAATGCAAAGATTTTTAAGGATTTTAAGTTTTTTTCCTGCAACATTTAGTCAATTAACATCTAATACACAATAATTGAGATAAATAGAAACTCCTTTGCACACATACACAACTTTGCATAGATCACATAAGTAAAAATACGGATTTCTGAAGAAAATTAGTTAAAGTTAAACCAAATAACATATAGAAATTTGAAATATAGTGTCACTGTCAAATCAAAATGTCTACAATATTCATGGAATATGAAATCCATGGAATTAGAAGTTCAAAACATATATCAAAGATTCAAAATAAAGGCTCATAGCCTCATAGTAGCCTATGTCCTCCTACGAGTACGCCTAAAATGACGCATGGAAGACTCTAGAGCCATCCTCTCTCCCTGTGTCTGAGGCTGAACTGAAACAGGATCCTCAGTGACATGCTCATCGACAGATTCGGCATCCTCCTGATCCTCCTCCTCATCATCCTCTCAATGCTTACATGCAAGCTACAAAGTGCAAAAAAGTTGAACAAACAATCAGCAATCCTTGAATGAGAGCCAACCGGTTTTCTTCCTAAAACCCCAATCCTCTTCTCTCAAGCCTTTTTTCTCTCTTCTTTCCTTATGCAAGTGATAGAATGACCTTTTCAGGTCAAAGACATAATATAAATGCCAAGTCAAACATTAAAAATGACTTAAAATAATTAAAAAATGTTTTTTTAAAGCGCCTTTTAACGCTGCCAGCCGGCCGAGTCCTGGCCTCGGGACTTGCCGAGTCAGGTGAGTCCTTCCCTGACTTGGCGAGTCCCGAGTCCAGAGTCCGAAAAACTCGCTTGGGTGGACTCGGCCTCGGACTCGCGGAGTCAGGGAAGGACTTGCCGAGTCCTGTAACTCTGATCCAAACAAATGCCTGAATATTGCAAGGCCTTAACACAACAGCCCTTCTAGATATTTTAATAAGGTGCCTTCACCAATTCTCCTCACTCATCCAAGAAACACTAGACTAACTCCATCAGCAGATCTTCTAACTGTCAGATCTGGAAAAACTGTAAACAACATGAGAGAATATAAATATCCCATTCCTTGTGTACAAGGAGAGAACAACACTTTTATGAAAGTCCACATCTTTGAGTGTGTCAATATCCCTCATCTAGTGCTATGGTAACCAATCCCCCCTCTGCTGGACAAAAGAACCTCAACCAATGGAGATACATTCATTACACCCACAAACAAGAAATGTTAAGGAAGGCCAAGCCACCCTTGCCCCATGAAAGGAGTCAAATGTGAAATGGCGCTTCTTATGCAACATATCATCTTTGAGCAAGAAGCCTGCTTGAGATGATAAAATTTATCCATTGTCCAATGCCTCCAACCTCCAATTTAAAGATTGTGTTTAGTCCTTAAGTTCTTTGTTTTTGCCTCATCCATTATCTTTGACATCTACTTCATAATCCTTTCACTTTTCATTTTGTGTGCAACATTTAGCGTCAAATAAGATGTAATCAAGTACACCATGTGCTACCAGGTAGTCAAAGTTTAGATATCTAGTTTCTTTGAGGATTACTCATGAGTCATAACACAAACTAAAAGCCATATTTAGACTTTGAAAATGTTGGATTAAATCGGAAGTGCACCCATACAACTACAATAAGCCAATACAAAATAGAAATTTGAAATTGTATCTTTTAATTGCATCAATTGCACACCCTGTTACATTGGAAAACCAGCTAATCTCAATACTTCTAAAAAGAATAATTTACTTTTTATATCTCCAATTTTAAAGAATCAACTTCCCTTTCTTTGCATCATCTCCATTACACTTTCAATCTTCGCTGTAAAAACACAGTCAAATTTGGGCATACCTATAAATTATAATATCAATGATAAATGTGTGCATTGCATAACAACCTATATCTTTCTCAACATCACAAACATATACTTGCCAACTGCAGTCCTGCATACTCGTGTATTTATGAAGAATATATATTCAAATTGCTGCTGAAAATGTTGCCCAATTAACGTAGGAAGTGGTTGTCTAGCGTAGCTTGGTTATTTCACTTTTCTTCATGTTTTATATTCTTCTACAAAAAGCTCATTTTTTGCTTTCTGTGCATCATTAAACAATCAAATATTAACCAATAAAAAATTTACTTCGTGTTGTAAACTCGCTACAAGTTTGATGTTGGCAAGCAAGTACCATGTCAATCTTCGATTTCAAACTGCTTGCAAAATATTAATAATATATCCAAAAAAGGGTTGTTCTCCTTTTCATTAGCTTTTCGGAAAATTTTGAATTGTGTTAAAAACAAGAAAGATATCACAGTTTTACTGTGACTGTTAGGTTGATGTAAAAAAACACCATTTTAAAATTAAAAACAATGCAACAACAAAATAAAAATGGCACTGCACTACTCATAGGTACAGGAAGGAGAAACGCTCTAATACCATATCGAAAAGTTGAATAGATGCATATAGATGTGATCAAACCATTACTATACATCACAGCAGTATACCAAAAAGATATATTTCATATTTGTTTTAACTTTTAATTCTTCTGGATAGATATCACATTAATTTTCAATAGCTTATAATGCCACTGATTCCCCTTGAATCTTCTATGAGTCAATTGTTTTATTTTCGAACAATAAACTAATCTATTAGTTATTTATAAATTAACATCTATATGTTAATTTATTTAACTATTGATTACGAAGAATTGTTCATTATGGGGTCATTGCCCTAATGCCATAATTGAGCAAGTAGCATAAATGTAGTGTTTTTTTAACAAGCTAAGCTCCTACGATGCCATGTTTTGTGCCCAGAAGATTCTTTATACAAAACCCATGTTTAGCTTAGTTTATCTGTGAATCAGTCAATAATGGTTTTGCTTTTTCAAAATGTTTGCAGGGTAATGGTTTTTGTTCTTGTTTTTTATTTGCTATTTTGCTCCTAAAAGTTGCTTGTGTTTTCATGTTTACCTATGATATGTTCTTGGAGTCTGACTGAAATTTGTACCGCAGCAAGGAGGCAATAGAGCTATACTTGCAGATCGTTTCCTGTATGAGATTGCATTTAAGCTTTGGAAAACCCCTAAATATGGAGCATGATAATGATAATCTACAATTTGAAGACGCTTTTTGTTTATTTGAGCTGATCGCTTCAAGTTCTTTTTTTATTTGGAGAGTCGGAGCATCTCCTAAAAAATCATTTAGAGGGTATGTAATTGAGCACGTAAGTTTCAGATAAATTTTGAAGAGATACTGTTAATTCGTGTGAGCAGCAAAATTTTTAACATGGTCAGATGGGAGTTATGTGCTTTTCTTGTATTTTTGGCAGGATGTCAGTCCTGTGGTTGTAGGCCAAAGTGTTCGTATGGCTAGCTTCACTTTTGCCAGTTCCTCTGTTCTGCGGTATCAATTTATATTGGAACTATTTTACAAACTGCCTCATTGGAATTGTTTCTTAGAGAAACCTCATAAATAGACAAAATAAAATTGGCAATCTCTTATGCCAGGCGGCCAGACTTGGATGTTAGTATGTATCAGAATTCTACCACACTATATATTTTGCCAGAATGATAAACTTGAAACAAGTAATAAAATAAGTAAAATACAGATAATTTGACAACGAATATCTTTTATGAAAATGATGAGGTTATTTGAATTGACTTCTGGAAATAATATGCTTTATATTTTTTGGATGATGAGCATATGTTTTGAATAAGCTTTACTGAAGAGAATGGTAAGCCATGTATTGGACTTTGCCTGGGGTGGATATTGATCGAAATTGGTAGATAGTTCCAGAGCTTATTGTCTTGCATTTTGTTGTCAATTAAAGCTACAAGGAATACGGCTTCTCACAAAGGAGTAGATATACCCGACTAAAGAATTCCTCAGAGAATTTGAACTTGCAAGGAGAAATGTAGGTGCTATTGTGTACAGAACCAAGGGGATGAATTTGAAAATATTAACATAGTTGATGTGAATCATCCTGATTATGTCATTTAATTGAGAATGAACTGGAGATGAGTGTTTGGATGTGCACCTATAGTAGGTGCAAGGAAAGCCACCTGTGTATGGAACATCTCTGCTTATAAGGAATGAAGTGGTAAACATCCAATTTTTATTTAAAAAAAAAAAAAAAAAACCCTAAAGTAGAGTTATGTTACTGTGTCCATTTTAATAATTATGATGGCTTGTATATTGGAATGGTTAGGTGAATTGCAGTAAAGTTGAAGATGTTGGAACTTGGAAGCCAGCTAGGCATTTAACAACTCACTACATGAGGATTGTGCCAGACAATGCATGAGGCATTGGATGTGCAGCTTACAAATCAAGACAAAGTGAAGTAAGAAACACGAGGATGGGCATCTTCATCAAGGCTTCCTATGTTTGAATATGTTATGCACGGTTGGCTACGGGAAATTATTGTGGAAGCAATGCTTATTTTAAATGTTCCGCTGCTACTAATGTATTAGACTAGTAGTTACTCCATAGGTCAAATTTACTGCAGCAGCAAAAAGTTTGTGTTAGCTTTAGAAATTCTCAATTTAATGGGGATTTCATGCTGAATTTTGCAATTTCCATCTTTTCTAGTGTCAGACCCCGGGGCAAACAGCCAGGGCGGGTATGGAGGCAAAGCTCCAAAACTGTGTAATGAGCTAATTAGTTTGATACAATGTTTAGTCTATTTGATTATTATTAGTCTAGTATTATGTACCTAACTAGTATGGCATTAAAAATTGTTTTGCTAACGTTGGTCATTCAGGGCCAGTGTATTTAATCTTGGCATCAAGTACTTCGGGAACCATGACACTAGACAATATTCCTTCATTTAGACACAGTAGATGCTGTGGTAAACCGTAATATCATAGTAATAATTTGTAACAGCTGATGTTGTTTAGTGAATCTTTTCATCTAATTTGATCTTTATTGATTTAATTATTAATTTGTTTTAGATTGAACTTCTTTTATTTTTTGTTTTTGGCAAACTGCTACCATGGGGGTAGCTCCCTTCATTAATCGGAAAAAGAAGTTTACATCATTGAGTCAAGCCATCGAGAGAAAATATGATAATTATGATCTCTTTGACAACCTCCTGAGATCTTTCAATCTGGGCTGGGGTGAGTAGGTCTCGATGAAAACTTACAAAATAGGCATAAGATGACATATTGTTCCTCTTGATTCCATCGTGCAGCAGAAAAACCGCTTCTAACAGATCATCATTTTTGGAGCGTCATGGCAATGGGCCATCAACCCCACTTTGGGCTCTCCACTGATATTTTTGAGTGCTGACAGTGCTTTGTTGCAATAGGCCTGAGCAACAAGCTGCTTTACACCTTTAGCAGCCCAGTCATGCTTGCCGCTTGTCCTTGCAATGTTGTAGACAAACCTCTGGATTATATCCGCTTTGTGCACATGGGCAGACGACAAAGGTTTCTTGCCCATGATGTGTCAAATGACCTCCTCCAAGTCATTTTGGATGTTGAATAAGTGCCTTAACTGTGCAGATACCCCTGTTTGCTCGTAGTCGCACTCCACATCTTCAATCGTGATGTGTTTGCTCTCGCCTTTGCTTGTAGCAGCAGTAGCAGAAGAGGCCATAATTTCGTAGTGCCTATGCCTTTCGTTTGGACTTGTTTAGTCTATTTAAAGGCATTTGTGAGAGTTCATGATTCCGCTTGAGTCTTGCATGACTTGAGTAGCGCAATGTCTTATAAGGTATCGCAGCTTAGCAATGTATGCTGGATTCTTTGAGATCTAAAACCAAGATATTCCCCAGTTTTGACTGGATCGATTTGATTGAGTGATCCACCGCCAACTTGGAGAGAAGATTGGTGGCATGATTTTCTTTCCTATACACACGCTTCAATGAAAAATCTGTCAAGTCTTTTAGTAGTACCCAAATGAAGTCTGTCCACGCCCTAAGTTTCCAACTTGGTGCCCATTTGGAGATTATCGCATTAATCACTATCGCTGAGAAGCCTTCAATCTTAATCTAGTTAATTCTCATTTCTTTGGATTTCTTAATTTCTTTCACCAATGCAGAGAATTCTGCCTCATTGTTTGTATCATCCTTAGAGTTTGATCGATGCAGCCCAAACTAGAGAACCAACTCCATCTTGAATGATGTATCCCGACCTATACAACTTCGGGTTACAATGGGATGCGTCGCGGATGTTTTTTTAGTGGCAAATATTCGCCAATTGGCGAATTCCGGGGGCGGCCGTGTCGGGAAAATGGCGAATAGTATCATTATGAGAAGTGGTCAAATCGCCTCGTTTTCACACAATATTTGTTCCATGGCCGGTTTATTTACCACCTTCTGATTGAAACAGTCATACTACACAGGTGTTTTTTCACCACTAGCTCATACACTGTCTGAATATTTCTTTGTTGTAATTTTGCCCAGAATTCTCAGATTGAATGCAAGAAATCACCTATGGACACGCATGCATTCGCCAATATTGACATAAGATTTCTTAAATTTTGAGGGGCCATATCACCAACAACATTAATTATTTTGTTCTTTAGGCCAAACCCAATTCGCCCCCACTACTATTGAATGGTAATGCCATCTCCATTAGTTGCCTTCAAATTTAAAACTGCAATGTCACAATCTTGGCCAAATTCACCAAATTTCTATCTCCCAATTGTAGAATGACGCACAATTTGCCAAATTTTCTTTGATATGAATATATGAGGTGAGATTTTACAGTTTACACCTTGTTTGGATTGGTCTACACTTTTAGAGGCTCTGGACACAAGTTGCTGAGGAATTCTTTAGATGTCGAGTCGCTGACAGACCTTGTCACTGTGAAAACTTAACGGTAAGTGACAAAGGATATAAGATTGATGTTAATGTTTGTCATTTTGAGTTAGTGTCTGTCATTTTGATTTGAATTTTTTTTGTAGCTTAGCTGTTAGGGCTTGGTTTTTTCCATTTTAATCTATTATTGTTTACATGGCATGCATTGTTACAAAAAAATTTATCTGTTTTATTTTCCCTCTTTATTTGTTACTGTATTTCGTAGGAATCAGATTCCTTCTTGCAGTTTTTGTTAGTAAGAGATGTCGAGTAGCAGGACTCTTAAAATTGTTGGAGGGAGGCCATCCAAACGCAAAAATAATAATATAATGTCATACTTGTTAATATTTCAGACTTTATAGGAAATCACAAATTGAAATATAACTACTTTTAAGGGTAAATAAACAAGGATGGAAAATACCCGATATAGAAGCCTTAATATGACTTGTAGATGGTCTTTAGATTGTACAGATTTGTCCTTCGAATTTGATGGAATATTTCCTTATGATTTGTTCAAAGTTGTCCTTGAAAGAATGCTGAAGATTGTCCTTGATGTATGCTCTAATTTGCACCAATAGTCTGCTCCAAATATTCTGCCCTAGTTCGCTCCAATATTCTGCTCTAATTGGCTCCAATATTCTGCCCTAATTCGCAGAATATTATACTATCTTTCTGCTCTGAAGTGTGTGATAAGACACCTTGATTTAATGGATGAAGTCTGCAATTTCTTCTTTTATTTCTGCTCCTATTATGCGAAATCTTCTGCTGCTTATAGGTCTGCTTGTAGTGCGAATTACCTTAGCATGTTATGTTTTTGATGCCATTGTAATTCACACTCCAATCAAATATATATATGCGCAAGGAGGTGTGTCAAAGAGACACAACCTTTCAAACATATGGGGGCCGACCTCAATTAGGCAATTTAATAAACAATTACAAGTTATTCTTTTTCATGCATGAATCGTCCCTTAATTATTTAACAAGTCGTCCCTTCTTTCATAATTCTTTCTCAATGCAATATTAATAATATTATCTTCCTTCAAGACCATAATATCAACAATACTTTCGCGCTCCATTAGACGAAGCTACAACATCAACACTTGCACTTGATGCCTTTGTCGCAGAGAATGTTCCAGTGGGTGCCTAGTGTAGCTAGACTAAAACAATTGACTTGGTTGACAAGGTCGGTGATGCTATTGCTGACAATGTTGCTACTGCTAGCAATGTTGGTGATGTTGTTGCTGAGAATGCCACAAATGTTGGTGTAAATGCTGATGATGTTGTTGACAATGTTGGTGATGTTGCTGCTGACAATGTTGTTGACAATGCATGGAAGAGGAGAAGAAAAACAACAACAAGAATTGGGCGTGAGTGGGATATGACAAGGTCATTTAAGATGAGTTGGGCTTCAAAGTACATATTCATTGTTGTAGTGCCAAATCTAGACAAAGACAAACCTCTAGTAAAATGTAAGTGTACAATCTGTAGTTGGAAACTTGATAAGGACAAAAAAATACAGCTGAAATGGGACACAATAGAAAAACATATTGACAAAGTGTATGCGAAACAAAACGTAGATGGAAAGGAAGAATCAGTGGTTAGATGGAATACAAAGGAAGAATGTAAGCATGTTAGGTATGTAGAGAAATTTTATGCGAATCAAGAAAAATAGGAGAAACCAAAATGCATGGGTTCACTTGAAGCTCAATTTAAAAAGGTAATGCATGATACATATATGTCCAAAACTGTTCAGTTAGTTACTTTTTTTAATCTTTTGACCAGAGGTCGTCCCATGACAGACTACTCTGATATTGCTAGATTATTAAATTTTTTGAGTGTTCCAAGATATCTTGTAACTCATTGGTCAGTAAACAGTGAATGAGATTTGACGAGTAGTCTTGTTGAAGTGGAAATAATTGATCTACGGGAAAAAGTAAAATAGTCAAATTATATTGCATTATCTTTAGATGAAGTTACAACGGTGGACAATACTTCTTAGATGTGTATGCATGTGTATATTGTACAGAACCATGTCCGCCACCCTCATCTACTATGTGTTGTTAAGATGGAGAACATCGTAGTGCAAAGTATGTATGAACTAGCTAAGAAATCTTTTAATGAAATTGCCATTATGGATGATTTTACAATTGCCAAAAAGTTGGTGTGTAGGAGTAGATTGAGCTGCAATGATGCAAGGTCATAAGAATAGTTTGCGTAAAGCTACAAATGAACATTGCACCATACATGGTTCCCATTCATTGCATGACACAAATTTAATTTAGCATGTAAAATTGTGCATAGGTATGAATAGGTAGCTAGAGTTGATGAATTAATTAAGGATGTTGAGACCAGATGGATCTTCGTGCATGAACCCGCGAAACGATTTTTCTCAAAATACAAATCCCTAGTTGGTCTAATGTACGCACAACACAAAGACATCCAATGTGTTGAGCTTTTGCATAGGTTAATTTATGTAGAGACATTGTTAACCTTGGCTGATATTCTCCCCCTGTTGGACCAAATGAACTCGCTTATTAAACAAGCCCAATAGCGAACTATGTGTTCAAGAATATGCTACGTTGCATAGAATAAATGTCATGGTCATCGATAATCAATATCTAAATGATTATCCATTCAATGATGAAGCATTTAGTATATGGAATCAGATTACATATTTGAGTCGTGCTGATAATTATTTACAATTTAATGATCACGATGAGTTATGTGTCCTTGTTCGTGGAAAATAAATACCAATGTTCTACTATGGCATGTGTTCTAGTGCACAATCTAGTAGAATGAAAGATGGACCTCTTACACTAGAAGATTTTAATGACATTGTGAGTTATGTGAAAACCAATTTACAAAAGATTGCAAAAGAGGTTTCATCAGAGATTTTAACTCGATTCCCTCGAGAGGAATTATTAGAAGCTTTGTCTATTGTGTATCCTATTTTTTGGAGAATGCTTAATCCACATGATCTTCGTAAGAGGCTATTGGAATTGGTGAATTATTTTGGTAAGAGTGTCAATTTCAAAGTTGATGGAAAGGAAGTAGAAGAAGCTATAAGTAGAACTAATCTTGTAGAACAATCAACCCGTTTTGCAGTAACAATACATGAACAGGTTAAGACTTTGGATAGTCCCTACCTATTGGGATCAATAACACGACTTTGGGCAAAAATAAGTCAGAGCTCAATATTGTGTGAAGAAATTTCAAGATACTTCAATTTTGTTGACTTGTGTCAAATGATGATATTGGGGTATGTTGAGGATGAAAGAGTTTTCAGTGCATTTGGGTTCTTAAAATCAAAGACAAGAAACAAACTTGACAAGAACTTGGAAGTTTGTTTGAGGGTTTATACAAGTCGGTATAATGTCAAAAATTTCTTTTATGAGAGGGCACTCGCACACTAGACTTCCACATGTGAAAGGAGAGGGTTAGACAACATTTCGAATAACAATGACAGTGTTAAAACACAAAGCACATCAAGTTCTAGTAGCCATGTTGAGATGAGCTCAAGCGAACAAAATGAAGGCTAGAGTGGAAAATAAAGTGAAGTAAAATTCGATGAAATGAATGGCAAATGGATTTGGGTCAGTCGCAACAAGTCAACTGTCAGTCACTGAGATTTAGCATTTTCTAGGAGACTGTTGAGTCTCAGACTATTACTAGGTATTTATATTTTTCACTGTAATTCATGAATCATGAATCGTATTGCAAAATCCAATTTGATTTCTTTATACCAGTGAAAATCCACGCACACTTTTTAATTTTTCATTTATAAATTATTTATTAACTTGCTGCAATGTTGAGTAACTTTACTTTATTTCATGATTCGTTGTATAATCTTTGAAAATAGTCTTTAATTTTTATTTATTAGATTTCCTATTTCTGTTTATGAAACATGAATATCAATAAATTGTAAACATTGTTTTTAATTAGTGAATTAGCTTTAAATTATTAATCTTGTCTTCAAGTGGTGGGTCCTACTAGCAATATGCGATGATGCGAAATAATGTTAGGTGGGTTTTGGTACTATATGACTAGTTAAGTCTATCGTAGAATATCACATGTTGTGCAAGATGGACCTACCTCCAAAGTGCGATGAAGCCATAGCTTGCCACAAACCTTTGTAGGATTGTCTTATAAACAATTAACAAATAAATTTTGAAATTGTTTTAATATTTTTTGAGTTGCGAATAACTTTTAAACTATTCATTTTGTCTTCAAGTGGTGGGTCCTACTAACAATATGCGATGATGCAAAATAATGCCACATGGGTTTGGCACTATATGACTAGTTAGTTCTATTGTATGCTGTTCAAGATGGGTCTACCACCATAGTGCGATGAAGCCATAGCTTGCCACATACTTTCATGGGACCGTCTTATAAACAGTTAACAAATAAATTTTGAAATCCTTTTAACATTTTATAAGTTTTGAATTAGCTTTAAACTATTAATTTTGTCTTCAAGTGGTGGGTCCTACTAACAATATGTGATGATGCGAAATAGTGCTACATGGGTTTGGTACTATATGATTGGTTAGTTCTATCACATGTTGTTCAAGATGGGCCTACCACCATAGTGCGACGAAGCCATAGTTTGCCATGTAACTTCATGGGACCATCTTATAAACAATTAAGAAATAAATTATTGTTCATTTTTTAAATAGTGGGTCCTACCACCAATATGCGACTATGCGAAATAATGCCAAGTGTCCCATTTTATTAGAAATAGATGCACAATAATTGATTTACTATTACCGACGATCTTTGTGCCTGATGAAGATCAACAACTCAAGTTCAAAACTACGGGGTAGGGTTTGTTTTATGCTGCTAGTTCACACATATGGTCCTTAGTGGTAGTTTTTGCTAGTTCCCATCAAACAGACACTTGGTCACTTCATAATTGCATTCAATTGTAGATAATTCAATATCTATGAAGAGTCGTAGTTGGTGAATTTGTGTAATTCAGACAGTCCAAGCATTAGCATCTAATGAAACTGCAAAAGTTTAAACTTTGACTTTGCTGGCTGCAGTATCAAGTACAAGTAAGTTGGCGTCATGTAGTTGGGTTTAATTGTTTCTATCTGCAAAAGGGTTTTCTTAGTATTTTAGGGCTTAGTTTTAGAAAAGTGCTCTAATTGCGAATTTGCGAAAACAAAAATTTTGAATATTCAATTTCATTTTGGAAGCATTGTTTGTACATGTCTTAAATACCCTAAGTTTAAATACGATGAGTGGAAATTCAAGAAGAGGTTCAACTGATGCTAAGAGGGGTCTAGATGAAGATGTTATTGCTCAATTGATTGCTTCTTCGAAAAGGGAAAGGCATGCATAGAGTATAGATATTCTATTCTGATACAGTTGTGGACAAGGCAACATCTTGTGGAGATCCTTACACCCATATTATAGCGGAAGGGATTTGTTTGTGTATTTTTACAACAAGAGCCCCAATTCTAGTGAACAATGCATGGAGATTGGATTTGGGAAGGTTTGTCGTCCCAAATATTTTTGTCAATGTAGACCTAATTAGAGTTGTGGCAAAAAACTACAATTTAGACAACAGGTTTGTCTCCACAGAGAATTGTGTTTTGTTGGCCAAGTTTGAAAGAGAATATATTTGTGAAACATTTATGTTAAACCCTAATGTACAGGTTCCCATTGATTTTCTATCTCTAGAGAGGGAATACGATAGGGACAAAGGTAGCTTCAAGGTTAAATGGCTTCCATTTCATAGAAGGAAGGAGGACGAGTAGCCTATTGCTTTTTGGAAGACAAATGTTGAGCCCTTTGATTATGAAACTTTTGAGGATTATTTCATGTACACTTTGCACTTTGCCAAGTGTCGAGAATCGATGTATAGTTCAAGATGCATGTGCATCTTATGATGTTGGCCACCGAAATTCAACACACATATAGCAACACCTTCTTTGACTTTGCCTCGTTCATTTCTAATGCTATTCACCAAGCCCTTTTGGATATCCAAAATGGTAGCCTATTGTTTGATTTAGCAATGTTTGATTTAGGTGCCATTTTCTTTTGTATGGTGGCAACAAGGTTTCTCCTTGCCCTTGGGGCCTAAAGCTAAATTTGAGAAATGTAGATGAACTAAACTAGAGGTTTCCTATTCAAGAATGGATGTGTTTATGAGACATGCATTGTGACAAATCCAATTATGTCATGTTTGAGGAACTCTTTGTCAAAGTTGTGTTGCAAAATTTGGGGTACCCAATCAATCGAAGATTATCAGACATGGCGAGGAGAGTTTTGAGGCCTCTTGAGCTAGAGCCCAAGCTAGGAATCGATCATAACTGGGGAGATTGATTTTCCTACCCCAAGTATGCTATCATCATAGTTTATGGTGCACCAGCTAAACCCCATGTTTTTCCTAGATATGTGCTAGATACAATTGCTTACTTAGAAATCATTTGGTAGTTGAACGAGTGTGACAAGGTTCATTTAAGAAACCCAAAGGTAAAGAAGGGCTCCTTCCCCCCAAAAAACAATATTTATTTGTGATTTTGAGATCTCACGAAAAGGAGGATTCAACTTGTTATATTCCAAGTTATTGACATACAAGATGAATTTTGTAAAATTCAGAAAATGTGATCCAGAACACTTTATTCATCATACTAGGGTCGGGTTTAGATGGGCAGCCTTTGATCACGAGCGTGATCATTTTGATGAATTAATTAGAAATGCTTCTTTTGATGTCGAAGTTCAGTGGAGAATACAGATGGTAGAAGAAAAAATGAAAAAAGATTGACCCAACATACAAAGTAGTACACACTGAATAGGAGGAACAAAGTGTCATGAATTTCGAAAGAGTATAGGTAGGAGATGACGTTAGAGCATTGGAATTCCCTACATTTATGTCTGATGATAAGTTTGTGCAGTCCCAAGAGTTTAGGGACTTTGTCCTAAAAAAAAAGGGAGCAATTTTCCAATATGCCTAGAGAAAGGTTGGCATCAATGAATCTAGCAGAAGCGATATTGATAGATTTATAGCTGAAGTTTTAGAGAAGGTTAATTATTTCATATTGAAGATGACCCCTGAGGTGGCAAGGCAATTTGTAAGGAATAGTGGATGTTTGTTACTTGAATGATGAGACCTCTCTTCTGCAATTGTATTGGACACCATAAGAAGGGAAGCTTCAAAATTTCTAGCTTTACCAACTGAAGAGCGGGCTCATGAGTTGTATTTTTGGTCATGTTATAGCTCTTAGTATGAGGCATTAAAAGTGTGGTCAATATTTCATGATGACCAGATTTAGAAGGCCCATATTAAGAAGAGAGTAGGAGATCTTACCGATAACTTGACTATTATGAAAATGAGACCTCTTGATAGATTTGCAATGCTCTTAACAAAAGATACAATGACTTCTTAGGTAGATGTTAACAAGCTTCTAGAAGATTTGAGTAAGTTAAAACTTCAAAATGAAAAATTGATGTTCCCATCATCGGTGTTAGATGATTCAAGTTCACTTCAAGAGATAAAGGCGCTCAAGGATGAAGTAGCAAGGTTGGAAGATGAGCACAAAATGAGCAAAGTGGTTGAGAAAAGTTCAAATGATGATGAAGAGAAGAGAGTCAGTGATTTGGTATAAGAGAATGATACCTTGTCACAAGAGATAAAGGTGCTCGAGGATGAAGTAGCAAGGTTGGAAGATGAGCTCAAAAGGAGCAATGTGGCTAAGAAAAGTTCAAACGATGATGAAGAGAAGAGAGTTAGTGATTTGGTAGAAGAGAATAATACATTGTCACATGAGATAAAGGCGCTCAAGGATAAAGTAGAAAGGTTGGAAGATGAGCTCAAGAGGAGAAAAGTGGTTGAGAAAAGTTCAAACGATGATGAGGAGAAGAGTCATTGATTTGGTAGAAGAGAATAATACCTTGTCATGGGAGATAAAGGCATTGGATGAAGTAGCAAGGTTGGAAGATGAGCTCAAAAGGAGTGAAGTGGCTGAGAAAAGTTCAAATGATGATGAAGAGAATAGAGTGAGTGATTTGGTAGAAGAGAATAATACCTTGTCACAGGAGAAAAGACACTCAAGGATGAAGTAGCACTGTTGTAAGATGAGCTCAAATGGAGCATAGTGGCCGAGAGAAGTTCAAACGATGATGAAGAGAAGAGAGTTAGTGATTTGGTAGAAGAGAATAATACCTTGTCACTCCACCCTTTTGTTTCCACGCTACTAGTGATAGATGATTCATCTGTGTTGACTACAAATCTATGTGAACATAGGATGACCTGCATCTATGATGTTGCTAAATTTTTTGGGTGACTTATAAAGAATTACATAATACAATCAATGAGATTCATGCTAGGGCAATAGTCAAATTGAGATGCTTAAAAAAATTGGTCTCCTCAAGTTGAATGTTTACAAATGTTTCCCAAACATGCAAATTTGGATGATATTACTCACAATTCCATTTTGAAAATTACTGAAAAAATTGACGAGTTGTGCAATATTCTACAAAATTATATCTTTTTTCATGACAAGTTAATTCAGTTGGTGAAGTTTTATGAGGATTGGCCAATACAAGTTCCTCCTATTTTGACAACAGAAGGGGAGTTGAAGAGATTTTTAATCTGGAGGTTGCATTTTTATCTTAAAGTTAGACACGCAACAAGAGGATATGATAATTTTGGCACTATAAACATGGGGTGTTGAGTTCTATGCTGGACACACTTTACTCCATTTAGTATTGGATGCTTGAGTTTTGCAGGAATGCGGAGATTGTGCTTGATCAATATAAGAATTATCATATGACACAAGTCAATCGATTTCATGGGGTTGAAGCCTAGAGAGGATTTTGAACAAACTTACAAAGAAAAAGCTTCATTTTTAATTGGAGATGCACTTTTTTGTTTGACAACAAGATGCTATATATATATGTATACATACATACATTTATTAATTCCAATATCCATGATGGCATAAATTTTATTTGTTCTACTTCTCATTACTTGGATCTGAAAGTGAATATGTTGTTTATTTTACAACTGAAAGTGAATATACCATTTATTTTACAAGACGTTGTCATTACACATGGGAAACTAAAATATAATCTAATTACACAAAACCTCACCTAAATATAACATTTCTCAGAATCCTTTAAAAATTAAAATGAAGTTCAGATTAAAATAATTATTTTTTCAATGAAAATTGAATGACTGGATAGTCATAAAAGACAAAAGAAATTATAATTTATATTATCTCTTTCAAACTAACAAGTTTACATGGTACAATTTACATCTCTTTGGGATGGCCTGTGGTGACTGGTCCAAATGCCCTTTGTAGCACACTCCATTGATCATTTGATGGAATTACAATCCTTTCCATCATCTTATATCTAACTTATAATTCTTCTGACAATTCATAGCAGGAAGTCATACTTGAAGTGATTGTACAAAACAAAGATTCTTTCAAGGATATCAAGGGTTTGATACAATACATATTATGAAATCATTGTGTATTTGCAAATTTTTGTAGGGTGCTCCACTCTGCATGTGATGGAAGTCCAATTTGTTGTAACATATGGTAACTAACCTACAAATTTGTTAGCAATTCATATTTGGAAGAGGAATTTGGAACCGATGTTTCATTCAATATTGCTTTCATGGTTATCAATTGTTTGATGTAATCCAAAAATCTCACCTCATTTGTGTCCTTAGGAAATTGCTCTACATCACCCTTCATTTTCTCCATCTTCTTTTTGAAAGCAACATTTCCAATGTATTGATTATTTGGGTCAACTCTTTGGAAAACCAAGATCTATCAATTTTTGTTCCTTTCCATCCAACATCATCACCTTTTGCATCCCTACCCAAACATTCCTCTGCTTCTCGTAGTTCCACACATTTTTGAATGATAGATGATACCTTACCGAGGCATCAATGCAGCTGCAAATTCCCTTCAATGCCAAATAGTTGTCATTGACTTTGTAGACTGTTTGCAAAATTTGTTTTACAATTTTCTCTCTTGAAAAACCTCTTTGTTCTGAGCAATGTATTCCTTTAGCCTCACATAGTGTCCTCTCACACTTTCATTCAATTGAAACCACTAACACACCTGGTCATTCCTCCACATTGTTTCCCCCCAATTTTTTTTTCTTTTATATACCTCATTGTCTTTTCAGTAGTTTCCTTCTTTGAAGTTTTGATCATATTTTTATCCTTTTACAACTCTTGTCCCATTTTTTCACCTATTTTTCTTTCTTCCTCTACTTTTTCTTCCCACTGTTTTGCCTTTTCCATCTAATTCTCCAATTGGTCTTGTAAAGTTTTGTTTGTGGTAGTAGGAGTCTCCACACTATTGTATAACTGGGTTGTAGTGGCTATTTCATTGTCTAATTTTTAATTGGTTTCATCCAATCTTTCATTAACGGGAAGAACTCCAAGTTTTGAAGGAAGAACATGCAAGAAAATGGCGAAACTCCAAAGAAGATTTTGAGTTTTTTAATGCATCTTAGGCTTCAAAATTGTAATGCACGTGGATCAAATCTGTGCTAGATAGTTTAGGGTTTCTTTAAGAGTAGTTTTATTTCAGTTAAGCTTTAGTATATTTATTTTTCAAAGTTGCATGTGCAGTTGAAACCCTAGCTACGAAATTTCTTTCCCTAAAGGGTGAAGCCCTATAAATTGTAAATCAACAGTGTAATTATAGTCGATTACTTTGCAATACAATATATACAATTGGTGCTTCAATCATAGTGTGATCTTTCTACTATCTTTGCAAAGTTTATGAATGTGTGTTTGCTCATTCGTTTATTTTAAAGAGCCAATTAATTATATGGTAATTTTGATCTATGAATTCATTAGTATGATGTTTATCATTGTTGCATTCCTTTGTTGTGATGAATTATTGGGAAGATTGTTGCTTTGGTGCTTCAAGTTAAATTTGTCTCATGTGTGTGCACGTTCGTGGTGTCTTCATGATTTGATGAGTTTTGACATATCTTACATCTGCATTTATTTCCATTGATGATTGCATCTACAAAATCGAGGTTGTGATTTATTCAAATCTCCATTTTGTGGGATTTCTCTATCTCCTTGGTAATTTAATTCTCAAAACAGTGCAATGGTGGTTTATGTCTGTTAGTTTTATTTTCAACAACTTTCATTCAAATTCTTCTTACCTTGTTCTTTGTTTTATTTATAAACCAATCCTAGTAGATCAAATCAAATTTACATTTCTTTCAGTCAAAAGATTCAGAAAATACAAAAAAAGAGAGAAAGATTATTTGTTCTAAGATTATTTTTGCAGCCCCTCCAAGATCGAACCAACAAAGGCCTCCTCGTGAATAGTTTCACATTTATCTTCAATTGAGCTATCCAAGTGGTTGAGACCCAGCCTAAAAGGAACCTTGAGATTAATTTTATCATTCTTCCAAGAGAGAAATTTGTTCATCTTAATTCCTATTTGTTGTCTCGTGTAAAAATGACGCTCAACAGAAGTGGCACTAGGAGGGCCCTCAAGAGGGAAACCCTGGAATATTGGGTCTTTCTCTCCCAAAAGGTTTGAACAAGTCCTTAGATCATCACCTAGAAAGGGGAATTCCTAGAACTCAAAGAATTTCACAGACCTCATAGTAGTAAAACAAAACAAAGGGAAGGGTTTCCTCATCAACAAGATTTGCATAATCAAACTCCGTTGCCACATATTGCTGCCCCTTTTGCTGTTGTTCTGTTACCACCTTCGATGGCATTTTTCGCAAATGCACAAAGTTCCCCATTGAACCTACAAGGTCAGCTCCATGAGCTGCCCAAGAACCCTAAAAGGTTATTTGCACCCTTCATTTATGGTGAATCAAGGACATTAGAAGAACACATCCGTGCTTTCAAAGAACTATGCAATCGCAAAGAGATTGTACATTAGGATGTTGTGTGTCGTCTTTTCCCTTATACATTGGGAGAATCTGCATATAACTGGTACTTAAATTTTCTGCGAGGATCCATTACTAGTTGGGATGAATTTGAGATCAAATTCCTCAATTAGTTCAAACTGTACGTAGATCTTGCTAATCTCCATTATCAATTTATCTTGGTGAGGAAAGATCATAATTAACCAATTGCAATGTTCAATCACCATTTCCACAAGATGTATCAAAGGCTAGAAGCCCCTTACACAGTACCTCCAGGGGCTTCCATACAAGTATATCTACAAGCCTTAGATGCTTTGACATCCATATTTCTGAAAAAGGTTGCCACCAATAGAAATAGATACTTTGGAAAAGATGTGCAACAAGGCCATTACTTTTACATGAAAAATGGATCCACAAGCTGGTGGAAACTACGGTGCTTTGTCCTCATTAGGAAGTGCTGCCATGGTTAACTTGTTTGCAGTCAATAACCAACCCCTAGTTCATCATGCTCCAAATCTCAACCCAATCCCAACTTCATATGTTGCTCCCCCGCCACTTGCCATTACATATCCAGGATACGATGCACATAAGGCAACACTTTGCGAGCAAAAGGCCATTGTCCCAAATGAACACGATAAAAATCTAGTAAGTGAATTGGATGCTATGAAGAAAAAATTGTCTCAATTGGCAAGTGAACTCACAAGGATGAAGTTAAATCCATCTCAAAACCAAGGAAACTACCAACAACCTGCCGCTGCCCCAAATGATCATCCTCAAAATCAGAACCGCAACTATGGTAATTACAACAACAACAATTATGGTAACAATGTGCAAGATAAATAATTTGGACAACAATGAACCAATAGAGCTTGGAACACACGACCCAACAATGGTAGTATACTTGTTGATAACGCTAATGCTTATAGTTCAGCTGAAGTCAACTTCATGGAAGCCACGAATGCACACCATGCAAACAATGAGTATAGGAGAGAAGTTGATAGTCAGTATAATGAGAACTTTAACAACTCCCAGACACATTTCAACGCCATGGTTTTTGACTCTTATGAACCAACCATTGAGAAAGGTTCTGATAACAATGCAACAGAGGAGGAATTTGTTTTTCCTTTTCATCAACAAAGTTAGCCTGAATACTCTAAGGTCCATGCTTTTCAAAACAACAATCAAAACAACTACAACTTGAGGAGTAGAAGGGAGCCCTTGACTAATGGTATCCCTCGTGGGATGCAACCCACCCCTCTGGATCCATAGGATAATAACAACCCCTCACCCCCTAGAGGCCCGAGTACCACCATCGGAACGACACAACATCGACCTACCATGTTGAGGAATCTGGTTTGGTCCATTAAGAAATATAGGGCATTGGAAGAGTTGAAGCAAGTTAAGGCTAATATTTCAATGTACGACATGTTACAAAGTTGTCCCTCACAAAGGGAGGTTCTTTTGAAATCATTGGATCATTCTAAGTTAGCCGCATCATGAAATAACGTGAAAACTTCGTCCAATGTTAATACTGCTGAGGCAATGCCAACCATGTTTAAGGACTGAGTTGAAGTGCCTCCGTTCTTGCTTAGCCTCAATATCTTTGGGAAAAACTTGCATAATTGTTTGATCAATTCAGGGGCTTCATGCAATGTCATGCCTCTGTCTATATGTCAAAAATTGGGAATGTAACCTCAACCAACCAATAGGTTCGTGATACAACTCGACAAGACATAATTCAAGGTTATTGGGGTACTAAAAGATGCCTGCATACAACTAATGCCAGACCCAAGGATACAATATTGCATAGATATACATATAGTAGATATTCTAGAAACATATGGTATGCTGCTTAGTAGGGAATGGACTAGATCCCTGAGAGGTTGGTTTTCTATAGACTTCACACAACTTTGGTTACCTTGGAAGGGATTAAACAACCAAATCAAAATTGACGCGGAACCAAAACTTAGGCAAATGATCATTGAATACAATGCTCCAAATGAGGTTTTGTTTTCACAGGTTGATTTGGGAGTATATTGATTCGACAAAATGTTGATGTTTCGTGTCAAGGAAGAGGATGATTCCAGTGGTAGCCCTATACAAGGATTGATACACCCTCAAGTGCTTGAGGAGATCTTTCAAGAATTCATCAGTAATATGACGAAGAATATGAAACATCTCAAGCATGAGGCTAATCCAAACATATTGATGTTTCTAGGGTATTGTCGCTTGCACCAAGTTAGCCATTCAGAGTTTGAGTGCCACGACTGCCAAAATGTCGTTGCCCATGTGGTGAGCCAAATATCCCAAATAGTTGAATCTACCCAGGAGGCAATGACACAAAACTGTGATAAAAACTCTTCTCATGATGAGGACCCCCAATCCCCATAGAGGAAAACCTTCCACAAGAGGAATGGAGTTCTTCGAACGATGGGTGCTTTCCACCATTCCAAGGGACAACGGGCGAAACAAGGATGAAACAAAGGATGAAATGGGTACCCCTCGCCAGAAAGGAGAGTTTGGAAATGAGAGATGAAGTGATCCCTACCTACGAATACCCATTATCTCTAGACGATCCCACTAAACCTCAAACTGAGTCTCAAATACCGAAAATCAAATATGAACCTCAAACTAAAGCCTACTCCCCTAGGAGTCATCGTGTATAGAAATTAAGGTTTGATGGCTCTAAATGCAAACAAGGGGTTGGAGTGGGAATCGAGTTGATTGACCCCCGCGGTGGTTCTTACTATGTTGCCTATAGGTTGCAGTTCTTTTGTACCAATAACGTTGCAGAATATGAGGCGTTAGTATGAGGTCTCCTCATGGTGCATGAAAAGAAGATCAAAGCCCTGATAGTGGAGGGCGATTCCTAGCTAGTGATCCAACAAATCCGTAGCCAATATTCATGCAACGATAAGTGACTAACCTCATATCGGAACCATGTATAGGATTTGATTGAAGACTTTGAAGCATTCAATATTTGAAGCATCCCAAGGAGGAGAAACGCGGTTGCTGATGCCTTAGCGGTGTCAACAAGTTCCTTACACCCATTAGAGGGGTCAAAATTGAAGAAGTTTTCTGTTGATCTCATTGCGATACCAGCTATTCTAGATAATATCACCAATTTCCAAGTGTTCCAAGATGATAAACAAATACTTGAATTCATCATGAGTGCTAGGGTCTTTGAGAAGAAAGCAATTGATGAAGAGGTTGATGAAATCGAGGAGCCCGATAGCGTAGGAATCCTAAACTTGAAGACCAACTCCATCCCAAAAGGAATGGTAGCATTAGAAAGGATTTTCAACAAAGATGACTATGCTCACGAAAGAAGGAAGACACCACCCGTAGGTGGTGATGATCGCGAAGTTTATAATTTGGGTACCCAACATGAACCTCGGGAGGTTCATATCGGGAAGATTGACATAGATGAAGAAAAGCGGCGAATGGTAGAATTGCTCATTGAATATAAGGATGTTATAGCCTAGAGTTACAAGGATCTAAAGACCTACAACCCCTCTGTTATTGTACACAATATACTGCTAAACTCGGATGCTAAACCTTTTCTCCAAAGGTAAAGACCCGTCAATCTAGTGATTGAATCGGTGATTCAGAAAGAAGTGCAAAAGTTTCATGACACAAAGATCATTTTTCCTATTCGACACTTAACTTGGGTGGAAAACTTGGTTCCTATAAGAAAGATGAGTGAAGAGGTCCGACTATGTGTAGGCTTCTTGAACCTTAACAAATCCTCTCAGAAGGACAATTACCCATTACCTTCCCTTGATGAGGTGTTGCAAATTGTAAACAGGTCTCAAATGATGCCTTTTCTTGATGGTTACTCTGGGTACAATCAGGTCATGGTGAAAGAAGAAGATTGGTTGAAGACGATGTTCACCACTAAGTGGGGGACATTTGCTTACCGCCGCATTCCCTTTGGTTTGATCAATGTTGGGGAAAATTTTAAATGGGTGATGGATGAAGCATTTAAAGGCTTGGTAAATAAATGCATCATCATATACATGGATGAATTTACAATATTCTCAAGGAACTGTGTAGATCATACTGAGGACTTATGCAAAGTACTGAAGAGATGTCGGAGTTGTGGAATCTCGCTTAATCCTAAGAAGTATATTTTTGGGGTAACCCAGGGAAAATTGTTAGGACATGTCATCTCATAAACCGATATTTCCATAGATCTTGAAAGGGTAGAAGCTATAGTCAAATTGGTTCCACCTAACAGTAGGAAAGAATTGAAATCTTTCTTTGGGAAGATCAATTTTTTTAGGAAATTGATTAGTGGGTTTGCCGAGATAGTGTGTCCAATAAACAATACGCTGAACAAAGATGCTAAGATAGAATGGAGCGCCCTAACTAAAGAGTCATTTGAAGAGATCGAGATTTCCATCACTACTGCCTCGGTTCTGATCACTCCGAACTATGCCTTACCATTTAAGGTCTATTCTTTTGCTTCTGAGCACTTGTGTGCGGGGATTCTTACTCAAAATAAGGATGGAAAAGACGAGAGATTGATAGCCTTCATGAGTTGTCCTTTGAAAAATATTGAACTTAAGTATCCCAACCTCGATAAACATTCTTTCGCATCGGTGAAAGCCGTTAAAAAATTCAGACATTACATTCTCTAGAGCAAAGTGGTCGCCATTGTTCCTGATCTTGTTGTCAAGTCTTTGCTGATGCAAAATGAATTGGAAGAATGAAGGGAAAAATGGATGGCCATACTGCAAGAGTTGGACATTGAGATTCAACCTATGAAGCTAGTAAGAGGTTAAGGCCTCACCAAAATGATAGCTGAAACATAGCAAGGCTTGATATGCCAAGTGTATACCAATGAGGGGATTATAACCGATGTTTGGTACCAAGATATAGTTCATTACTTGCTTCAGAATTGATGTCCTGAAGTGCTAAATGGCTCCTAGAGAAGAGCCTTGAAAATTAAAAGCGGCTCTTACATGCTAAAAAATGGAAAGCTCTACAAATGCAATTATGACAGAATTTACTTATGGTGTCTTAAAAGGATAGAAGCTGAACAAGTCCTCACTAAATTTCATGATAAATATAGCACTGGCCATGGGTCAGTCGAGGCTACTGCACATCAAATATTGAGGTCTGGTTATTATTGTCCCACTCTATTCAAAGATACCAATGAGCACGTATGTTCCTGCCATGTTTTCCAAACCAACGCTACTTGTGAGAGGCATCCTGCTATGCCCCTACAACCAGTCTATGAGGTATGCCCATTCACCCAATGGGGACTAGATTGTTAGGAATAACCATCCACCAATACAACTAAGAGGGGGGGTGAATCAGTTGTATGAGAGATTATATAACTTTAAACTTTGAATAGAAGAAACACCAAATAGAATGATAACACAATGAATGCCAACTCAATAACACAATATTTTGTTGTCGAGGAAACCTTGTTAAAGGTAAAGCCTTGGTGGGAATTAACACCCACTAATGATGTAGCAAGAGTATAGTATCCTTGTTAGAAGATTTTCCCTATTAGGAGCTTATTGAAACATTATAGTACATAGTCCTTGTTAGAGGACATACCCTATTAGGAGTCCATAAAAAGAGTAGGCTCATTGCCCAAAGAAGGTTATGTCCACCTTCAGAACTCACTATTCGCAACACAAGTGTATGAAATGAAATACACAATCCTTGAACTGTTTGATAGAAATTGTCTTTGCTTGATCATTCCCGATGAAGTATATAAGTTATCCTCTGCTCTACATCCAACAGACACAAGCTCGCAGCTTCCACAATCCTCTTTTATATTACATTCATACTCCACACCTTTTCAAAAGAAAAGATCTTACATATATACCCTATTACAAAATAAAGGATCAAGTCGGCTAATTAGGCTTTACTAATATACAAATGATTACATAACTCCTTGCTAAAATACACACAGTATCTATAACAAGTATACAAAAATTATATTTCAACAATTAAGGTCTGACATCCATAAATCATGCTCACCATTCATAGTACACACTTCATTTTTGAAGTCGGCCCCAAGTAGGTCTCCTTCAGAATACACGCCACCACTGATGTCATCATGTCTTCCACGACTTGCTAAGATCAACAAACATTCTTCAGTATTCTATCTGTCATCCCGTAAGCTCGCATACAGTGAATCCTCATTGCTTGTAAGATATAATCAAAACTCAGAGACTAACTCTGTTAGCTTCCACTGTCACAGTCCAATAACCAATCTTCACTAAATCTTTTGTAACTCAGCCAATATGCAATATTAGATCATGCGATCTTAGATATAAGATCACAACACCTCCTTGTACACACAAATGTGTTCGCATGTTGTGAATCATCTGTACATTGTTCATACACTATAATAACCAGTCTTTTATCTCTAGAGAAACATATGTTGACATCAGTGACAAAACATGAATGACAACAGTAGTAATTCCAACATCCCTCAATTAGGATAATGTAGTGATTAAACATATTAAATGTATTAGCAACATCCAACAATCTCCCCAATGCATGAACAATATCCAACATAGATTTTGTAGGAATGATTAACCCCCCTTCCTCAGTAGGACACATGTACATCTTGATGGCGATGAACTGCTGCACCCGGTGGATGGAAGCCCAAGTTTTGAGAAATTGCACCATTGAAGTAATAACCAAATTCCTGGAGGAGTATATCATCACAGGGTTTGGTATGCCTTTCTTTCTAGTATGTGACAATGTACCCTCTTTTTCATCTGCGTCTCTTATCCAATGGGCATTCGAGAATTAGGTAATCCTCAAATTCTCATCTAATTATTGTCCACAAGGGAATGGGGTTGCAGAATCAACGAATAAGAATTTAACAACCATAATCAAATGCCCCCTGGATGACATTCCTTGGGACTGTCACACACAATTGAAATACACCCTATGAACTGACCAAGTGAGGATACCAAATGCTTTGGGGACTTCCCTTTACCAATTGGTTTATGGCCTACAACTCATTTTTCCTATGAACCTAAAGATACCAAATTTTAGATTCATGGACTAATGTGTTGAAGGTGAGGATAGGGTACAAGTTCGTCTCATGAACCTTTTGGACCTAGAATAAAAAAGAACCATGGCCTTAGAACACGTATCTAAACATCAAGCTATCATCAAGCATTGGTTTGACAAGAGAGAAACAATAAAAGCTTTTAGAATTTCTGATTTGGTCCTAATGTGGGATAAAGCGAAAGAGAAGTCGGGCAACCACATCAAATTTCAATGACTATGGGTGGGCCCATTCCAAGTAGCATAAATCTTGGGAGAGAACACTTTCGGGATTAGTTCTCTCAAAGGAGAACTGGTTCCATTGCCTGTCAATGGCCAGTTTCTCAAACATTACTTTGGATCCTAAAGAAGTTTTTCCATCCTTGTATTTTTACTTAGTGTAGAGTCTTTGTTTTCTGTTTGTGTTTTTTTGTCGGTCGGTCTGTGTTTATCGGGGGATACTTTATTAGGAAAGTGTTCCACACAAGGTAGTTTTCAGAGGTTCCTCAAACACCAATAAACATTTTAAGTGATTTTGAGTTGGAGGTTTCTTGGATAGGATGTCAGTCAGAATTGATTAGAACCCCCGGTCATCGAAGAAGTCAGAGGTCAAAACCCTTTTTCGTCCAAAATACTAACTAAAAGAGAAGAGCTAAAAGCAAAAGACAAAAATCAACAAATTGCAAAGCTAAAACTCCAATGCTTGGGCAGCATAGCCTAATCGTTGCCCAAGTAACAAAAGAAAGAAAAGAGAAGGAACATTCCATCAGGGGTTCAAATAATCAAGCAATATCCCTAACAAAATATCTCAAGTTCATGCTGAAGCAAAGTGTAAATAAGAAGATACACACCAAAAGTAAAAAAGTTGAAGTCAAAGATCCCTCCAAGAAGTTTAAAACTTCAAAAAATCTCGTCAGAAGAAGGGAAAGGGTGACTTTAGCAACCTCTACCGGTGCAATCAATGCCTGACTGACAGTAGAGCAAGGTTAAAATGACTTTGGCCAATTTGTTCCTAAGGGTGAAGATTTAATTCCGACTAATTGAGAATTCAAGGAACCTTTGATGAGGAATCAGGAAAATCAACACACACGCTCACACACTGGACGTAATAGAAAATATTTTCATATCTTGATGTGTTGATAGGAAGATTACTACCATAATTGACTGTGTCCAATTTATTACGAGATAAGATCTTTTTAAGGGTTGGGTGATTGAGAAATGCCTTGGTCATTCCTTTCCTTTTTGTCGTGGCTATTTGTCGTGGTCCCACAACCACGCTCCCCTTTTGGCCACTTGGCCAAGGGGCCCCCCTTTTTCTTTTTCTTGTTTGTGCCCTTTGAGCTTCTTCCATTGTGGTCTATTTGTTGTCTGTCCCCTGCCAGAGGCTTTCCTCAAGAGAAACTTAACCTTTTGCACTTTCGGTTATACCCAAACCCCAAAAGGTCGAACGCCCGATCTCGTCTTAGAAGAAAAGCTTGGTTTATTTTTGACCTTTTAGAGCTATTAGACATTCAGATCTCTGAAAGTCTGACTCCCTCAAAGGAGTTTGGATCTTTGCACTTTTGGTGTTTCAGAGGCCCAGTGTTCTTCAGACCTCTGAAATTCCGGATCATCGAAAGCCCAAAGTCTAGAGGGTGACTGACCCCCATACGACCTATTCAAAGCATATGGGTGACCTTTTTGGTCAGTTGTGCATCTTACGACTTTGTGTTTTCAGAGCGACTTCGAGATTTTGAGTTTTCAGCGCTTTCTGGCTTCCAAATTTCTTTATACTTTTCTTTTCTTCATGTTTTCCTTGTTCGCCTTTGAGGTAGGGTCTCTTTCCCTTATGTTTCTTTGGTTTTTTAGTTGGTTCTTTCATTTCCTTGTTATCTTCTAGGGTTCCTAGCCATTTAGTTAGGGGGTATGTGCAAGATCATGAGGGGCCAAAAAGTAGCGATGTAAAAAAATCCACTTTTCACTCGTCCAAAAGCGCATGAAAATGAATGTTGACTTTTTAGTAGGCTTGGGTGTCAGTACACCTGGGCAAACCTGACACCAAAGCACAAGCCTAATCGGGTACCCGATATTTCCGAGTTGAAAAAACAGCGGGAGTAAATGAAAAAATTGAGCTTTTATATATAATGTTTAAATATGTATTATATATTAATTTATATATTTTATATTATAATATCTTAGGGGTTTAAAATTGTATGTCATATATATTTTATATTATAATATTTTATAAATTAATATATTTTTTATATATTAATATGTATTGTATATAATTATATTTAACGTTTATATTATATAAATATATGTACAAATTATATATATTATATATATAACATTTAAAGGGTATTATGTAAATATTTTAATATATATTATATATATAATTATATATTAATATATATTATATATATAATTATATATTAATATATATTATATATATAATTATATATTAATATATATTTTATATTAAAATATTTTATATTATAATATCTTAGAATATTTAAATTGCATGTCATATATATTTTATAGTATAATATTTTATATTAATCTTTTTTTTATATATTAATCTGTATTGTATATAAATATATTTAACGAACTTATATTATATTTATATGTATAAATTATATTTATATATATATATATAATGTTTAAGGGGTATTATGTAAATAATTTATATATATTTTAATATGTATTATAGATATAATTATATATTAATATATATATATATATATATATATATATATATATATATATATATATATATATATACACTTTATAGATCATAATATTTAAATTGTATGTTGAAAGGGGTTATTGAGACTTCCTAGGGGTCCTAGTACGCCTTATCATGCGTTAGGACCCCTAGGAAGTCCCCATGACCCCTTTTGAAACATTGGAATGCTCGAGTGTGTTCAAAGAGGTCCTCTGACCCCTTCAAACACACTCAAGAATTTCAATTTGTCAAAAGGGGTCATGGGGACTTCGTAGGGGTCCTAGTACACCTTATCATGCGTTAGGACTCCTAGGAAGTCCCCATGACTGCTTTGGACACATTAGAACCCTCAAGTGTGTCCTAAGAGGTCGTAGGACCCCTTTGGACACATTTGAGGGTTCAAATATGTCAAAAGGGGTCATGGGGACTTCCTAGGGGTCCTAATACGCCTTATCATGTGTTAGGATCCCTAGGAAGTACCAATGACCCCTTTTGACACATTTCAACACTCAAGTGTGTCCCAATGAGTCGTATGACACCTTAGGACACACTTGAGTGTTGAAATGTGTCAAAAGGGGTCATGGGGACTTTGTAGGGGTCCTAGTACGCCTTATCATGTGTTAGGACCGCTAGGAAGTCCCCATGACCCCTTTCGACACATTAGAACTCTCAAGTGTGTCCTAAGGGGTTGTACAACCCCTTGGGACACATTTGAGTGTTGAAATGTGTCAAAAGGAGTCATCGGGACTTCCTAGGGGTCCTAATGTGTGATACGGCATACTAGGACCCCTAGGAAGTGCCCATGACCCCTTTCGACACATTAGAACACTCAAGTGTGTCCTAAGGGGTCATACGACCCCTTGGGACACACTTGAGTGTTGAAATGTGTCAAAATGGGTCATGGGGACTGTATACTAATAAAAGTATCTTTATAGAATTAAGGTTAATCATCAATAATTGAAATAGTAACTAAATTAAACCACAAAACAATAGAGAAAACTATAGCAAATTAATGATCAATTGAGTATCCTATGACTCTCTAACTAAGATGTTAATGAATAAGCTCTTAGCAAGCTCTCATTAATGACAGTCCTAGAATGAGAATGATAAAGATAAACAATGCTATTGCTAACAATTATCAAAATAAATGCTAATTAAGCTCTCAAATGCCTTTCTAAACTCAAATTGCAAGAGGTTCAATGCAATTCTCAGATGTGTGGTTGATAATAGTGAAGGATTTTCGTCTTCCTTTTATAGATTTTCGAATGGTAGGGGGTGTAGTTGTGTTTGATCATGGTTAAACCTTGGTTGAGTCCTTGGTTCCACCCTTTGAAGACAATGCAACGTTTGTTTCCTCAAAGCTTGGGACAAGTAGACAAGATCAATGGTCAAGATTCTCTTTCACTTTGAGTGACTGAGATTGAATTTGGCTTGATCCATGTGGATGCCTTTCCTCAAATCTCATTAGTTGCCCGGATTTCCTCTCCTTTTGGGTTGTTGAGAGTAATTGAAATTTATTAATTGATTTATTTTAGCCATGTACCTCTTGAATGGGTTGAATTTAATTTAATCCAAGACTATATAATTAATTGATTTAATTGTATTTTAATTTGATTGCACTTGATTAAAATGCTCTCAATTTTGATTGATCTTGAATTAAGACTTGATTTTAATTTTGATTGGCTAATTATGCATTGTGATTCAATTGATTCAATTTTGTCCTTGATTTGCTTTGATTTGACTTGATTTATCGTTGAATTGTCTTTGTCCATTTTTAGGTGATTACAAATGCTCCTCTTTGAGTTGACGTGCGAAGCATGTCGATTCAAAGAATACTCTGATCTTGCTCGATGATAGGTCATGATTCTGTTGATGGTCAATCCTTTGATTTTTGATACGAGATTGCTGCAGATATGATCGATATGAAACTCTCAATTGATGTGGTTCTGATGATTGTTCTGATATGATGGTCGTTCTGATGATTGATCTTGATATGATACCTGCTTTGATGATTGATTCAATATGATGCCCCTTTCGTTTGATTACAAAATTTTTTTTGATAAAAGCTTTCACTTTGATTTGATGATCAGTCCCTTGATTTTTGATGATGTTACTGATGATATTGTTTTGATTATCCGATGGTATGCCCCCTCAGAAATAAAACATATTGTTGTTTTGGTTTGATAAATTTGAATGATTGATTGATATGTTTTCATTTTTGAAAAACACTCATGATATGCCCTACTTCACAATTTTCCCCGGTTAAATATGATAAGTTAATATAGGTTGAAGTCAAATTTTCACCTCAAAATTAGGTCAAATTAGCTTAAATAGGTTGAAAAACCTAGATTTACTATTCATTTTCACTTTTGTCTTTGGTGATTTTGCTTTAGTTCTCCTTTGATTTTCAAGATGGTTGTCCCTATCCTAGAGCATCGATTTGAGAGGTGTCGAAGATATGCGAGGCCACCTGACTATGGACCTCTGGTAAGTTATTTCGAACTCCCTCATTGCATTTATTGCTCATTTATTAGCATTTATTGCAAATTTTGATTTCATTGTTGCTTAGAATATGTAAAATCATGCCTAGGAATATTTCATTGTCGCCTAAGCCTTTTTATTATCGCATCCACGCATTTCACTCACGCTTCCGTGTAGTTAATTTTCGCCTAAGATACTTTTTTTCTCGCCTGAGAATAAAACATTCACGCGTAGAGCCAGGGCAAAAATGCCACTTTTCATTTATGTTACAATGTAGGAAACCCTAACAATTTACTGTCACCTAGGCCATATTTCGTTATCGCCTATCATGATTCATTGTCGCCTATGCGTAATTTGTCGCTTGAGATAGAAGCAATGTCACTTAACAACCTTTTGATACTGCTTAAGAGAAATGTCACCTGGTATGATTAAAATCACGCCTGCAGCCTTTTGAAAAAAATTTCACACTTGTACTTGTCCTTTTTGGTGAAAAATTTAATAACTAAAGATGACCAATTTGAATGATACGATTAGGTCTGTTGCATTTGAACTAAACAATTGATTAGAATATCAGTATAGTAATACCAACGAATGTGATTTGTCCATCTGATATGATAAGTTGATGGTTTGATATTTCACTCTCAAGATCTTAGAGAAATAAAACAATGATTTTCCTTCCTCAAGATATAGAGTTAGGAGATTTGATGCACGTAAGATGAGCAAATGGATATTTGAATAACTTGATCGACATTAGCTATTCCTTGATATAATATGCTGATGTGATTCTTTTGTTTTGCCAAACAGGCTCACTTTCATGTATTGTATCTCCGATCGGTTGCTTCATGGGTCATTGATCTCGGGCAGGGCCTTACTCCAGCGGAGTACCGTGTCATCGAGATTTGCAGTTTGAGTTTTCTTCTCGATCTTCCCCGGTTCCAACTGAATCGTGGGTTATTGACAGTTGTGGCGGAGCGTTGGCACTCCAACCACAATACTTTTTATCTTTCACATGGCGAGATGACGATCACGCCGGAGGACGTGTATCGTTTGCTACGTATCCCATGCCAAGGAGAGATAGTCTATTATGATTATGTCTATGATTCTACTGTCTACCGACGAGTGTTTGGGGACAATGCTATTGATGATGATACTATCACATGGCCATAGTTTGCTTCCTTTCCTACATTGCCTAGAGTACTTGATGCATTGATTGGTGGTTTGCTTCTTCTCGACCGACGAGGTCGTGGTTTTTCTATTGGTTGGGGTAGGATATTAGAGGATTTACTAGAATAGCCTCGACGTTTCGATTGGGGTTCATGTGTGCTGGCATAGTTATATCGAGATCTTCATGAGGTGGTATATAGAGAGAGTTCTTCCTTATCTAGCAGGTGCCTTGGTTCTTCAGTTATGGATTTGGGAGCATCTTCCTATTACCAGGCCTATTTCTGATAGGGTTCGGTCTCGTGGTTTTCCATATGCTTTTCTATAAACTGGTATGGTGATTCAGCATCATTTAGGTCATCTGGATTATTGGCACCGGGTTATAGATGATCTTGATCAGGTCTAGTGGCAGCCATACATTGGTTGTGAGGGTTGGAGAGAGGATGACAATGAGTTATCGTACATGTTCGCTCCTCATTGGATGATTGGCAGGTCTGATACCACTATTGAGCAGTTCTATTTTGGCAGAGTTTCCAGACAGTATGGTAGAGTGCAGGATATGCCTCTGGGTGCAGCATTATATGCTCGAGTACAGACAGAGATATCTATGTGGGGTCCTCTTATTGATTATTAGTTTGCCTTGGATTAGATTGCTGGTATGGCTTACTGCAGGTGGGAGATGCTTCCTCGTATGGCAGATGTAGGTATGTCTCATGAGTATGCAGATTGGTGGGCTCGTAACAGGTTTATTCATTTCATGGATCCAGCAGAGCCTATTCCAGGTCGGCGTGATGGTGGCGGCGGCGGCGGCAGTAGTGATGATGGCGGCGGTGGTGGTAGGAGACATCAGAGACGGCGGGGACGTAGAGATCCTCCGGTTATTGCTGGTAGAGGATAGGTGAGAGATCGACCTAGAGGACATGATGATGCAGTTGATGTTCGTCCTAGAGAAGTAGATAGACATCAGAGAGTTCACAGATAGTAGAGACAACAGAGACAGGCTCATGTTGATGTTGCTAGGAAGATTCCGGGTGGATTAGACCCTTTGGTTCAGTTACAGAGAGTTTCCTTGGCTCAGCAGGATGATGTTCCAGCACAACAGGATGATGTTCCGGCACAACAGGTGCCTCCACAGGTTCAGTAGCCATAGGATCAGGGACAGGGTTCACAGGATGTTCCCACTATTGGTACTCTAGTACGGGAGGTTCAGTCTATGAGGATAGATATGTCCACTGTTGTTGGGCATTTAGATTAGGTTGCCGCCTTGATGCAACAGTTCATGTCTGCGATGGTTCAGAGATAGAGCGGAGCGAGCACTTCTCAGGCTCCTCCTCCACAGGATGATAGAGGTCTAGATGCATCGGGTCCTACGGGATCTTGATTGATTGATGATAGATTCACTCATTGTTGATGTCCTTTGTTTCACATTTCATGTTATTTGATTGGTCGAAACCTTTGATGTATCACTTTGTATGACATTGTATCTTGATATACTGATTTGGTGGATCATTGATGAACACTCTTTTGATGATATGTGATGGTATATTCCTTTGTTCTTCTTGATTAGTTGATTTATGAGATTATCTTTGTATGTAGCTATACGATGTTTACGATGCATTTATTTATGATTTATGTGATGGATGCAATGTATCTTATTTTTATG
Organism: Chamaecyparis obtusa; assembly: GCA_027943335.1. Taxonomy (NCBI): domain Eukaryota; kingdom Viridiplantae; phylum Streptophyta; class Pinopsida; order Cupressales; family Cupressaceae; genus Chamaecyparis; species Chamaecyparis obtusa. Next base: position 281,862 of record BSBK01006586.1, read on the forward strand.
ATATAGATAGATGGATTGATGTATGGATTTATGAGATGTTTTTCTATTTTTCAATGTATGGATGCAAATTGTTTTATGGCAATATGGATATGGATGATCCTATGTTTTTTATTTTTCAAATGTATGCAATTCTATCTTTAATTACATTTATGCAAATGATGTATGAGTAATGATTCTTTTTTTGTTTTGTTCATATTTATGAATAATGATTAATGCTATGCGAATGCAAAAGATAATCTCAGTTTTGTTGTTTGGAATCAAGGATAATGATGTTTGAATTGAACCCCCTATTTCATTTTTCCCCTTGCAAGCTAAGAAAGGCAAAACACATATATACAATGCACTTAATCTAAAATGTATGCAGCTAACTGTCATTATTCAAGATTTGGAGCTTATAATCATCATTGAGCGCTTTTGAAATCCCGTTTTAGTACAACCATCACTAGTTCAACTATGATGATATGAATACTTTTTGCCTCTTTGTTTGCTTTCCCATCAATCTCTTCGGTACGACTATCACTGATTGAAGCCAATCATGAGAGTGCGAATACCGATTTTGTCGGATTCTATGTTGCAAGTGGATGTTGGTATTATGATATGGAAGATCAAAATAGCTAAGGTATCTGTTTGCGTAAACAAGCAGAAATCTTCATTTTATCTTATGTACAAGTCGTCAATGATTCTTTGATGATCACGTCCTTAGACAAATAATACATGATTTAAAACTTTGATTTTAAGACAGTCATTCAAAAATCAAGAAACATATCATCCTTTCATCATAGCTTGTCTAGTCTAAAACTTTCATCGATTCACTAGAAATAAATGATTTCATTAATTGAGTCAACACTTAGAAAATTTTGGCCATGTTTTTCAAATCCATAGTTCAAGTGTAGTTCCATCCATTTCATACTTTTAATCCTAATAAAGGTAAGATCATTTAAGTTCTTGGATCAATTTTTTCATTTTAGGTTCAAATTGGATTGGGATGTAGATTTGATTAAATATTCCTCTTTCAAGTGTGATGAATTGATTCTCTGATTGAATAAATCTTGTTGATGAATCCTTGCTCCTTTAGAGTAGATTGCCCCCAGTTTGATATTGATTTTGTTTATGGGACTTAGGACAATTTTTTTATTAGGTGACCAAAATCTTGAGGTACTTGCAAATGCAACTGTGAAGTTTTATTATGCAATATATACAAATGTTGGCAAATGCAATATTTACAAGGTGACCTTCTAGGTATGCAACTGACTTGGACTTTCAATGGCGCATGTTTACCAGGTTTTCACCGATTGAATGGATATAGCTCTTTTTTTGCTACCAAGGTGCCTATTTGCTAGGTTTTCACCAAGGCACTTTTCTTCTTTTTTGATTTTTTTGTATTTTATCTTTTTTCAATTTTTTTTCTTTTTTTGAGGATCATATATGAATGTTTTTGCTTTCTTCATGCTCAATTTTTCACTGTTTTTGATCTTTTCTGCTTTTCCAATGTTTTGGTATTTTCAGGATCTTTTTTCACTATGTTCAATAAATATGATACTCCTCCATTTGATACTCTTTATCCTCTTTTGTCATCAGATGAAACTCTTGTGCGGGTGTATGTATCAAGTTTCCATGGAATTGACATTTCTTACAAGTTTTTGCAAATTTACATGAATCTTTTTCCATAGTAGGCCAAAAATATCCTATCCTTAGAAGTTCCTTGGCTAGGGATAATCCATTTGAGTGTGATCCACAAATTCCTTCGTGGATTTCTCTTAAGGCTAAGTTTGATTCTTCCTCTTCTAAACATCTAAGGAGCATTCCGTCTAGACTTTTTCGATACAATGTTTCAGAAACTATAGTATATTTGGTGGCTTGACGAATGAAGCTTTTCTTTTGGTTTCTAGTTTGGTTGATAGGAAGGGTTTGATCTTTCAAGTAGGCGTAAATTGGTCCATACCAGGGTGATTCAATTGTAGTTAGTAGGAAAATGGTATAAGGGTGATTTGGGTCAAACACGGGTTGAATCACTTCTTCTACCAAGAACTCGTATCTAGCACTCTGATCAGGCATCTGCAAAAGTGAGGCCAAAGTTGTCATAGCATTCGCTGGTTTGTTCTTCTCCCTCGGTACTTGTTCAAATGTAATGAGTATGAGATACTTCTTGAGGCTTTGCACCATGTTTTTGTAGGGTACCAATTTTTCATCCTTCGTCTGATATTCTTCATTCACTTGATTTATGACTAATTGTGAATCTCCATAAACCTTTAATTCTATCACTTTCCACTCTAATGCTAGCTTGATTCCAATAACCAATGCTTCATATTCCGCTATATTGTTGGTGCATGGATATAGCAATTTGTAAGACTTAGGGATAGTAGAACCTTGAGGTGTGATGAGAAGTATGCCTGCTCCTGATCCATGGTGAGTGTAGGAACCATCAAAATAAAGCTACCATGTTTTTGCTTCCACCTTCATAATTTTTGAATCCGGGAATTCCACTTGGATGGGATGATCATCATGAAGTGGTGCTTATGCTAATTGGTCTGCAATTACTTACTCTTTGATTGATTTTATATCAACATATTCTATGTCGAATTCACTAAGTACCATTACCCACTTTGCTAGCCTTCCATTCAATGCTATTTTGCTTAGTAGATACTTCAATGGGTCAATTTTGGCAATGAGCCTTATCTTGTGGGCTAGCATATAATGGCGTAATTTTTGGGAAGCAAAAACTACAGCCAAGCATGCCCTTTCCATAAATGTATAGTTCAACTCGTATTTGACCAAGGTTCTACTAATGTAGTAAATTGCCTTCTCTTTTCCTATTTCATCCTCTTGTGCTAAAAGTGCCCCCAATGAATTCTCCGTTGCTAAAATGTATAGGATCAAGGGCTTGCCTCTGATAGGTGGCATCAAGATTGGTGGATTCATGAGATATTTCTTTAATAGATTAAAGGCTTCTTCACATTTTTCATTTCATTTGAAGATTGTATCCTTATGTAAAAGTTGGGTGAAATTATGGCATTTTTCGGTCAATTGAGAGATAAATCTCCTAATGGATTGGATCCTTCCTTGTAAAGATCTCATCTGACTAATGTTCTTAGGTGCTTCCATTTCCATGATAGCCTTCACTTTAGCAGGATCCACCTCTATCCCTTTTGCAGATACAATATAGCCTAGGAGTTTGCCGGATTGGACTCCAAAAGCACATTTCTTTGGGTTGAGTCTCACTTTGAATTCTTCTAACCTTTCAAAAATTTTCACCAAGATTGGTAGGTTTTCTTTCCTTGAATGTGATTTAGCTAGCATGTCGTCCTCATAATCCTCCATGAACTTATGCATCATATCATGGAATATTGTAGTAATTTCTCTTTGATAGGTTGCTCCGTCATTTTTCAAGCCAAAAGGCATGACATTCCAGCAAAATGTACCCCATGCACATGTAAAGGCAGTTTTATCTTGGTCTTTTGGGGCTATTTTAATATGATTATACCCACTAAATCCATCCATGAGTGAGAACATAGTGTGCCCCGCTGTTAAATCTACAATGGAATCAATACTTGGAAGTGGGAAGTCGTCCTTAGGACATGCCAAGTTTAAGTCTCTAAAGTCCGTGCAGATTCTGATGGATTTGTCTGCTTTTGATACTAGCACTATATTTGAGATTCATTGTGCATAATCAATGGCCCTTATAAATCCCACCTTCAATAGTTTTTCTAACTCCACTTTGACAAGTAGTGCTATATGAGGATGCATTTTCCTTAGCTTTTTCTTAACAGGTTTTGCTCCTTCCTTGATGTTTAGGTGATGCATTATCAGATTTGGGTCTAAACCCGACATATCATCATAAGACCATGCAAAGTTAACTTGTCTTTCCTTAAAGAACTTAATGAATTCTGTCCTTTCTTCGCTAGATAGGGATGCTGCTAAGTGGATGAACTTCAGCTTTGTTTCTGATCCAATGTTTATCTTTTCTGATGGCTTGATTAAGATCGGAGATCTTTCTTCATAGTGTTTTGGTAGAACATCCAAACTCCCTTCCATAGGTGCCTCAGTTGGGTTTTCACCTTTGGAAACATCCTTTATTTCTTTATTTTTTTCTTGATCTAATGTTGCCACAAAGTGGTTTTCAACACTTGATTCTTTTCCTTTTCCTTTTCCTTTTCTATTTTTTTTTATTTTTTCATTTTTTTCTCAGATTAGAAGTTTGGATGCTCCCTCTGCTCATTTCTTCTTGATATTCTCTGATAGAAGAAGGCTCAACCACGTTGAGGTATTGGGACACCATGTTGTCATTCAAGAAAATTGGCAAGGTAGTTGGTTCAATGGCATTCCATTCAATTAAGTCCGGGCGGATGAGAGTTAATGGGTCAACACTTGGGTTTGTCTCGATAGGGTTTAAGGTGTAGATCTTGTTATTGGAGGGTTCGTACATTGTATCTTGAAAATCTCGAACATGGGCTTCCTGTAAATGTTCTAAAGAAGAAGGATCAAATTCTCCCTCACTAGACTCCTCTAGGGTTTCTGTTGGATAAAAGTCATGTTGATTAAACCTAGCATTTGACTCTTCCATAGTAGGTCTCCATGAAGGAACGTATGGTTCGCCTACCCACTGATTGATTTCTATCTCTATACTAGACGCTTGATTTGAAGTCGATTCTGTCATTGGTCCTTTATTTTTGGTAGAAGCATAGGTATGAATAACATCAATGCCCTTGTCTTGGCATGACTCATCTGATAGGGTCTCCCATTCCCATTCATTAGAATCCTCATCACTATGAGACTCTAATTGTAATATTTGGCTATAAATTTCGGGATGATGTTTTTGAGTGTATCCTTCCTCAAGATACCATATTCCTGCTTTCTCCTTGGAATCTTGCCATGTACTTTCTAAGGGTTCAATGATCCCTTCATTCTTTGTGCCCAAAGGTCCTTGACCTTTGTATCCCATCTTTTGCATGATTGCAAATCCTTTCCCATATTGATGTGTGAGAATGGTTATATTTTGGATATGTTTGACGTGGGAAATTGATTCTTCATCTTTGTACAACCAGTTTAGGATCTCATTGTCTTCTTCATCCATGGCAGATGATGTACTTTCCCTCACAAAATTCTCATTATATTTATGGGGTAGGTTTAAGGGTCTCCCAAAGGACTTGGGTGATAAAGGTAGGTCCATCATAGATAAGGAGTATTCACCTACTCCCTTTTTCTTGATCTTACATTGCTTATCAAAATTTTTCATCATTTGGTCCATCTTTTAATAATGGGCCTCTTTGGTGTATACTTAAGTAGCTTGGATATGATCTTCTTTTGATTCTTCAATAATATTATCCTCATTAACCCTCTCTTTTCCTTTAGTCGAGGTAGTTTGGTTAATGAGTTTTGTTGTGTCTTCAATAATAACTTCTTCCATCTTTTCTTTCCCTTTCAACCAAGAAGTGTCCTTAGAAATTTGACCTTGCTCCATTTGCTTAGGTATAGACCCTTCAGTATTATGTGGGACTAGGGAGTCATTGATAGGCTTGACATTATTACAATATTGGAATGGGTTTAGATCCCCACTTATCATTATCTCTTGCCCTAGATATGGGAATTTTAGGCATTGGTGATAAGTTGAAGCAACAACTTGCATTTCGTGAATCCATGGCCTTCCTAACAAGATATTATAAGTCAGCTTTAGGTCCAATACTTGACATGTGGTCTCTTTTTGCATGGGACCAACTCTTATAGGTAATACTATGACTCCTTTTGAGGCTCTTTCATCGTCATCGTAGGCTTTTATGGTTATCTTCTTCTTAGGGTCAATAGCCTCCTCAAAAAATCCTAGGGCTTTCACCAAGCTAAGGGTACAAATGTTTAGGCCAGCTCCTCCATCTATAAGGACTCTTTTCACCCTATGCTTATGGATCAATAGTTCTATATATAAGGGCAGATTTTGGGGATGATTAAGGGGACATGTCATCTTGTTCGAAAAATGAGAGGAAATGAAGTGCGATTAGGTGCCCCACCATAATTTGGAATTTGTCTACCTCCAAATTTTGAGGCACATTTATTTCCAACAAGGATTTTTCCAAGATATCCTTATGAATTGGTGATAATTTGAGCAGCTCAAGAATAGATATTTGAGCAGGAGTTCTTTGTAATTGCCCAACCAAGTTGTATTTCTTTGATGATGATGTTGAAGCTTGGTTTGATATCACCACTTTTGGAGCATTGGTAGGTAGGATAATTTTTTATGCTTGCCCCCTAGTGACAACATTTGATGATACTTCCCTTGACTTATCTTTCACTATGATAACATTTATGGTTTGATCCTCTTCTCTTAGAGTATTTATCGTGTTATCATATGTGTGAGCAAAGTTCACCTTCTCATTGCCCTTTTTATGATTTTGTTTCGTATTTGATGACTCCCCCTTTTCATGATTCAAAAAGGGGTTCTTGAAGGCCGTATGATCTCCATTATTTTGTGGTCCTTCAATTTGAATGGTTCCCTTGTCAATTAAATCTTGCACCAAGTGTTTTAACCTCATACATTCATTTGTTGGGTGACCCCTATTTCTATGATATTCACAATGATGGGAAGCATTCCACCAATAAGGTTTAACTTCGGGTTCAACATCTTTCATATCGGGTAATGTGATCACATTATTGGCAACCAAGGTTTTTAATACATTCTCCAAAGGTTCACCTAAGTAGGTGAATTTCTTTTTATTATAATTGGAGTAGGATGATTTTGATTTGTCCCCACTAGCATTATTATTGGAAGTGTTGGAATTATTGGAATTATATGGAGCTTTGTTTGTTTGATTAACATTATTTGAAGAATTTTCTCCATATGGTAGGATAAAATGGGTTGACTTCATGGTGTGGGCCTCCACAACTCCGTCATTCACAAGGTTTTTGTTGTTATTCTTTGTCCATGATTTGGATTTATCATTATTATTATTGGACCCTTGATTATTGAAATACTTAGGCACATAATTATTGTTATTGTTGTTGTTGTTGGATTTGTTATCTTTAAATAATTTGACTTCACCTCTTTTGACCAAAACATGTTCAATCTTGACCCCATTTTCGATGAGTTTTTCAAATGTTGGGGGACATTGAAGTTGTAACCTATAATTCATTTCCGAGGTCAAATTGTTGGTGAAGATTTCCATCTTCTCTTTCTCTAGGATACTTCGTGGATACCTTGCAAAAATGGTCCTCCACCTTTGTAGGAATCCTAAAAAGGACTCTCCCTCTTTCTATTTGGTATCACATAACTTGAGCATTGTGATTTCATGCTCAATGTTATAAGAGTAATGGGTTACAAACTTGGAGGCTAACTCCTCAAATGACTTTATTCTAGGGGTTAGTTTTGAAAACCACTCTATTGCAGGACCTCCAAAGATTCTAGGAAAGAGTCTCATTAGATATGTATCATTGTGCATGAACTCTATGCTTAGGGCAAAAAACTCCCATAGATGATCCTGTGGGTCTATTTTACCCATGTACTTATCGTATTTAGGAAAGATGGTATTAAAAGGAAAAGATACCATAGCTAAGCTTTTGTCAAAAGGGAAAGGACACAAAGCTTCAATGGAAAAGGCCTAAGGTTCGGCTGCCTTCTTCATGGTATCAATTTTCTCTTGGAATGCCTTTATCTGCCTAGTCATAACATTCATGGGGTCATCTTGGTGTTGGTCTTTCTTGAGTTGATCAATATCAAAATCATAGGGTAGCTTTACTCCCTTTTGAGCTAGGTTTAAGAAGAAGTTCTCCCTATCTTTGTCTATTAATTTCTGCATAACCTCTAGGAAATCGTGGTCTTGGGCAGCTTTCTCAACCCTTTCTTCAAGTGTCTCCTTAGGATTATAATTGGTGTTGTTGATATTGTGATTATGATATGCTGAATTTCTATCCGCCATCTCTTCAAGTCTTGGTTCAAATAGATTTGGAAAAGTTTCCTCTTGATTAGGGTCCTTGAAAACACTTTGGTACTCAACTTCTTGCCCTTGATTTGCAAAAAGAGTGCTATCTCCTGGTAATGCTGCCCTATATGTGTGGGACCGCGTGGAAACCAACATCCAACAAGGGTTTGAGTGCGAATGATCCTTGATTCGAAAATTGTTGATTTTATATTGAAGAGATTTAAAAATGTAAGATGAGTTTTCAATGGATATCTCTCACTTGTTTATGTATTTCAAACACAACAATCACGCATTCACTTGTCTCTTTTTACCCTCTTAACACAAAATGTTTGATTTGAAGAACGTTGTCACAGGTTTTGCACAAAAAGACACTTCAAGCACCTACCTAGCACAAGATTTGGTTCGTAAACATGGCTCTAGAAGGTGGTCTTGGTATTTTATCAAGGATTTAGTATTGATTCCATTCAAATAGACTTTAATCTCTCATCCCCCAAGTATGTTAAGGGGCTTCCCACACACACTGAGGTACAATTTTGCGCAATCTGTGAGGATTACTAGAGGAAGTTCGAAAAATTAAAATCCGTTTGTCATACACCCCATTAAGGATGCATGCGTTTCATTTTAGAGTGGGTTGGATTCCCGCGACAAAAAGTGAGCATATCCCACTTTGGGATGTCCCTCACACCGGCCTCGTTAAGGCACAACTTGGGAGGCGAGCCCACTAATTCTCTAGCATGTTCATTCAAAGTGAGGAAAATGGAATTAAGTCAAGCTTTTGGAAATTTGGTTCACCAAAAAGGTGAAGAGCATATCCCTAACTTTTCCTTTGGTTCCCAAACACAATAGACAATTTTGTTCAATTGATTTCACCCACTAACTATAGGGATTTGAGTATTTCTACTCTCTTCCACAAACAAGGGGTTTTGATTTAGTGTTTGATTTATCCTTTTAGCTATCCAAATTACTAGATTATGAAATGCACCAATGCCACAAGCTAAGGGAAAATATTGACTAGTTGAGGAGCTTACCTTATTCTTTGTAGCTAACTAAAGTTAGGGGCATTTTTTATTGATTCCATTGCTTTTACCTTACCTTGGCAATAACTCTTCTCAAGTGTGTTTTTCCACTAGCAAGTTAGTCAACACAACCAATCACAATGAGGGGAAACCAAATCGAAATTGATGAAGCAAAGAATTATGTAATGAACTTTAAGCACCTTATTTCCAAATTTTCAAGGAAGAACTTGAGCTAAGGAGTAAAAATCCAATTAAGAGAAAAAAATTTCATTTTGTAAGCTTCAATAATTGCAAGATAATTTTGGAATACCTGATTGTCCTCCTCTTGTGTAGTCTCAAGGATAGCCTTGATATGTGCAACGTTTTCCTTCTTGATCCTTTTAGCTAGTGCATTTTCTTCTTGATTAAACCTACTTTTTGGCTTCTGGACCTTTCTGTGCCTGCTCATTTACAGTTAAAATGTACAAACAAAGAGTTGGATAAATGAATTAACCAATTTGAGAGAAAATTAAGACAACAGACAGCAAGTGACATTGTCCAGCTAATACGCATGATCAAATTGTTTTCAGGTGTAACTTTAATGATACCAAGCGACACTTTCCAATGACACAGATGACATCAAAAGTTAATCAACTGTAAACAATTTATTGTTAGGCGCAAAGAGTATTGAAAATTGCATAAACTAATCTACTCAAAGCGACACTTTAACAATACTAAGCGTAAGATAGTTGATACTAGGCGTGACTTTGTCTGTAAAGTGCTTCGTAAAGGTCTGTCACAAGCGACAATAGGTAATCGATAGGCGACTTTTCTTAACTCACAGGTGTGACTTTACGAGCAAAAGGCAGGATAACTTTATCTCACAGGCATGAGCATCTAGGTTGCAGGCGACAAGAAAGAATTTAAGACAGAATAGAAGTTATCGACTAGGTGCAAATATTCAGCTAATAGGCGTTGAAACAGAGATTGTAAACGTCATCAGAATGACTGTAGGCATGACTAAATTGATTGTACGCATGACTTCACCAGTTTTCTGCAAAATATTTAGGGAAAATTGAAAATACAAGCATACAAAATATGATCCAAATGATGAAATTGATAAAATGAGGCTTAGAGCCCCACAGTGGGCGCTATTTTGTATACTAATAAAAGTATCTTCATAAAATTAAGGTTAATCATCAATAATTGAAATAGTAACTAAATTAAACCACAAACCAATAGAGCAAACTATAGCAAATTAATGATCAATTGAGCATCCTATGGCTCTCTAACTAATATGTTAATGAATAAGCTCTCAGCAAGCTCTCATTAATGACAGTCTTAGAATGAGAATGATAAAGATAAACAATGCTATTGCTAACAATTATCAAAATAAATGCTAATTAAGCTCTCAAATGCCTTTCTAAACTCAAATTGCAAGAGGTTCAATGCAATTCTCAGATGTGTGGTTGATAATAATGAAAGATTTTAGTCTTTCTTTTATAGAATTTCCAATGGTAGGGGGTGTAGTTGTGTTTGATCATGGTTAAATCTTGGTTGAGTCCTTGGTTCCACCCTTTGAAGACAACGCAAAGTTTGTGTCCTCAAAGCTTGGGACAAGTAGACAAGATCAATGGTCAAGATTCTCTTTCACTTCGAGTGATTCAGATTGAATTTGGCTTGATCCATGTGGATGCCTTTCCTCAAATCTCATTGGTTGCCCGAATTTTCTCTCCTTTTGGGTTGTTGAGAGTAATTGAGATTTATTAATTGATTTAATTGATTTATTTTAGCCATGTACCCCTTGAATGGGTTAAATTTAATTTAATCCAAGACTATACAATTAATTGATTTAATTGTATTTTAATTTGATTGCACTTGATTAAAATGCTCTCAATTTTGATTGATCTTGAATTAAGACTTGATTTTAATTTTGATTGGATAATTATGCATTGTGATTCAATTGATTCAAATTTGTCCTTGATTTGCTTTGATTTGACTTGATTTATCGTTGAATTGTCTTTGTCCATTTTTAGGTGATTATAGGGACTTCCTAGGGGTCCTAGTATGACTTATCACGTGTTAGGACCCCTAGGAAGTCCCTATGACCCCTTTTGACATATTATAACTCTCAAGTGTGTCACAAGGGGTCATATGACCCCTTGGGAAAAATTTGAGTGTTGAAATGTGTCAAAAGGGGTCATGAAGACTTCTTAAGGGTCCTAACGTGTGATAAGGCATACTAGGACACCTAGGAAGTCCCCATGACTCCTTTCGACATATTAGAACTCTCAAGTGTGTCCAAAGGTGTCATACGACCCATTGGGACACACTTGAGTGTTGAAATGTGTCAAAAGAGGTCATCGGTACTTCCTAGGAGTCCTAACACGTGATAATGTGTACTAGGACCCCTAGGAAGTCCCCATGACTCGTTTTGACACATGAGAACACTCAAGTGTGTCCTAAGAGATTATACAACCCCTTGGGACACACTTTAGTGTTGAAATTTGTCAAAAGAAGCCATGGGGACTTCCTAGGGGTCCTAGTATGCCTTATCATGCATTAGGACCCCTAAGAAGTTGTCATGACCCCTTTCGACATATTAAAACTCTCAAGTGTGTCCTAAGGGGCATACGACCCCTTGGGACACACTTGAGTGTTGAAATGTGTCAAAAGGGGTCATCGAAACTTCCTAGGGGTCTTAACATGTGATAAGTTGTATTAGGACCCCTAGGAAGTGCCCATGACTCCTTTCGACACATTAGAACACTCAAGTGTGTCCTAAGGTGTCATACGACCCCTTGGGACACACATGAGTTTTGAAATGTGTCAAAAGGGGTCATGGGGACTTTCTAGGGGTCCTAGTACGCTTTATCACATGTTAGGACTCCTACAAAGTCCCCATGACCCCTTTTGACACATTTCAACACTCAAGTGTGTCCCAAAGGGCCATATGACCCCTTAGGACACACTTGAGTGTTTTCATGTGTCAAAAGGGGTCATGTGTGTGTGTGTGTGTGAAAATTGTACCTGATCTGTAGACACAACACTTCAGTAAAACATTAGAGGTTAGCTATAATCAAAATCGTGCAAAATTGAAATCTACTCTAACCAAGCGATTTACTGCCTTCTAGTAGGTGCGAGATTAATGTTCTCAGATTACTATCGAGATCAGTGACCTAGACGACACCTAAATGAAGGATTTGAATGCAAAAATGATATAAAATATGAATGCAAAGTAATCTATTTTTTTTGGATTTTCTATGCAATAAGAATGATAAAAACTTGATATGAATCTATGCTAATATGAAAATTGATATGCAATGTTAATCTAGAAATGATATGATATGAGAATGAAAATTCTAACAATAATATGAAAGCTATGAATTTGAAATTGATCTCACAAAGCTTCGAATCCTCAAATTTATCTTTCAAGCTCCAATTGTGCAAATTCTCCAAATCTGATATGCTATGATTCCTGTAGAGTAAGTTTGCAATTTGTGAGATATTAGAGATGAATTATGAAGAGCTGAGCCTTGTTTTTATAAAAATCTAGGGCTTTGGAGGTGCATGAGAAAAAGCCATAAATCACTCAAATAACTCAGGTTGATTTTTGAGTTATTTTTAAATAAAGATAATTAAGTCACAAAACCATGCAAAAACACAGTTCACCTCGAATTAGAAGTTTAGATCAACTTTAAAACTCAAAAAGATGTTGAGTTTCAAAAAGCTAACAACTTGCATTGATTTTCCAATTTGAGTTTAACTGGTCCTTGAATGTGCACATGGATAATTATGATTTAATAAATAAATAAAGTGATTTATTCTCAACTTAACTGCTTTTTGAAATAAAATAATTAATTTATGGGTTAATTAACTATTTTATCAAATTTTTATTAAAAACTATATTATTAAATAATGACAACTTGTTTTAATTAATTAAATAAGAATTTAATCAATTATCCATAGGATATTGGATTTATTGTCAAAATTAAATAATACAATTAATAAGAGATAGAATTAAATTTAATTAAACAATTAAGTGGCAAGATATTAAATCTAATTAATTAAATATGAAAATATTCAATTAATCAAACTTAGGATAAATGTGATTTATTGCCAAATAATCATTAAATTAAAGATAATTAAGATAATTAGGAATATTGCTAGGAATATTCCCCGATACAGAATTTAAGATAATTAATTATGATTCGATGATGTTTAGATGTGCCTTAGGTTAGGATTTTGATGTTGATTTCATTCGAATTGTTGATATAGAAGGTTTATGAACATATAGCCCATTTTTTGGGTATTACATTTTGCTCCTCTTTGAATTACTATGCGAAGCGCAGTGGTTCAAAGATAGTCTGTGTTTGATAGAGATATGAAACTGATTCGAAATTGATAATTGATGTGAGACAGAAACTGATTGATATTGATTTGATATGAAGATAATAGGTCCTGAATGACCAAAGATAATGTTCATTATAACAGCAAATGAACCTATGATTGTGAAAAAGTGTCAAAACGCCTGATTCCAAACCTTAGAATTGCAAAGAAGTGAGTGACCGGTTCTAGACTCGATTGTCTTAGCAGAACTAGCAGGTATCACATCCGAATCCTTTAGTTGCCGAAGAACCAAGGAAAGAACACTATGATCCAATGGTTGCAAAAACTGATACAGTTTACAAGATTAGGAGGATACCAGATTGACATGGATCTTGATGAATCTGATATGCCCCAAGTGATGATAGATTTGCCCCAAGCGATGAGGACTTTTTTGATGAATCAACAACTAGACGTGGTTGTTGTTTTGATTACTGAGAAAAGATATGATTCCAAATCTAGATTACAGACTTTGAATGATGTGTAATACCATGCCCCCTTCAGGATTAAAATTGAAATCTGACAAGAAAAGTCAGCATTGATAGTTCAGAAGCATGTTAATTGATTGGAAAAGTGGTTATACACGTTCGGGAATGCATTCTGCATCGTTGGAAGGTCCCAAAAGACCAAGTTTGACTAGGTTAAACCATGAGTTGACCATAGTTGACCAAATTGAAATTTTGATAGTTTGATGTTAGATAATTAGTTAAGTTGAATACTAGATTTTTATGATGATAGAAGGTCGAATATGCAAGCAATTAATAATATGAATGATCTCAGATTTGAATTTTGATCCCGAAAAAGGATTCTACTTGTTGTTTCGTTGGAGGAACCTTCGTGTGAGATTCAACTCTTGTTAGACTTGAAGATGCGATTTGAAGAATCATTTAAGCATTGAAGTTCATTTAATCATTGTGAGATCATGCAAACATGCAAAATGCAAAGAGACATGCAAAATAAAATGCAACCTAAGACCTAGGACGTAGTCATTGATCATATGTCGATTTGTTATCATCATTGAACTTTTAGGTAACTGGATAAATCAATACAATGCCCACTAGCTATGAAACCATAGACATATGAATATCCATTTGTATGCACAAGAATCAATACAACACCCACTGGTCAACAACCATGGATATATGAATATTGATTTTATTTTCAGAATGTCGGATTAGATATAAGCACCAAGGCACAAACGCCAGGATGGCTTGAATATCATGTCCATTTTGATATAGCAATTTGTATAAGCATCAAAACATGAACGTCGTGATGACCTGAATACGCCTTGCATGACAAACACATTAAACAGCCAAGAGATCATTCTAAATCCAATGTGAATTACCCGTAGTGACCCTTTATCGTTCACATCCTTAGGTAAGATCGTGTTTCACAGTAGGAGAAAGAACTCACTCAAAAAGACAATAGTTAGATCAATACTTTTTTGAATCATCCAGGTATCAATGGTCAAGGTGCACATGACCATCCAATTCGAGATAGAGGCTCTTACAGTCGGACACCATTTCAATCCAGAATTTTTAAAGTTGTTAGATTTTCACATACAAGAAGAAAACAAAGAAAAGATTATGCCCCCAGTCATCACTCTCTAAATCCTATAAAGGACATCATCGAAGAGCTCGAAGGGACACAATATGCAAAAATCTCAATGCGAATCAGTAAGCATACAAGGAGATAAAAGCATGTAAAAAAGCATAGATTATTTTCAGTTTGTTGTTTGATGTTTGATTGCGTTGTTGTAGATGCAAAATCCTTTCCGGAGACAAGATAGACTTGACTGACTCAAATGAAACTTCAAAGGACTCTGACTGGATATGATACATCTAAGATACATGGGAGACCATAGGATATGACATTGATTTCCCCCAAGTTTGAACATTGATAGGATACAGACGCTGGAGCTGATTGGTGTACAGACCGACTTATTGAAAATTGAAAATGCAAAAATAAACTGGGAGATATGTACAAACTAAAGCAAGAATAAAAGCTGGGAAAGACCAAGATTGCACTGATAGATGGAGCATTTTGAAACAAGTGGCGCCCGTTTTCTGGGTTTTCACCATCTTGGCAGAGATTCTATTTTTGCTACCAAGGCGCCTGTTTCCAGGTTTTCACCGAGGCACTTTTTTTCAATTTTTTGTATTTTTCATTTTTTCAATTTTTTTAAATTTTTGATATTTTCAGATTATTTTGTGAATCATCAAGGCACCTATTGCTAGGTTTTCACCAAGATGTTCATTTTTTCAAGACTTTTTCTGATTTTTATAATTTTTTTTTTCAGGACATTTTACCATAGACTGAATGCCTTAGGCGTAGAATTTCTTCAGATAGAGAATGTTGATTGGTTCTCGGAGCTGTTCTCCTTCAGTCGTTGAGAGTTGATAGGCACTAGAGCCAAAAGTAGCAGTGATGACAAAGGGACCCAACCAGTTGGGTTCGAACTTCCCTTTGCGTTCTCGATGTGATTGATTTTTAGGATTCTCTCTCAAAACTAGATCGCCAACCTGAAATTCTCTGTGTCTGACTTTCTTGTTGTAGCCTCTAGACATTCTTTTCTGATATACTTTGAGATGATCATACACTGCTTTTCTGCGTTCATCTAGTAGTTCAAGTTCTTGCAACCTACACACTTTGTAGTCATCATCAGTTACTAGACCATGCATTCTGATTCTTAGTGATGGGATTTCAACCTCAATAGGTAGTACCGCCTCAGACCCATAAACTAAAGTGAAAGGTGTAGGCCCAATAGGTGTTCTGATACTTGTTCTGACACTCATTCTGATACTTGTTCTGATACTAGTTCTGATATTGATTCTAATAATTATTTTGATACAAGTTCTGATACTAATTCTGATACTGATTATGATAATTGTTCTGATACTGGTTCTGATATTGATTCTGATACTGATTCAGATAATTGTTCTGATACTTGGTATACTTGATAGCATCTTTTTCCATTGCAAACTCCCAAGCAAGATTATATCGTGCAGTCCCAATGTCTAGCAAGGTGGAGAACAAGAGGGATTGGCAAGCTGGTGGAAGAGATGGAAGACAAGAGAATGAAAGCTAATGAAGGGAAGAAATCCTCAAGGGCAAACTCCTCAAGAATACTCAAGCTAGGAAAAAATTGTCATGTAAAGCGCATTTGGACAAGCAATGAAAGACCATCATAGGATAAGTCACAATAGCGTAATGCCAAAGAAGGAAAGCATGTAGTCCAAAAGAGTCGACATGTCAATAGGCTTCATAGCACTGTGTTTTACTCTTTTTATTTTATTTTATTAGATCAAGACCAAAGGGGAAATGATAACGAAAGACTAGAATGAATGAAGGAAAATAAATATAAAGGCTAAACAAGAAGGGAATGAAAACAAGATCATCATCAGACAACTCACAAAATAGTCAAATGTTTGTGTATAGATCAACATTGTCAAGATCAAAGAGAGAAGATGGAATAGATGAAATATGTAGAAGAACTACGCATGATGCCTGATTGCTAGGTTTTCATCACGGTACTTATCCAAGGCGCCACAAAGGAGTGGTTTTCACCATAGGATGAATTTATTTCTCTTTACTTTTGCTACCAAGGCGCTTGTTTTCAGGTTTTCACCAAGACACATTTTCAATTTTTTATTATTTTTCATTTCTTTTTGAATTTTTGGAAGAAGGCAAGCTTTTTAGATAGTGCTCCTTGAAAGGATAAACCATGATATACCAAGGATTCAAATGATATGCTCAAAGATGCTGATAGGGAAAGGGAGATGGAAGAGAAAAATAGAGGATAAAGTTTTATGTAAAGTGAGTGAGGTTGGAAGATAGG
This sequence comes from Chamaecyparis obtusa, assembly GCA_027943335.1. Classification (NCBI taxonomy): domain Eukaryota; kingdom Viridiplantae; phylum Streptophyta; class Pinopsida; order Cupressales; family Cupressaceae; genus Chamaecyparis; species Chamaecyparis obtusa. The sequence continues at coordinate 298,985 of BSBK01006586.1, forward strand.
AGGAATATGCAAATGAGGAAAAATGATAGAAGGTAGAAGGATAATGCATGGAAGGATTGTGAAAGGGTAGATGGAAAGGAAGACAAGCTTAACATCAACACATACCTTGAAGGGTGGTGAGAGGATGGAGGAATCATGAATGAAGGAATACGTGAAGGAATATGGCGAATGGATAGCAGAGGTTGTGGTTTAGGCACGTGGAATGGAAGAATATTTTTGGAAGGAGATGAAGTGGAAGTCTTTGGAAGCTTGAATGTTAACTTAACTTTTTGCTCAACACCAGACTCTTTCAAGAGAGACTTTGGAATCCATATAGCCGTAGGCTTTTTATTACCTTTTGATGATCTAGAGAGAATATCTTCAATGATGAATTTTGGAACTCATACTTGTCTTATAGTTTTTTTCTTAGATATCTCTTTTGACTTTATGTTTTCATGTCTATTAGAGGAGACATGGTGATCTTATTTTTTTGATGGATTCTTGTATTGCTTCTTTTTCTTGTATTGAACATTCAAGTTATTTCCAAAGGACTTGGGACTTGTGGAAGGAGGAGGATATGAGTGGTTTAGATGGGTGGGTGGATGAAAAAGATTCAAGGGTATGCATCTATGTTGATCTTGAGGAAAGATAGGAGATGAAGGGATGTAAGGACCCAAGATGGATGGCGAATTAGGAGAGTTAAGAGGGGAAAGTGAAGGGACATAAGGACCCAAGATGGAAGGTAGACGTGAAGCTCTTAGTAGTGGTGGAAGAGGTCTAAGGATGGAAGTGGAAAACGCAAAAGAATAATCAACAAGTTCATCAACATCTATATGACAACCAAGGATATCAGCATCTTTAGAGTGAGCATTAGAATTTTCAATAGAATCATGGACATCTTGAATATGAGCACCTTCTTTGATATGATTGTTCAAAGCTTGCAAAGACTTAGGAAGAATAGAAAGTGGAAGTGAATATGGAGTGGTAGAATAAGAAGATGGAAGACTTTGATTTTGACAAGGATCTTTGGATAGCATAAGCGCATAATTTTTCTCTTGATTTTCAATAGGCTTAACATTGGAAGTAACAATACCATTTTTACCAACCTTAATGGAAGTATCATCTTTGGAAAGCGAAAGTGTAGTAAGGTTATTTTGATTGTTAATAAGCTCAACGGTGTAAGTAGTAGTTTGATTTTGCTTAGGGGAAGGCTTAAGACATGGTGGAATGCATGAAAAAGGGTGTGCAGGATCAAAAGAACCCTGAAGCAGATAAGAGACATCATGAAAAGGATTGGATGACATGGATGGTTCTTGATCTTGATCTTTCTTTATGTTCTTTTCTTTATCATTTTTAGAGTCCTCTTGACATGGATCCACTTCTAAGGATAAGGAAGCATGTTGGGATTGTATGGATGACTTTGGAAGAGATGGTGGAGGACTAGCTGAAGTAGGGATTATAGCATATGAAGGCTTAGGCTCTTTAGGTTTATCATTATTGAAAGTATTTACAGTCAAGTGAAGGTTAGCTTGAGTTTCTTTAAGAGGTAGCCCTAGAGGATAACTATAGGGAACCACATGAAAAATATCAGGGCTTGTGTCGGATGAAGGTTCTGTGAAAGATTTGAAAGACTCAGAAGCTTTAGGAAATGTATGGGTATTGGAGGAAGTAGGGGATGGAAGGGAACCATCACTAGACAAAGGTTCAACATTAACATGACCTTTCTTGAGAAAATAATCTTTATTTTCAACAGGAGAGTCCTTAGGAGAAGGATTCTTATAATATTGATGCTTCAAGCTAGCACGATGCATTTTATAGTCCTTAGCAGTAGTAGATGGATCATAATCAAGGTATTGTCCACAAAAGCCATCAAAATCTCTTTCAAAATCAGAATCATATGGATCACCATCACGATCTATCCAATGTGACGGCCCATTTGTAGTAAGTAGGAACACACGATGAGGACTCTTAGGAACAGAGGTGTCATAGGTATCATTACATTGTCTATCATCATAGTCATCATAGTCTCCAAAGCTTGATGTGTCACTCTCTATGGAAGAGGTATCATAAGGGTTGTCACGTTGCTCACATTTTGTCTGAGGGCATGGTGACATGTACAAGTCTTTATAAAATAGAAAAGAGCATAGAGTTTCCATGGAGAACTTTTTAGGTTCCTTTTCTTTCTCAAGTTTGTCAAGCTGGACTTGGATAGCTTGCAGCTGCTTCATCATAGTGGTGATTAGAGCTTCTTCCTCTTGTGTACTGATTCTTTGAGACATGTGTACTGATTCTCAATAGCTATTGCTCTGTTCTTGACACAGTGATTTGTTCGATAGATTCTGGAAATAGGTTGAAAAAGCTAAATATCTGGCAATTCTGACAACTCTCAAAAATTTCCCAAACGACACTCTGTAGACTCGTACGACAGTGGGTATGCTATGAAATGAAAGTTTCAAAACTCGTACGACAATTGCAAGCAAGATTTTGACTCTTAGAATTTTTTGGCATCAAAACTCGTACGACACTGGGTACTCAATCATACGACAGATGGGTTGTAATGAAACGACACTTGGAAAAACTCGTATGAATTTCTGACCTCCTAAGATGACTTTTGACTCCAAAAAAAATTTTTACTTCAGATTTTGCAAATTTTGAGTTTTCAGATTTTGATTGTTTGCAAATTTCAATGTCCAGATTTGAAGATTGTAACAGATTTGTTCATTTTCAATAACCAGATAGATAAACAAGCATGCAAAACAGCAAGCACATGATTTCAAGCATGTCTGAAAATAATGAACAAGGGTAAAAGCAACCTTGCGCATGAACAATCGAGTGACTTATTCGTTATAATCCTCAGAAGCGCTAATTATGTATGTTCCAAAAATGTTTTGCAATAACGCACATATACCCTATAAAATAAAAATTTGGCCTCGCTAGGGTTTTTAGTAATGGTTTGACTCTGCAACTTTTATGATCCAAAGGGGTGAACTCCAATCCCGACGCACCAGGGTTTTGACACAGTTCGAGAACTTAATCTTTAGGAGTTGCTAGGGAGATCTGACAACCCAACAATGAACCATACCCGTGGAGATTTCTTCCACAAAGACATTTATATAGCGGCTGTCACTACCACGTTGAAAATGGCTATTACCACTTGAGGTTCCATCAACACAGTTTTCCCTATGAAGGGATTGTCCGTTACGGTTAACCCTCTCTAAAGGTGACTCACAGTATGATACCACAAGGGGACTTGGCTCCAGATCCAAGGTTTTGATACCTCTTCACTTTTAACCCAAACAAAGCAAGCAGATTAATCTGACACGCTAAGACAAAGTTTGTCTCCCCAAGGTCTATGATATCAACCCCACGTGATCTATCAACCTCTCCAGAGAGAGAATGTATCAATCAATAAGGGAAGATGCACTAACCAATTTTGATTCACCAAAGCTCGTGATGTCAACCCTATGTGATCTATCAACCTCTCCTGGGAGAGAATGTATCGATCAATAAGAGAAGACACACTAACCAAGTTGAATGTGAAGCACACTAAGTATCCTCCCTACCTACAAGGATTCTGTCGTCAAGGAGGATTTCGCTGGGAATCCAATCTTTCAAGAATCACGAATAGTGTTCATGGGGCCTAATTACTATGTGAGCACAGATGTATGTTTCCAAAAGCAAATCTATCAAAAGTATCCAAAAAGCAGAAAGAGGAACACTTAACGCTTAAAGCGAATATGAGATGAGTCCACAAGGTGGAACACTTAACACCTCACACAAGCTAAAAATGAGTTCCCAACTTAGAAAACAAGTGAGTTTCTAAAAGCACAAAAGGGTTGTCAAGTAGAACACTTAACGCTTCTGTCCTGTTGACCCCTCTCCTTTATGGCGTTGAGATTGCAACCACGGGGCGGAATGAGGGGCCGACGGATTAGCGAGTCCAATAACCCAAAATAGCAATCAAGATCAATCATAAGTAATCTAAGAATGCTAATAAATACTTAAGGTGTCACAACCTAGTATCAATTATGCAAGTGTGTAAAATAAAAGCATGAAAAGAATCACCCAAGCTAGACACACGAAAGATTTATTTTAAGCCCAAATTGAAATTTTATTAGATGAAGGAGAATACTTGAGATCCTCGCAACGTGCTTAGTATATTTTACCTGATTTTTAGCAATTCTTGTTGAGCTTTTCCATGCAAGTAAGTGACGAACTCTCCAACAAGCAAACAAGATATGCAAAATATATTCAACTTATGAAAACCATAGGGTTAGCTCTAAAAATCAATTATTATTAGCAATAATAACTAGCAATTAACCCAAATGACAACTTATATCATTCATTGAACCATGTAAAAAAAATAAGTGCATACCCATCACAAAATTTTATTTTTTTTGCTGCATTTGACCTAGTCAACAAGATCTAATTTTTTTGATATGATTTTGGCTACAAAAATAAAAATTCAGAACAGAGACCCCTACTAAAAAATAGAGAACTTTTCAAAAATGTAAAATTTTTAGAAAAATCTCTTCATTTGTGCCCTAGAGACCCATTTTATCAAAACAAACCAGTTTTTATAAATTGACTATTTGAGCTATTATATTGCATCCAAATTTAAAATAGAAAGAATGTACCCCTTGTAGAATTTAAAGAGCTTTCCGAACATATAATTTTTTTTGAAAAATATGCTGATTTGCGTCAGATATTAATTTTTTCCAGAATTTCAAGAAAAAATTATTAAAAATTCAAATCATCTCATAAAATTCTAAATTTTTTACTGTAGCTTCTCTGATATATGTCCAACCTGCAAAAAAAATTTCAGAGCAAAAATCCAAGTCGTTTGAGAGATAAAATTAAATCTTTTAAACTTTAGGGCTTTAGCTCTAAAAAAAAACCAAAACCAGCATGTAAAAGTGGGTTGCCCCACGGTGAGCGCCAGAAATGTGTGTGTGAAAATTGTACCTGATCTATAGACACAACACTTCAGTAAAACATTAGAGCTTAGCTATAATCAAAATCGTGCAAAATTGAAATCTACTCTAACCAAGTGATTTACTGCCTTCTAGTAGGTGCGAGATTAATGTTCTCAGATTGCTATCAAGATCAGTGACCTAGACGACACCTAAATGAAGGATTTGAATGCAAAAATGATATAAAATATGAATGCAAAGTAATCTATTTTTTTTCTTCTATGCAATAAGAATGATAAAAACTTGATATGAATCTATGCTAATATGAAAATTGATATGCAATGCTAATCTAGAAATGATATGATATGAGAATGAAAATTCTAACAATAATATGAAAGCTATGAATTTGAAATTGATCTTACAAAGCTTCGAATCCTCAAATTTATCTTTCAAGCTCCAATTGTGAAAATTCTCCAAATCTGATATGATATGATTCCTGTAGAGTAAGTTTGCAATTTGTGAGATATTAGAGATGAATTATGAAGAGCTGAGCCTTGTTTTTATAGAAATCCAAGGCTTTGGAGGTGCATGAGAAAAAGTCATAAATCACTCAAATAACTCAGATTGATTTTTGAGTTATTTTTAAATAAAGATAATTAAGTCACAAAAACTATGCAAAAGCACAGTTCAACTCGAATTAGAAGTTTAGATCAACTTTAAAACTCAAAAAGATGTTGAGTTTCAAAAAGCTAACAACTTGCATTGATTTTCCAATTTGAGTTTAACTGGTCTTTGAATGTGCACATGGATAATTATGATTTAATAAATAAATAAAGTGATTTATTCTTAACTTAACTGCTTTTTGAAATAAAATAATTAATTTATGGGTTAATTAACTATTTTGTCAAACTTTTATTAAAAACTATATATTTTAATAATGACAACTTGCTTTAATTAATTAAATAAGAATTTAATCAATTATCCATAGGATATTAGATTTATTGTCAAAATTAAATAATACAATTAATAAGAGATAGAATTAAATTTAATTAAACAATTAAGTGGCAAGATACTAAATCTAATTAATTAAATATGAAAATATTCAATTAATCAAACTTAGGATAAATGTGATTTATTGCCAAATAATCATTAAATTAAAGATGATTAAGATAATTAGAAATATTGCTAGGAATATTCACCGATGCAGAATTTAAGATAATCAATTATGATTCGATGATGTTTAGATGTGTCTTAGGTTAAGACTTTGATGTCGATTTCGTTCGAATTGTTGATATAAAAGGTTAATGAACATATAGCTCATTTTTGGGGTATTACAATGTGGACTTCCTAGGGGTCCTAGTATGCCTTATCACGAGTTAGGACCCCTAGAAAGTACCGATGATCCCTTTTGACACATTTCAATGCAAGTGTGTCCCAAGGAGTCCTATGACCCCTTAGGACACACTTGAGAGTTCTAATGTATCGAAAGGGGTTATGGGGACTTCCTAGGGGTCCTAGTATGCCTTATCATGTGTTAGGACCCCTAGGAAGTCTTCATGACCCCTATTGACACATTTCAACACTCAAGTGTGTCCCAAGGGGTTGTATGACCCCTTATGACACACTTGAGAGTTCTAATATGTCAAAATGGGTCATGGGGACTTGCTAGGGGTCCTAACACGTGATAAGGTGTACTAGGACCTCTAGGAAGTCCCCATGACCCCTTTTGACACATTTCAACACTCAAGTGTGTCCCAAGGGGTCGTATGACACTTTAGGACACACTTGAGTGTTCTAATGTGTCGAAAAGGGGTCATGAGTACTTTCTAGGGGTCATAGTATGTCTTATCACACGTTAGGACCCCTAGGAAGTCCTGATGACCCCTTTTGACACATTTCAACACTCAAGTGTGTCCCAATGGGTCGTATGACCCATTAGGACACACTTGAGAGGTCTAATGTGTCGAAAGGGGTCATGGGGACTTCCTAAGGGTCCTAATGCGTGATAAGGCGTACTAGGACCCCTACGAAGTCCCCATGACCTCTTTTGACACATTTCAACATTCAAGTGTGTCCCAAGGGGTCGTATAATCTCTTAAGACATACTTGAGTGTTCTCATGTGTCAAAAGGGGTCATGAGGACTTCTTATGGGTCCTAGTATGCCTTATCATGTGTTAGGACCCCTAAGAAGTACTTATGACCCTTTTTGACACATTTTAACATGCATGTGTGTCCGAAGGGGTCGTATGACACCTTAGGACACACTTGAGTGTTGAAATAGGTCAAAAGGGGTCATGGGGACTTCCTAGGGGTCCTAGTATGCCCTATCATGCATTAGGACACCTAGGAAGTTCTCATGACCCCTTTCGACACATTAGAACTCTCAAGTGTTTCCTAAAGTGTCATACGACCCCTTGGGACACACTTGAGTGTTAAAATATGTCAAAAGGGGTCATCGGTACTTCTTAAGAGTCCTACCACGTGATAAGGTGTACTAAGATACCTAGGAACTCCCCATGACCCCTTTTGACACATGATAACACTCAAGTGTCTTCTAAGGGATTATACGATCCCTTGGAACACACTTGAGTGTTGAAATGTGTCAAAAGAGGTCATGGGGACTTGATAAGGGGTCCTAGTATGTCTTATCATGTGTTAGGACCCCTAGGAAGTCCCCATGACCCCTTTCGACACATTAGAACTCTCAAGTATGTCCTAAGAGGTCATACGACCCCTTGGAACACACTTGAGTGTTGAAATGTGTCAAAAGGGGTCATCGGGACTTCCTAGGGGTCATAACGTGTGATAAGGTGTACTAGGACCCCTAGGAAGTGCCCATGACACCTTTCTACACATTAGAACACTCAAGTGTGTCCTAAGGTGTCATACAACCCCTTGGGACACACTTGAGTGTTGAAATATGTCAAAAAGGGTCATGGGGACTTCCTATGGGTCCTAGTATGCTTTATCATGCGTAAGGACCCGTAGGAAGTCCCCATGACCCTTTTTGACACATTAGAACTCTCAAATTTTTCCTAAAGTGTCATATGACCCCTCGGGACACACTTGAGTGTTGAAATATGTCAAAAGGGGTCATCAGTGCTAACTAGGAGTCCTAACACGTGATAAGGCATACTAGGATGCTTAGGAAGTCACCATGACCCCTTTTGACACATGAGAACACTCAAGTGTGTCCGAAGGGATTATACGACCCCTTGGGACACACTTAAGTGTTGAAATATGTCAAAAGAGGTCATGGGGACTTCTTAGGGGTCCTAGTACGTCTTATCACGTGTTAGGACCCTTATGAAGTCTCCATGACCCCTTTCGACACATTAGAACTCTCAAGTGTGTCCTAAGGGGTCATACAACCCCTTGGGACACACTTGAGTGTTGAAATGTGTCAAAAAAGGTCATTGGAACTTCCTAGGGGTCATAACATGTGATAAGGCATACTAGGATACTTAGGAAGTTCCCATGACCCCTTTCGACACATTAGAACACTCAAGTGTGTCCTAAGGGGTCATACAACCCCTTGGAACACACTTGAGTGTTGAAATATGTCAAAAGGGGTCATGGGGACTTCCTAGGGGTCCTAGTACACCTTATCACATGTTAGGACCCCTAGAAAGTCCCCATAACCCCTTTTGGCATATTAGAACTCTCAAGTGTGTCATAAGGGGTCATACGACCCCTTGGGACACACTTGAGTGTTAAAATATGTCAAAAGGGGTCATGAAGACTTCCTAGGGGTCTTGACATGTGATAAGGTGTACTAAGATCCCTAGGAAGACCCCATGACCCCTTTCAACACATTAGAACTCTTAAGTGTGTCCTAAGGGGTCATACGACTCATTGGGACACACGAGTGTTGAAATGTGTCAAAAGTGATCATCGGTACTTCATAGGGGTCCTAACGCGTGATAAGGCATACATGGACCCCTAGGAAGTCCACATGACCCCTTTTGACACATGAAAACACTCAAGTGTGTCCTAAGGGGTCATATGACCCCTTGGGACACACTTGAGTGTTGAAATGTGTTGAAAGGGGTCATGGAGACTTCGTAGGGGTCCTAACGCATGATAAAGCATACTAGGACCTCTAGGAAGTCCCCATGACCCCTTTTGACACATAATAACACTCAAGTGTGTCCTAAGGGGTCATACGACCCCTTGGGACACACTTGAGTGTTGAAATATGTCAAAAGGGGTCATGGGGACTTTTGAGAGGTCCTAGTATGCCTTATCATGCGTTAGGACCCCTAGGAAGTCCCCATGACCCTTTTCGACACAATAGAACTCTCAAGTTTGTCCTAAGGATTCATTGACCCCTTTGGACACACTTGAGTGTTGAAATATGTAAAAAGGGGTCATCGGGACTTTCGATGGGTCATAACGTGTGATAAGGCATACTAGGACCCTTAGGAAGTCCCCATGACCCCTTTCGACACATTAGAATACTCAAGTGTGTCCTAAGGGGTCATATGACCCCTTGTGACACACTTGAGTGTTGAAATGTGTCAAAAGGGGTCATGGGGACTTCCTAAGGGTCCTAGTATGCCTTATCACATGTTAGGACCCCTAGGAAGTCCTTGTATGTGGTTGAACATGGACCTCTAATCCAACTACAAATGCAACATAGTCATTACTCACACAATCGAATTACGAGAATGAGTATGGATTACTCAATTCAAAATTCATGGTGAAGTGACATATTGCCTCCTAATTAATCGAGGTGTTTAATTACTCTCAGATTGGAGAGCCAACAACCATTAGACCGAGTTAATATGGAGGATTTGAAAACTAGAATGATAAGCAAAGTACATTTAATCGAAGATGGAAATGCGGTTTGTAATCTAGAATGAAGTGCAATTTTAATCTAAGAGCTTGAAAATAAAAATGAAATGCAAATTTACTCTAAAGAACTTGAAATAAAGATGTAAACTAAGCTAAGAGAAAATAAGAAAAATTAATCTATTATGAAATGCAATTATACTAAATGAAGATTAATCTAATAATGCAATAAAAGCTTGAAAGATATGAATAAAAGTGAGACAAAATTTCGCTATAGTTTATGTGCTCTCAAAATTGCTCCCTTTTGAATGAAGAATGGGGTTCAAGATATAGGCAAGCTTGGAAGAGGAACGAAGAATTTCTTGATTCGAAATGGTGGACTCTTCATTTCCAATGGAGGAGAAAGAGACAAATATTAGAGAATTACTTAATTAAAGAAATGGATTATTTCCACATGGGTGACTCTTTGAATATTTGATTTATTAAATGCAAATATGATAATCCATTCGAATAACCAAGTAATTTATTAATTCCTTTTATGGGTATTTAGCTAAAGGGGTGAGTTTAATTTAATTTAAAGCACTTAGGACTTTAGAATTAAATTAATTTATCATAGGGGTAATTTAGCTAATAAAAGTTGAAGACTTTAGGAATTAATTATAATATTTGATTAATGCAATTTAGGGTTTTTGCAATTGATATCAAGTCGAATAAAGTCAGGTAGGAGAGAGAAAATTGTCTAGCAAAGTAGGACTTTGAAGATGTAAAATTTGAAGAAAATGCACCAAAATTGATTGAAATTATAAGGTGCCAATTTTGGGGTATTACATTTGCCCCTCTTTGAATTGATGTGTGAACAACGCGTTAATTCAAAGAATAGTCTGATGTGACAGATGAGCGAAGAATTTTGGAAGTCTAGGTTAGATTGTGAAGACACCGATAAGAAAGAAGCATGATTCTCCGAAGTCTAAGTTGGATTGTGAAGACAACGGTCTAAAAAAGAACCGAAATCAGTGTTATAATGCCCCAATACCAATTGATGAAGACTTTAGGACTATCTTAGAATCAGAGTTAGATTGCCCCAATATGAAGCTTAGCCCTCCAAGACCCAGGTTAGATTTCCCAAATAACGGTCTAAAAGAGATTTTGAGAGCCATATCCAAAACGAAGCTTGACTCCCAGGAATTAGGGTTAGATTGCCCCAATACCTAAAAGATTTTGAGAACCATCTCCAAAATGAAGTTTGATTCCCAAGGATCTGAGTTAGATTGCTCAGATACCTAAAAGATAGATGACCAGATGACCAGATGCGAGGCACGAAAATGCCCCTAGTGAAGAGATGCCTCAAGCGGTGAGGACTTTGATTTAGATTAGACTGATTCAAGAATTGAGTCGACAAGATTCAAATGATGCAATCATCCTGCCCCCTCGGGAGCAAAATTGAAAGATGACACAAGAGGTTGCAGAGTAGAAGCAATTAGACTAGATTTAAGAAGCTGCAGAAGCAATTTGAAGCAATTGGGAGGTCCTATTAACCAAGTTTGACCATGGTTGACCAAATTTGACTAGAGTTGACTTGAGGTGAAAAGATGAAGATCTCAAGAAAATGATGAAAAGATGAGGATTTGGCAGGAAGATGACACCAGAAGGCTGACTGCACAAGCATCCGATCCCAAAGGGTCCTTAGAATTTAAAACATGATTTCGAGCTATCTAGAGATGTCAGATATGAATTTCGATCCCGAAAATGGATTCAGAACAGTCATTTTAGCCAAGGGTGCAATGTTCACACAAAATAGATCATTTTTGAAAATTATGTCAAAAGCTATATAAGGCCTGGAGGGGTCATTTTCAATTCATTATTCACTTCATCTTCTTGCTGATTTTGCAGAGGATGCTGGCCAAACCAGCAGGTAGATTTGGATGGGGCGAGTGTATGCTCGCATAGATGTACCACGAGCTTCATGAGATCACATATCGGAATGCTAGGACGATGGCGACTTGTGTCTTTGTCTTGCAGAGCTAGGCCTGGGAGCATCACCTTGTTTGCAGGCCTATATTCCATGATACACGACAGGCGCTAGAGCCTTACATATACAGGTACGTAGGTTTGATGACTCAGCCTTTGCTGGGTAAGACAGAGCAGTGGCAAGGATAGCTAGATGGCATGGCAATTATTTTCTGGAGACCTTGGGTTGTCACTAAGCCTTGGGATGATGTTCGTTGAGAGCTTTCTCATATGTTTGTCTCGCATCCACTGATTGGACGTAGTGTTACTATTATTGAGCACTTTCTTGTCACATGTGTTATGCGTTAGTTCGAGAGACAACAAGATATCTCTTAGGAGTACTTCCCCTATGCCCGCTTCGTCGACAAGGAGAAGGGGTGGCATGCGAGACTTGATCCGGGGTGATGTGTGATAGAGGCACGCATACCAGCTATACAATGGGATTACATGGTGGACGTCACCAATGCAGGGGTGACACCTACATACAGAGACCATTTTCTAGCATGACCACATCCTAGATTCATTGACCCTGTCGGTTTAGGAGCGTAGCAATAGCCTACATAGCAACAACAGGTACCAGTCCAACAGGTACCAGTTCAGCAAGTACTAGTTCAATAGCCTGCATAGTAGGGGCCACAGGGATAGCAACACAGAGTGCTGAGGCCTAGATCTGGATAGACTGGCATCCTCGCCAAAGCCATGGGCTCATATGCAAGAGCTGGGAGCAGTGGGGCCCAACAGAGGTCCACTAGGCAGCGAACATGAGATTCCTCGCAGCATACTCCACCAGTTGATGACACTGATATGCCAGATATTCTGATAGGTGCACAGGCACCACACCTACAAGAGGCTCTTAGGAAGAGTTGTGAGAGAGTGAGGCAGGTCCAGCAGGAGCGAGATGACTACCATACCCGAGTCATCAGAGAGGAGACCCGCATAGCTGATAGAGATGCTGAGATCAGGTAGCTACGGGAGGATCTAGCACCATCGAGGATCGAGATGAGATACGAGGCTGCTCAAACAACTTATTATTATGCAGCTTACTACAGAGTCATTCTAGATCTAGCAGAGCAGGTGCCGCCATTTTCTGAGTATGCTGGAGCTCCACAGGCACCTCCACTGGTACCTCCATAGGCACCACCACAGGCACCCCCACTAAGACCGATGCCCCCTCCTTAGAGACCACCACAACAGGCACTAGCACAGGGACCATCACCACCACCTCCTCTAGGTGGCGAGGGACACAGTTAGCCTGATATACTTATATATTGTAGCCCATTTTGATAATGTGCTCGAGTAGCACCCTTCTCTTTTGTACATGACATTGGATCGATATATGTGTGTGTGTGTGTGTGTGTGTGTGTGTGTATATATATATATATATATATATATATATATATACGAGATCACTAGTTTTGATATCATCGTACTTGATATATTGCTTTGATATTGATGTTTTATGAGATGTGTTCTATATGCTTTAGATGTATAGATTAGATATGAAATGCACATGTTTTTTTTTATGATAATGCAATGTGAAATGCAGTGATAGATGGATAGAATGTATGCATATGTGTAATGTATGATTTGAGTTATGCTTATAGTGGATGCACATGTATATGTAGATGCAAATGAATTTATGAATGCAAATGGGAATGAAATGAAAGTGCAATGGATATGTAATGTATATGGTACTAATAATCTCATGCAGGATTGTCGCAATATATGACAGGTACTAATCAAAAATATATGTTTCGAAGATCGAGGGCGAGGACTGGACACTTGTGTAGCCAAGAGGAATCTGGGACAAAAAAGATGAGAACCTTTGATGAAAGATAAGAAAGCACCAAACATTGTCTCAAATGCAAGCCTAGAATGAAAATGCAAGCCCTAGGACTTGGTTGTTGGACTCACCGTATTTATCATCATCGAGTTCTTTTAAGCACGGGTCATTCGCAAGATGCCATACAACCCTCACTGACATTGCAATCATGAGAATATGAATATGACATAAGTCTTAGATTTGTCAGAATGAGGTGTAAGCATTAAGGCACAAGAAGCCATAATGACCTGAACACCTATTCCTTTTGATTTAGCAAGTTAACATAAGCATCAAAGCATAATTTCTAGAATGACCTGAATGTTGCTTGCATACAAACATGCCAGACACATGAGAGTTCCTTCTTTTGCCAAAGGTTGCTCGCAGTGACCCTTACGTTCACTTAGTAGGACAAGTGTTTGAGATATTACTTGTAGCAGAAAGAAGTCACTCAAAAAAGACAAGGAGAAGAACCAAGCTCACCAAAGTGTCCATATAAAAGGAGTCGAGGTATGCATGGCCATCCAATACGAGATGAAGGCTCTTACAGATGGACACCCCTCTTATGTAGATTTATTGGATCATTGGAACTAAACCAACAAACATAAAGCAAAGAAAAGATCATGCCTCCAGTGTTTTTGTTTCTCAGTCAAGAAAGACGTCTTAGATTCTCTCGAGGGAAAATGATAAACAAACAAAAAAGCAAGCACCCAAAAGAAAAATCTTAGCATGCTTCAAAGAAACACAAATCTAATTTTAGTTTCGGTTTACATTTGTGTTCAAGTGGATTGAAGTTGAATCGGAAGCGCACAACATTCGAAGTCTCAATGGGATAGCAACAACAAGTAGATGTAGTGAGAACCATTGGTGACCGATACGATGAAGATTCTCGAAAGAGAGAATAAAACATGAATGAAACATCAGCAGACAGATGTAGTGAGAACCACTGGTGACTGATGTAAGGAAAAGATCCCAAAAGAGAGGAGTTTGAACGAGAGCTAAGTATCAGTAGGCAGGCACAATGGGAACCACTGGTGACTGATACATGAGAGATCCTTAAGGGGAGAAATCTCAAAAGTAGCTAGGCATCAGCAGGTAGATGCAACGAGAATTGCTGGTGACTGATGCATGAACAAAACTTTCGAAAGCGATAGGACAATGCCCCCTAGACCAGGAAGGTGCCCCCAAGTGTGAACCAGTTTCAATCCATGAAGAGTTGAGGAAAATCTCGAAGATAACTGAAAGCAAGTGCATGAGCTAGCAAACTAAAGCAAGAAATGAACTAAAGTAGGGAATGCAGGAAAGGAAACTAAAGTTGAAAAGCAGGAATGCAAGAAACAACTAGACGAAGCCAAGCGATGCTAATATGAGATACAACTTCAGGAAACAAGAGGCGCCTATTTACCAGGTTTTCACCATCTTGGCAAAGATTCTATTTTTGCTACCATGACGCATGTTTACCAGGTTTTCATCAGTGGCACATTTTTCTCTTTTTCAATTTTTTTTTTCTTTTCTCTTTTTTGATTTTTTTGTATTTTTGAATGTTTCATTTTTTTTGTATTTTTGATCTTTTGATTTTTTTTGTATTTTTTCAAATTTTGTATTTTTATTATTATTATCAAGGCACCTGTTTACTAGGTTTTCACCAAGATAATAGATACATCAAAGCGTCTGTTTACCAAGTTTTCACTAAGATGATCATTTTTTTAGGACATTTTGCAATTTTAAAGATTTTTTTGCAATATACCATTTTTAGGATTTTTTCAGGACCAATGAGCATACAGAGAATGCCTCAACTATATAATTTCTTCAAGTGAAGAGCGTTTATAGGCTCTTTTAGCTGTTCTCCTTCAGTGGTGGAGAGTCGATAAGTGCCAGACCCAAATGTTGCAGTAATAACATATGGACCAAGCCAGTTTGGTTCAAATTTCCCTTTCTGGACTCACTGCTGCTGTTTCTTGGGGTTCTCTCTTAGGACGAGATCACCCACTTGGAATTCTCTTTGTCTGAATTTCTTATTGTAGGCTTTGGACATCCTCTTTTGGTATGCTTGAAGATGATCAAATGCCACCTTCCAAGGTTCATCAAGTAACTCAAGCTCTTGAAGCCAGGATATTATGTTTTCTTCATCAGTGATGAGGCCCCTCAGGGATATTTGCAATGTAGAAATCTCGACCTCAATAGGTAATATTGCATCTGCTCCATAAACCAAGGCAAAGGGTGTGGCCCCTGTTGGTGTTCAAATACTTGTTCTGTAGGCCCACAAAGCTGGATTAATCTAAAGATGCCAATCTTTACCAGATTTATGGACTGTTCCGTGCAAGATTTTGAGAATTGTCTTATTAGAAGCCTCTGCTTGTCCATTACCCTAAGGATAATAGATAGATGACCAATGCTGAATAATCATGAACTTGGTGCATAAGTTTGTCAGGTCCTTATTTTTGAATTGTCCCCCATTGTCAGTGATAATGGATGAGGGTACACCATATCTACAAATGATATATTTCAGTATAAACATAGCCACAGACTTGCCATCAACTACAACTAGAGGCACTTCCTCAACCCACTTGGTAAAATAATCAGTAGCTGTGATGATAAACTTATGTCCTCTTGAAGAAGAAGGATGTATCTGACCTACCAAATCAAAGGCCCATTGCTGAAATGGCTAGAAACTGATGAAAGGAATCAACTCTTTAGCAGGAGCATGGATCAAATTCCCGTGAAATTGGCATTGTTTGCAAGTCTTGGCATATTGAACAGCTTCTTTCTCCATATCTAGCCAGTAGTAACCAACTCTAATAAGTTTTCAGGCTAACGTCAGACCACTTGAATGAGACCCACAGATACCTTTGTGTACCTCAGCTAGCACACGTTTGGACTCATCGGGTTCTAGACACCTAAGGAGGGTACCGTCTAGACCCCGTCTATACAAGTTGTTTTCTATGATGACATACTGTGAAGCAATACAAATTAGGTGACGCTTTTCATTCTGGGTATAGGTGTCTGGAATGATCTAGTCATGAAGGTAGGAATAAATATGGTGGTAGTGGGATGAATCATGTCCAATGACTGAATAGATCATCCTGGATTCAGGAATGTCATAGGCAGGGTAGTGTAATGCCTCCACCAGGAATTCATGTCTGAAGTCATTTTTTGGCATTTGTAACATTGAAGCAAGAGTGGCCATAGCATCAACTACTTTATTGTCTGCCCTTGGAATTTTTTGGAAAGAAATGTGTGCAAAATACTATTTGAGATCATCCACCATTCTTTTGTAAGGTACTAGCTTGTCATCTTTTGTTTGGTAAACATCATTGACTTGGTTGATGATTAACTGAGAGTCTCCAAATACCTTGAGCTCATCCACATGCCATTCAATGGCTATCTTCATACCATTAACGAGAGCTTCATATTCAACAATGTTGTTCGTGCAGGGAAACAACATTCTATAAGCTTTTGGTAATGAGTATCTTTGAGGTGTTATAAACAAAATGCCTGCACCTAATCCTTGCTGAGTGAATAATCCATCAAAGAACATGCTCCAAGATTGGTATGTGAGAAGCATGATGGATTCATCTGGGAATTCAATATTCAAAGGCTGGTGATCTTTCAGAGGAGCTTCCACTAGCTGATCAGCAATTGCTTGTCCTTTAATATCTTTTCTTTCCACATACTCAATGTCAAATTCAATAAGTATCATCACCCATTTTGCTAACCTACCTGTGAGGGCAGCCTTGCTTAATAAATACTTTAGTGGATCAATTTTTGCAATAAGCCTTGTAGTATGAGCGAGCATATAATGTCGAAACTTCTGAGAAGAAAACACTACTGCTAGAAAAGCTTTCTCAATGACAGAATAGTTTATCTCATATGAAACCAATGTTCTGTTGATATAATATATAGCTCTCTCTTTTTTGTTCTAATCTTCTTGAGCTAGGAGAGCACCCAAAGATGTGTTCGTGGCTGAGATGTACAGTATAAGTGGCTTCCCATGAATAGGAGGCATCAATATAGGTGGATTAGCAAGATACTGTTTAATCTGAGTGAGTCCCCTATCACATTCTTCATTCCATTCATAGGTCACACCCTTATGCAAGGTTTTGGTAAATGGTTGTGACTTGTCGGCTAAATGTGAAATGAAATGCCGAATAGATTGTAGCCTTCCCCGTAATCCTCTCATTTGATTGATATTCTTGGGTGGAGGCATGTCCATAATAGCTTGAACTTTTTCAGGATCAACTTCTATGCCTTTAGCTGAAATGATATAACCCAAGAGTTTCCCAGAAGTGACACCGAATGCACATTTTTTGGGATTAAGTCTGAGACTAAATTGTTCCATGCGGTCAAGTATAGGACCCAAATTTGTAAGATGAGTTCTTCGCTGCATGCTTTTGGCTAAAGTATCGTCCACATAATCCTCCATTGTTTTATGCATCATATCATGGGAAATAGTAGTGACAGCTCTCTGATATGTTGCTCCAGCATTCTTAAGCCCAAAAGGCATGACATCCCAACAAAAGGTGCCCCAAGCACATGTGAAAGCGATCTTTTCTTGATCTTCTGGCACAATTTTTATTTGATTATATTCATAAAAGCCATCCATCAAGGAATACATTTCATATCCTATTGTCATGTCCACTATCATATCAATATTGGGCAGTCGGAAGTCATCTTTTGGACATGCCTTATTTAGGTCCCTAAAGTCTGTACACACACGAATGGATTTATCATGTTTGGTGACTGGGACAATATTTGAATCCATTCTGCATAATCAATAGTTCTTATGAAACCAGCCTTAAGAAACTTTTCTAGCTCTGCTTTGACCAAAAGTGCTACGTGTGGATGCATCTTTCACAGCTTATGTTTGACAGGTTTAATACCTGGTGCAATGGATAAATGGTTCATGATTAGATTGGGGTCTAATCCAAGCATGTCAGAGTAGGTCCATGCAAAGTTTATTTTCTTGCTTTGAAAGAAGCTAGTGAACTCTTCTTTTTCTTTTGCAGACAATGATTGTGCTAGATGAATAATCTGTGGAGCAGCCTCTATACCCAAATTTACTGGCTGTGTTGGCTCAATCAATACTGATGACCTCTCTTGAAAGTGGCTCAAAAGCATATCAAGTATCTCATCCTCGGGCACCTCAGAGAGGTTTTCACCCTCGGATACGTCTTTTATTTTTACTATTTTTGGCTCTGATACTGCCACAAAGTGGTTTTCACCATCAGAGCATCTATTTTTTCTTCTTTTAATTTTTTTACTAAGATACTTGATATATGCCTCTATCATGCTAGCACTACTTTCGCTAGTGGAGGAAATCACAGGTTCAATGGCATGGAGGTAACAGGGTAGATCATAATCATTCTAGAATGTTAGGACTTCATTGGATGTGGAAGGGGAGTTCTAGTTTATTAGATCGGGATGACAGAGTGAAAGGGAAGTAGTGACTGGTTCAATTACATTCACGGTATAACCATCAAAAGTGTGGATGAGCATGAAGTCAAGACCTAGAGCGATCTAGTCCAAAGAAGCGTTTGAATCCCTATAAGACCTTACATCAAAAGTAGAGGACAAGTTAACACCGGTGGCATCTAATTCGTGCGGCCTAATGCTAGACCCTTCACCTACTTCAAGGAGTCTTTCATACATGTGAACAGTATCTATGTCTACATCATAAGTAGCATCAGATAAAGAGTCAAACTCATATTCATGTGAGTCAATACTTGATGTGGGAATTTCATTAGTACTAGCAACATCATCAGACTCATTATTATCTCTTGTGGCATTAATGGTTTGCTAGAGTTTTTCTTGTTCATACCACTTTTGGAAATGTGGTGGTCTGTATTGTTCACCTAGAAAATTGGGATCATCATTTAGTGTTGCTTTCCATTTCTCATATGTGAATTGATGCACTAAAGAGGTTTTATCAGAATCAATATCAGCATCAGTCTCTACCATATGGACAGGTATGATAGGCTCATCAGGTTTTGCAAAGAGTGTAGCAAGCTTAGGAGGAATAGAATATGGAAATGTGTCTTCATCAGAGCTGGCCTTTGGATTTACCTCTGGAGTGGCATCTTCAATTTCTTGTTCAGGTTCAGGTTCAAGTTCTAGCACAAACTTGTTAATCCCTAAATAAAAGGGGATCTTCTTGAAGCCTAAGCCAGTGGTATCCTTTGTTCTATGACTTGTAGCTTCAATGGGCTTCAGTAGGCCACTATCATTCTTTCCTATAGGACCACTCCCCTTATAGCCGAAGCGCTTCATGATCTTGAAGGCCTCACTGTATTGTTCTTTCTCTAAATCTGGAGGTGGAGTAGTTGTTTCAGCTATCTCTTCTCCTTTATAGATCCAGGCTATGATAGTCCTCTCTTCATCCTCATCTTCTAAAGGCATAGAGGCCCACACAAAGGCACCATCATAAACTATTTGAGGAGAAGCATTAGAAATTTTGTTATTCTCGAAAGGTCTCCCATAAGAGCGTGGAGATAGAGGAAGAGCAGCCAGTGATAGCACAAGTTCAATTCGGTATTCTCCCATGCCTGTATCCTAAAGTCTCAAAGTTTGTTCCATTTCCTTTAGCTTGGCATCATAGAACTCAGTGGATTCTCTATTTGCTGGAACAAAGCTATCGAAAGACTGATTCAGTGTGTTATAGGAGAAATTGGTATTAGTAGGTACAATGACTTCTGCCCCATGAAATGGAAACTTAATGCATTGATGGTACGTGGATGGAACAGCCTGCATCTCATGAATCCAAGGCCTACCCAACAAGATATTGTAGGCAAGAGGAATGTCAAGAACTTGAAAAGTAATATCTCTCTCAATAGGTCCTATGCGGATAGGTAGCACAACTAAGCCTTGGGACTTGCATTCTTCCTCATCATAAGCTTTGATGGTAATCTTTTTGTAGGAGTCTCTGCAATTCTCATCATAACCTAGCTGAGTAAGCAGCTTAGCGGAATAGATATTAAGACCAACACCATTGTCTATGAGCACTTGGCAGACGCGCTTAGGACATATCATGACCTCTATATGCAAGGGAGCGTTATGTGGATGAATTAGAGAGTGATCATCTTCTTCAGAGAAAGATAGATAGTGAGGCGAGGTCAAATGACCTACCATAGATTGGAACCAGTCGAGATCGAGATCCTTGGGAACATTTGCCTCGGCGAGGGCTTTATCCAAAATCTGCCTGTGAGCAAGCGAGATCTTCAACAACTCAAAAATGGTAATCTGAGCATTGGTTCGCTGGAGCTGATCTAAGATGCTATAACTGGTCGAGCTAGTTGTAGGAATAGATTTCATGTTCTTGTTGGCAGGGCCAACATTAGTCTTATCCGCAGTTTGCTTTGGAGAAGATGTAGAAGTATCGAGACTCTTATCTGCAAGTTGCTTTGGAGTGGATGTAGAAGTATCGAGACCTTTCAAAACAACTCTTCCTCGTGATCGAGTAACCAAATTAGCATAGTCTTGAGGTTGTTCAGATTTAGACAAATGAGACACAAAACTACGCAAGATGAAAGGAGTCTTAGGTTTGGGAGCATCGCCACTTCCTTTAATAGTAATCACGTCGCAGTACTCTATCTCAATAGGTTCGATCATACCAATAACATTGTCATCATCAGTGTACGTGTAATTGACTTTAGAATTGGTATTCTTAGCATTTGAAGACACCCTTCTCATGAGGAGGGAAGGGATCCTTAAATGCTTGATGGTCCAAATTCTTGTTATGGCCATCCACAACAATGTCACCACTATCAATCAAATCTTGGACCTTATGTTTCAACTGAAGACAAGTAGAAGTCTTATGACCCTTATTCTAGTGATAGTCACAATAGGCATTGTCATTCCACCAATGAGGTCATGGTTGTGGGTCATAGAGACGCTTTTCCAAAGGAGTAAGAATCTGATTCTGCACAAGAGTTTTATAGACCACATCAAGTGGTTCTCCCAACGAAGTGAATTCGCGCTTGGGTCGAGATGCCCAAGGTTTGTTTCTAGAAAACCTGGAAGGTTGCTAATTTTCCACCATAGGCTTTTCAGTTGCTTTAACCACTTGTATGGTGGAAGAGACATTAAAAATAGACTTAGCAGGTTTCAAGGTCACATTGTCGACCACTCCATCATTCACAACGTCTCTATTCTTGTTAGCAAACTTCCCTTTATCCTTATTTGAGTTTGAAGATCCCTTCTTGTTGTCTTTACTCAAAGTCAATTCACCTTTCTTGATCATAAAGGCCTCTATTCGCACTGCTTGTTTGATCATGCTATCAAAAGTTAGAGGACCTTGTAATTGCACTTGGTATCTGAAGTCTGGGACAAGATTGTCCAAGAAAATGTCAAGTCTCTCAGACTTTGGTAGCTTGTTGGGACACCTTGTACATAATTGTCTCCACGTTTGGAGGAATGTTAGGAAAGATTCTCCTTGTCGCTGTGTTAAATTGCAAAGATCCTGGATGTTGACTGGATGTTGAATATTATGCGAGTAATGTTGGAGAAACAGATTAGCCATTTCGTCAAAAGTCTTAATGCTAGTAGGCAATCTAGAAAACCATTCCATAGCTGGTCCACCCAAACTACGAGAAAATAGGCACAAAAGATATGTTTGATCATGTATGAATTCTATAGATAATGCACCAAACTCCCTCAAGTGATCTTGGGGATCGGTTGCACCCAAGTATTTGTCATATTTAGGGAGCTTCACACCTCTGGGAAAAGGTGGCATATGAAGACTTCTATCAAAGCAGAAAGGACAAATGCTTTCCATTATGAATTGTTGAGTGGGTTTGTCCTTATTCTTTGCAAGTTGACTAATCTAATCTTGCATGTCTCGGACCATTTTTTGCAACTTTGCGGTCTTAGTTTCTTCTTCCTTGGCTACGAGTGTTTCAACTTGATAGTCTGGGGGTAACTTGGCCCCTTGTTTAGCTAACTCAAGGAAGTATTTTTCTTTCTCCTCTAGGAGAAGGATCTCCATCATTTTGATAAGACTCTTATTAGCTTTGGCAACGTTTATATCATGTTGATTTATCACATCATTTTCATTCCCAAGAATCTCATAAATGCTCAGAATCTGATCTTGTTGTTGATCATCTTGGTTTTGATCGAATGGAGGAGAGCGATAGAAATATGCGGGTTGTCGATCACCTTGAGGTTTGTTTCGAGATTGATCATCATTGTGGGACTGATTTTGGTCATGTTGAGATTGACCATGAGGCTGCTCATTCCAAGGTTGAGCATGACGTGGGTCATTAGAGGATTGACCATGATACTGATTGTTTTGAGATTGGTCATAATTTTGACTGTACTTGCCTGGTTGGAAATCAAACGGATCTGCCATCTTGTTAATGTAGGACTGTGCAGTGATTGAAGCTTCAGTAAAGTGATATGAACGATGTTGATGGGGTGCAACAAAGGTAACTTTTGGTGAATGAACAGGGTCAAAAGATTTAACAAATTTAGGTGGGAAGATATCATGATTAGTATCAACAGATTCAATAATAGGAGCAGTCTGAGGGAGTGGTCTTCCAAAGTTATGAAACAATGAGTTGTCTTGGAAGAATGAGTTGTCTTGCTCTTGAAATGAGAAACCAAGCTGCGATTCAAACAATGGATTAAAACACTCCTGGAATACCAGAGGCGATGGTTGAGACAGACTATCTTTTGAAGTACTCAATGAGGAACTTGAGGATCTCTCACAAACTTTAGATTTCACGACAGATTCAGGATGATCTATTTCTTGATTAGGAGGTTTGCATCTACCTTGACTAGTATTCTAAATGGGACAAGTCTTGCCACTTCTAGTCGTGATAGTCATAGATGAAGATGTGACGAGAGAAGACTCGGGATAATGCTAGACTCTGTCTCTAAGATAACGGAAAGGAGATAAATGGCTAGAACAACCAAGATGCAAGATGGACCTGGTACAAATCGTCAAAAGAGGTGGCTAGAATAACTGAGATAAGACTATCGCAACACGAGGTACAAAAGGCATAAAGAGATAAGGTAAACCAATGAGAGACAACACGAGTCAAAGCAAAGATCAATCGATTCCCAACTTGAGACAACTAGTTTCTGACAGTGAACGATAGGAAAATAGAAAAATAGACCTCAGACAAAAAGTAGATCAAGAAAAAGTTTGACTAGTCAATGGGAATTTAGTCTCTGTTTTTGAAAACAGGGCTATAGTTTTGCGCAAGAGATTAACAGGCCGTGTGAGAGAACACCAAACTTTGCATGAAAGAACAAAGTCTCACGCGAGAAAGTGCTCTGAAAAGTAAAACTTCGCATGGGAAAAATCCAAAGTCTGACAGTTCGACATAGTTTTTGAGGTAAAAGTTGAATTCTGAGATACAACCTGAATTGATGTCTAACAGAAAATCTAGTTTCCTGACAGGTTTGAAGAACAGTTTATTCAACAATCTCGTTTTGAGGTTTCAAGCATTCGTTTAAAGACACAAAGGTTTAGATCAAGCAGTTGTGATACAAGTAGTCGTTAACAGACCTATCAAGGACAAAGAAACTAGATAGTATCAGGGGAGTCTTTGTTTGATCATGATTGGACAATGTTTAAGACTCGATAATAAACACATAGCTATCCCTACCAAAAAAAATGGTGAGAAGACAAAATCTTTGCCCCACTGCTTATGCGCATACGTGCACCTCACACAGCCGTGTCACCCCCTAGAGGGTGCCCATGTTTTTAGTGTTTCCAAGGACTCAATAGTATATGTTTGAAGGTTACCCTTGAAGCAAGGGCCAGCGTCATATACCACCTTCAAGCATCCAGGTGTATGCCTATGGTGGGAATCTACGGGAGAAATTCTTCCCCCTCCCTGCGCAAAGATTATGCCTCCTTTCGGAGGTGAACCAGGTAGGCCACTAGCTAAGGAAAGTTTTTAATAGGCTTCCATTCATACTAACCTCTGGTGCCCCCGATACAGGGCTAGGGCCTTGTAGCCACACCGACACTTGAAAGCAGTACACCCCCGCAAGCAGGGCTAGTAGCGGTGCCGCTCAGTACAACAAACAAGGCCTTCTCAAGATGATAGTTGAAATCATCAGAAGCAAGCTAATATGGCTTTGGAGTCTTTAGACTCAACAAAGCGTTCTTTATTAAAGTGAGGTGGAATCACTAGCAAAAGGTGCATACTCACTTGGGTCGTTCCTGGAGGTTCAACTTCCAGCAGGCCCTCTAAAGGTGACACAACTTGGCTTAGATCTGAGGATTTGATTTTATGTTTCTCTCAAGGAGAGAAGAGCATATTTCTCTACCTCATCACTTCACCCAAACACATCAAGAAAATTCATCACCGAGTTAGCTTCACTTCACCAAATCTACAAGATTTTGGGTTTCTAGTTCTCTCAGAGAGAGAAGAGCATAATCACTTGGCAAGTAGAAGTGTTAAATATTCACTACCTTTCTCCGCTTCCCTAAGAATCTGTCATATTAGTAGGATCATTAGGTTTTCGGGTTCATTCATGGTCATCACCTCCATGTAATGAAGATCCAAATTCCCTAGCTCACTATCAAAATTCTCAAGAAATTTTAATGGATCCCTAATTAGACTATGTGAATGAAAGCAAGAAACAAACACAACATTTTTTATGAGATCTTTGACTATCGTCTTGCAATCAAACCATTAGCATGTTTTATATTCTTCGACAAACATCCTGCAGAAAACTGTTATGCTATGGAAAGAACAGAAAAATGGAAATTAACAGCAAACAGAAATTGTTAGAAATCTGGAATAGAAAATATAGAGACTGAATTTTTTTTTAAAAAAACTGGAACCAAATCTCACGCGAGGAAGTACTCCATAGCGCACGAGAAAGCATAGGATGCTGCGCAAGGATGCAAAAGTTCACACGAGAGAGTGCTACTGAGAGCGAAACTTCGCGCGGTATGCTCTGGATTCTCACGCAAGAATCCATACACAGGAAAGTATGGACGCACGACAGAGCTCAAATTTCCTGTCAGAAAAATAAAAAATGAGGCCAAAAATTGATCTTTTCTGCCCCACGGTGGGCGCCAAAAATGTATGTGGTTGAACGTGGACCTCTAATCCAACTACACACGCAACATAGTCATTACTCACACAATCGAATTACGAGAATGAGTATGGATTACTCAATTCAAAATTCATGGTGAAGCGACCTGTTGCCTCCTAAATAATCGGGGTTTTTAATTACTCTCATATTGGAGAGCCAACAACCATTAGACTAAGTTAATATGGAGGATTTTAAAACTAGAATGATAAGTAAAGTATAATTAATCTAAGATGAAAATGCAGTTTGTAATCTAGAATGAAGTGCAAATTTTAATCTAAGAGCTTGAAAATAAAAATGAAATGCAAATTTACTCTAAAGAACTTGAAATAAAGATGTAAACTAAGCTAAGAGAAAATAAGAAAAATTAATCTATTATGAAATGCAATTACACTAAATGAAGATTAATGTAATAATGCAATAAAAGATTGAAAGATATGAATAAAAGTGAGATAGAATTTCACTATAGTTTATGTGCTCTCAAAATTGCTCCCTTTCGAATGAAGAATGAGGTTCAAGATATAGGCAAGCTTGGAAGAGGAACGAAGAGTTTCTTGATTCGAAATGGTGGACTCTTCATTTCCAATGGAGAAAGAGACAAATATTAGAGAATTACTTAATTAAAGAAATGGATTATTGCCACATGGGTGACTCTTTGAATATTTGATTTATTAAATGCAAATATAATAATCCATTCGAATAACCAAGTAATTTATTAATTCCTTTTATGGGTATTTACCTAAAGGGGTGAGTTTAATTTAATTTAAAGCACACTTTAGAATTAAATTAATTTATCATAGGGTTAATTTAGCTAATAAAAGTCGAAGACTTTAGGAATTAATTATAATATTTGATTAATGCAATTTAGGGTTTTTGCAATTGACATCAAGTCAAATAAAGTCAGGTAGGAGAGAGAAAATTACCTAGCAAAGTAGGACTTTGAAGATGTAAAATTTGAAGAAAATGCACCAAAATTGATTGAAATTATAAGGTGCCAATTTTGGGGCATTACAATCCCCATGACCCCTTTTGACACGTTAGAACTCTCAATTCTGTCATAAGGGGTCATACGACCCCTTGGGACACACTTGAGTGTTGAAATGTGTCAAAAGGAGTCATCGGGACTTCCTAGGGGTCCTAATGCGTGATATGGCGTACTAGGACCCATAGGAAGTCCCGCTGACCCCTTTCGACACATGAGAACACTCAAATGTGTCCTAAGGGGTCATATGGCCCCTTGGGAAAAACTTAAGTGTTGAAATGTGTCAAAAGGGGTCATGAGGACTTCCTAGGGGCCTAACATGTGATAAGGCATACTAGGACCCCTATGAAGTCCCCATGACCCCTTTTGACACATTTCAACACTAAAGTGTGTCCCAAGGGGTCGTACAACCCCTTGGGACACAATTGAGTGCTCTAATGTGTTGTCGGGGGTTACAACGGGACCTAAGGGGTCCTAGTACACTTTCTCAAGCCTTAGGACCCTTAGGAACCCTCTATGACCCCTTTGGAAACCTTTTGGATGCCTTATATTGGTGTAATTAACCTATGTATTAATGTCCTATATAATATATATTATATATATACTATACTTGATTTTATTATATATATATATATATATATATATATATTATAATATAAAATATATATTACATACAATTTAAATATGAAGATATCATGTGATATATTGTAAAATACATATTAATATATAATACATATAAAATAATATATAATGTATGATGTATAATGTAACATTTAATATTAATATATATTATATAATATTTAATGTAAAATGTATATTATATAATATTTAATATATAATAGATATTATGTAATATTTAATATATATAATATATAATCTAATATATAATTTTTGATAGATAATATATTGAAGTATGGAGAAATTGGAGGGAGAAAGGGGTTGGAAATAAATTAAGAGGGAGAAAGGGGAGGGAAAATTCAAAATTCAAAATTCTGTCGGGATTTTCGGGTACCCGATTAGGCTCTGTATTGCTTTGTGCACCAAACCTACTTGGACAACTCTTCAAATGTCACAAAAATGTGTTTTTCCCCTATTTCTCTGAGTTCCAGACTTCGACCATGTAGCTGACAATTTTTTTCACCCGAATTTGATGAAATGAAAAGGGTATTTTAAGGAGATTATCAGCTTTCTATCAATATAATTGCTGTCAAATTTTGAATTTGGTAAGTAATTATTAGTTATTTTCTAATTGAGTTACCTCTAAAGTGCTGATTTATATACTGATTGAAAAATGACTATAACTTTCAGATGGTATAACATTTTTGAAATCTGAAAAATGTGTCACATTCTATGCTTCGTTTACTATAAGGGAATTTTTTTTGTTGTTGAATTTTCTAAAGTTTTGAATGAGTTAAGATGGTGAGACATAGGAGTTTTTTTATTCTAAAAATGTTGTAGTAGAAAATTCATAATTAATTATTTTTTTGGAATAAAATTACAAAAAAATATGCGTCACATCCAGGCATGAGTCTACTACTTATATATAAAATCTTATAAAAAAATATTATCATTTGATCATGATTAAGGTGGTCAGACATACACCTACTTATTTTTTTCTTAAAATTTTTGTACTATTGCATTGAAATCTATACTTTTCACCAATTATATTAATTTTTTAAAGAAAATTCCTAGTAGTTTAGAAACTACATTCAATTTCCTACAAATTCTATTCTTACAAATTTTTGGTATTAGGTTGATAGCTAGTTCAAATTTTCATGTCAAGTTGACTAACCCTGATTTGCTGATTTTTCATTGCCACTTAAGGGCATAGTTTTGCCCCTCATGATCTTGCACATACCCTAGGGTTTCCTAGTTTTTAAAAAGTTTTCTTGTCACCTTAGGGCCTCAAAGTTGTCCCTTTGGGTCCTTTTGAGGTGGGCTTGTGGTTGAGCTTGCCTCAGGATCGATTTAGAGATCCCGCAAGGATTTTCTCCCTTCGACCCTTTGTCAACCCTAGTCATTTTAAAGTTTTGAACTTCGAGGTTCCAAAGTTATCAGCGAAAAATGTTCAGACCCTTAGCTTCGCATTATCAATATTTTGGATACCGACACTAGATACCCCTCTTCACACGCCGAAATTCCAAAATCTGACACTGATAACTAAGTTCCCAAGACAAACCCTTAATCGGACTTCGCATCTTTGAGGTTTCAGACGTTGACAAAGATAAACCATTTTCTCTCTCTAAAGTCTTGAAACCCCAAATCAAGACAAACCTAAGTGCCTACTTTTCACCATTTTGGACTTTTGGATGTGAACTACATTTCGCACCTCTAAAACCCCGAAAGTCTGAAATCTTTAAAAAGTGGCATTAAGAACCTAGTTTTTTCCATTTCAGCCATTTAGAGTACTATCACTCTATTGGAGTCCGAACCTCTGAGTCTCCGAGTCTTCGAAAGTTTCCTTTTGAGCCTTTGAACACCTTAGTCTTATGGGTTTTGATTTCTTCATGGTTTTTCTCTCACTTATTGTTCATAATAGAATGATTGCTTCTTGTGATCATTGTTGATTCATGTTTCTTTTTGTAGAATGTCTCAGAAGGTAAATTCACCTGCTATGAAGTACCAATTCAAAGGGTACCATGCATCATCAAAGGTGGGGAACCTCCACAATGAGGTCACTGACACTGACATAAGGAACATCAGCTGGGATGAGTACTTGGAAAATTTGTCCAGCTAATGGGCTGATCTAAGGATTGCACTTCATTAGTGTATTCCAGTCTTGTGAATGCGGTGGCACATTTGGTGTCCATCCTCTCTTCTGACCTCATTGTTACCTTGGTGAATCATTATGTACCAGATGACAGGTTGGTAAAAAACACAATGGGAGAAGTGGAATAAGACTTGAGGCTCCCGACAATATTGAAGACATCTTCCACCTATCCAAGGGGATACACAGGTTTTATGGATTTTCTATAGACAAGGGCGTGAACTTCTACAATAAGGATATTCTGTTGTATCATGAGATTGTGAATAATGAGTACCTGATGCAACCCCTACCCAAGAATAAACTTGACAAAATAGACATGAGGATGGGATACTTGAAAGAAGACATCCAAGTAGCTATAACAATGATCAATAGGGTGTATGGCCTCCATAAATCAATCCAAATTGAGCCTTGGATGATCTTTTTGATCGAAAAGATAAAGGAGAGGAAGGCGAGGTTTGATTGGGCCACAATCCCCAGTGATAACCTGAACATGCAATTGAATTTCATAAAAAATGACCCTCATTTTTACATGACTTCCTATGTCGTGTACTTGCTGGTTGCTAGGGCATTATATCCAGGGCTAGTTAAAGTCGGTGCTATGGGTCAGCCCAATGCTTGGCCCTTTACAATGTACCCTCAACTGGTGAGGAAGGAGCACCTTGGAGAGGACAACTCAGAGTTCAGAATTGTCAATGATACCTTCATTTTTGCAATCATCTGATCTATAGAGAGTGATTATGCTAAAAGGATATTAGAGGAAGTTGTTGCAAAGGTAAAATCCCTAGGGGCTTATTACATCTAGTTTAAAACTTTCACATACATCAAGGTAGCCGAGAGTACTCTAACTCTTAAGAAATTACTAAGGTACCCTTCTGATAGGGTCATTCTAGTGGAGATGGCTAGACAACTTTTTGATGCTTCTGAGCACATAAAGCATAAGAAGAAGCATTGTTGGGACTTTCCTATTTTGATAGGATCCCATTTCCTACAAGATATGAAGGTGTGCAAATCTTTATCCTTCGAATGGGATGAGTGCCCCCTGCACCACTTCAATCTAATAAGGACTAGGTTTGATCCTATTGGCACCTACAATCATATTATGGGGAGGCACTATGTGCATGAGCCTCATTTTGAAGATCATTGGATAAATTGTATCGATGACTATGATGTCAAGCTCTGTGACTATTGCTAGATGAACTTGGAATTGGCACAAGATGCCTTGCTGCTACACATCCCACCAAAGGTGTGGGATGCAAATACAAAGGATCTTTTGAATCCCATATACAACCAGGATAAAATCTACATAAGGGCCATCCTAAATACTAAGGTGGATAAGGAAGAAAATGATGATATCAAATTCAAGGCCCGCCATGTCATCAAAACAACCAAGACATGGATTTCTCATCCTTTTAAGATGGACTATGTGCCAATGACACAATAACCATCCCAACCTTCCAAGGAGAAGAAGAAAAGGGGAGAAAAGGTACTGATGCCCCAATTCAAGGGAGCTGCCCCGCAGAGGCCAGAGACGGTGTATAGGCATGAACGTCCAACCGCTTATGCGTCAAATCCTAGAGCCAAGCCTCTAAGGACCAGAATGACAAGAAGCATAGCTCCACTTGATGCTCTGTCTTCTAGTGGCGAAGAGCAAGTGAGTGTACCCAAGAGGGCACCAAGGGTGAAAGTAACAAGGCCCAGACCTACTGGAGTAGAAAAGGGCCATGTTTATAAAAGGAAGAGGTCATCTACATCTCCTCATTTGGAGATAGTGTTAGAAGGAGATGAGGAAGATGAGGAGGAGGATGCACCCTTGAGTCGGAGGACTCGATCAAGAGCCTTCTTAAAATAGAGAAAATTGCAAGAGGAAGAAGCACATATTGACCTTGATGAGGAGATCCAAGCAGAAGAGGTCAATCCACGGGATGCCTTAGGAAATGATGAGTTTGATATATCTAACTTTGAAGGTCTTTATGGATTTAAATAGAAAGTATCAAAATAGAAAATGCATGTAGGAGAACCCTTTGTTGAGCAAAAAATTCCATTTGTATTTGTGTCTCCTCCTACACAATTCACAGCCACGACTCCCGACAAGACTATGGAAGAAAAAACTCAATAGGTACCCCAGGGACCAACATAAGAGAACGTAGACATAGATCAAGGAGAGTTCTTTGAATCATATAAGGAGTTGGGTCGGGAGTCTTTTGTAGGGATTACCTCGAAAGAGTATATTGAGCCTCCATTTCCTCCACAAGTTCTAACTCCACCTCAACAGGCTCCAGTACCTCCACTTCCAATTGCTTCGCTTCCACCACAAGTTCAAACACAACCTCCATCACAAACTCCACCTATTCAACTCCCTACTCCTACTCCTCTGCCATTTCATATGCATGCGCCTTCGCCAACTCCCCTAATAGCTCTGAATCCTCCTCTTGCTCCCATGCCACCCCCAATTGAGAATCCTATTCCTTCTCAACCAACTCCACCAATGCCTACCCCTCCACCAATGCCTACTCCTACTCCTCCGCCTTATCATTCCATACCCTCTTTTGAGGCAACTCAACAAGGAGACCAAGATCAGGAAAAAGAGATTGAAGAGAAAGAAAATGAGATTGAGGAAGAAGAACAAGTAAGGGAAGAAGAAGAAGAGGTAAGAGAGGAAGAAAAGGAGGAAGAAAGAGAAGAGGAACAAGAGCCAGAACGTGAAACGATCACCTCAAGATTAGTAGCACTGTATGAGCCCATAAATGCCTTCTCCAAGCCCACTTGGCTCACCAAAGAAATACAACCAAGGGTGAGGGTATATATAGATGAAGAGGAAACATATATGGCAATGCTAGGTCAAGTGTTTCATCAAGGAGAATTCAGTGCCTAGGAAAGGACTTTGTCAAATGTCACACAAGATCAAAGGGGTAGGTGGAAAACATAGGTAGCCATTCTGACTGTTGACACCAGTATGGCAGAAATCACTCTTGATGAATATGTCTTTGAAGAAGTAGACCTAGGTGAACCAACAAGGGAGGGAAGCAAAACACTGGCTACTTTAGGATTGAAGCATGCATTAGGTTTTATGGACACGGATGAAGAGAAAATCAAAGCTTTGATGGAGCATAATGAGACAATGAAGAGATTCCTTCTTAATACAAAAGGTCCCATTGACCTTAGCAACCTAGAGGCCTCATTACAGGCTATTTTGGATAAAAGGGTTGCTCCTGAGATGCCGACGTAAATATCACATTCTTTTATTCATGTGTGTTTCGATTGGAAGACTGATTTTGAGGAGTTCACAAGGATTTCCTTAAGGGTGATTTTGAGACCTTTTAGAGGTATTCTTAGGGAGATCACCAAATTGGTAGGTATGATGTGTGAAGAGGATGGATTGGAGGAACAGATTCTTAAATGGCAAAAGGTTCTTGACGACCTTAAAATAATAAGGAAGCAACACTTCCAGATTTTGGTAAAAATTTATGAAGGCTTAGAACTCGATAATTTTGAGGAGTGGATTAAGGACTCACTGGAGCCCTACATATTTATGATAAATTCTTGAGCAGAATTAATAAGAAGAGAGATGAAGGGATGTTCTGGGTGGAGGAGTTGCATAATTTCTTTGAAGGGTTAGATCTAGATCTTTATGATGATAATGATGACTAGACAATTCACCCAATAAAGGACATCATGCATCAATTCATAGAAATCTTCAATGGAGTGAAGACAAAAGATGACCTCCAACATATGTTTTACCAAAAGGAGGAAATGCAAAAGATGCTAGCTTGGGAGGAAGAGATACAAGCTTTTGCAAATGAATTAGCCACCTTTTGAGAAAAGCAAAAGGAATGCCATGGAGGTATCCAAATGGAAGATTTTGAAGAGGTTCAGGAAATAGTGGATAGGCTCTGGAAGGCAAATCCAGAGATTCTCCCAAGCCTCTAAGTGTTCAGTTTTGGACTTAGCCAATTTTTGCATGAAGGAAATTTCTTGACACTTAGTCAATTTTGCACTCTGAGATTTTTGGCCTTTCGGCCTCTGAAAGCCTGAAATTTTGCCAATTTTTGCATGAAGGAAATTTCTTGACACTTAGTCAATTTTGCACTCCAAGATTTTCGGCCTTTCGGCCTCCAAAAGTCTGAAATTGTGCATCCAAAGATTCTCCCAAGCCGCTAAGTGTTTAGTTTTGGACTTAGCCAATTTTTGCATGAAGGAAATTTCTTGACACTTAGTCAATTTTGCACTCCGAGATTTTCGGCCTTTCGGCCTCCGAAAGTCCAAAATTTTTCTCAACATGGTGTTGTATACTTAGTCATGTTTTCAAGTTCATTTTTTCAAAGTAGAGGTCGAGGTCTGAAATTTCTAGGCTGTCACCA
The DNA here is from genome assembly GCA_027943335.1 of Chamaecyparis obtusa. NCBI lineage: Eukaryota > Viridiplantae > Streptophyta > Pinopsida > Cupressales > Cupressaceae > Chamaecyparis > Chamaecyparis obtusa. Next base: position 332,656 of record BSBK01006586.1, read on the forward strand.
CCAAGAACTTCCAATCTTCTATGATGGATTTCCATTCAGATTGATCACATGTCTAGGGTCATTTTTGCATTCTTTGGAGATATCTTTAGTCAGAACCTCGAAGGGGAGCCATGATAAGCATTAACTGGAAAAACTCCAAGTTTTGAAGGAAGAACATGCAAGAAAATGGCAAAACTCCAAAGAAGATTTTGAGTTTTTTAATGCATCTTAGGCTTCAAAATTGTAATGCACGTGGATCAAATCCATGCTAGATAGTTTAGGGTTTCTTTAAGAGTAGTTTTATTTCAGTTAAGCTTTAGTTTTTTTTTTTTAAAGTTGCATGCGCAGCTGAAACCCTAGCTGCAAAATTTCTTTCCCTAAAGGGTAAAGCCCTATAAATTGTAAATCAACAGTGTAATTATGGTCGATTATTTTGTAATACAATATAAACAATTGGTGCTTCAATCATAGTGTGATCTTTCTACTATCTTTGAGAAGTTTATGAATGTGTGTTTTCTCATTTGTTTATTTCAAAGAGCCAATTGATTGTATGGTGATTTTGATCTGCGAATTCATTAGTTTGATGTTTATCATTGCTGCATTCCTTTATTGTGACAACTTATTGGGAAGATTGTTTCTTTGGTGCTTCAAGATAAATTTGTCTCATTTTTGCGCACGTTCATGGTGGCTTCATGATTTGATGAGTTTTGACATATCTTACATCTGCATTTATTTCCATTGATGATTGCATCTACAAAATTGAGGTTGTGATTTATTCAAATCTTCATTTTGTGGGTTTTCTCTATCTCCTTGGTAATTTAATTTGCAAAGTAGTGCAATGGTGGTTTATGTCTATTAGTTTTATTTTCAACAACTTTCATTCAAATTCTTGTAACCTTGTTCCTTGTTTTCTTTATAAATCTATCCTAGTAGATCAAATTAAATTTACATTGCTTTCATTCAAAAGATTCAGAAAATACAAAAAAAAAGAGAGATCGTTTGTTCTAAGATTATTTTTGTAGCCCCTCCAAGATCGAACCAGCAAAGGCCTCCTCGTGAACAATTTCACATTTATCTTCAATTGAGCTATCCAAGTAGTTGAGACCCAACCTAAAAGGAACCTTGAGACTGATTTTATCATTCTTCCAAGAGAGGAATTTGTTCATCTAAATTCCTAGTCGTTGTCTCGTGTAAACACGACACTCAATAGGAAGGAAATCATGTCCTTGTGCTGAAAGTGGTTTAAGAGCACAAAATGATACCCATGGACCCTGGTGTATCTTCCATCCAAGGTAAAATAGGCCATAATGTAGGTCAGGGTTTTCTTCCATAAGGGTTTAATTTTCTCTATTCTATAATAATCACTAGTCTTAATTAAAAACTTCTCCTCTTCCTCTATTTTGGGGAATTTGGACACGACAATGTTAGATATCTTTCTCTCTTTAAAAAACTCCCTCCCAAAACAAGAGATACCAGTAATTTAGGAAATGAAATTGACATTAAGGTCAACATTAACCCCATAGAGAGTAACAGAGGAACTATTCCAGCCTTTAGAAAAATTGTTTGTTACCTCTTTGTCAAAACCATGAAGGCGTTCAATGTAAGGAGTGACGCCCCCTTTCCCAAGACACTGACATATTGAGAAATTGATGGAATTGTTGTCATTGATTTCAATACTTTCATACCAACATCTTGGTGGTATCGGTTGGTTATTAGAAATTTTGGTTGGCTACTTGTTCGTTGTTGGTAAAGAATCAAAAGGTTTGGTTATGTGTAGAACATGTTTATTACATTTAGTTTTGGTGATCTATGATAGGTGTACTTGGCTCTACTCATGAGTTACTTATTTTGGTACACTTGTGTGCTTTTGGTAATCAGTTGTACATGGTTTTTCTATCGGTTATTGTTGACTTCTATGCTTGCAATGTTCTTTTGGATGTTCCTGATATCTATACTTTCTTGTAGTTCATCAATTGGTTTTTGGTATCGTATTCTAAAAATGTTCTATCAATTTTCATCTATCGGTGGGTTCAGATATTATGCTAATCAAGTCATGGAATTGGTTGTGGTATTCCGATAGTTTTAATAAATGTAATATGCATTGAACATATCTTAAGTGTGACCTATATTTGGGTCTTGGTGTAGCGTGTTGAAAATTTTCTTAAGTGTATCCTAGATTTAGGATCGGTGGTAGTGCATTAAATGTAATTGTAATATCTTTTTGATTTGGGGCCATCACACATTTTTGGTGTGGTTGACATGTGTATGATCAAATATCTATATAAATAAAGGAAAACCTTTTTGTATCTGATGTATGTGAGGAGAGTAAAATATGTAAGAGTAGTATAGTGTGAGCATATGTAATAGAGATTCAAAGGTGATAGAGTGAGAGTTTATTTCAATATATCAGGTAGAAGTGTGAAAGAAGTTGAGTAATACAGGAAGAATGCCTCATATACTAACTTGCATAAAATTTATGTATGATGGCAGAGGATTTGTATTGGATCTTTTTTGTCGATGATCTGTGTGCTATCAATTGGAACTATTTCATACATAGTTAGATGTAATTCTATCAATTCACCTGTTGTCAGAAAAAATTGTAATGGTAGTTAACCATATCCATATCTCAGGATAGTTAACTTGACCAGCAGTGAGCCTTTGTAAAGATCACCTTAATTGGTGTCACCTTAACTGGTGTTTCATTTCATGAGAATTAGCTTCTTTGTGGTTTTTCCCAGTTTGGGTTCCACATAAATTTTAGTGTTCTTTGTGTTATTCATTTTGTGCTTTCATGTTACACCTATTATAATTGCTTGATGTGGTTATTGGTAGAACAAAAGTTAATATTGCTATACACATCTTAATCATTTGTATAGTTTGTGAATTTACCTACATAGTAAAAAGTTTAGAAAGTGTTTTGGAATAACTGATTCATTTTTACACCTGTTATAATTGCTTGATGTGGTTATCGGTAGACTATAAGTTAATATAGTTATACATATCTTAATCATTTGTATAGTTTGTGAGTTTACCTATACAATAAATTTTTTAGAAAATGTTTGTGAATAACTGATTCACCCCCCCAATTATTTAGCTTGTTCAACAATGGTCCATTCAACTTTTGTCCCTTTAGGACTGTGTACTTGGCATATGAAGATGCAAGAATGACTCTAATTGATTGTGAGATAATGATCATATGATTTTTGCTAATATGATATAGACTATAATGATATCTTGGAACAAAATTATGTATTTGGGATTTTTGAAATTTTTTGGACAATTGGCTAAGAAAGATGTAGGAATAAGTTGATGATAAAGATGTCTAAGGTATGATCCTATATATATATATATATATATATATATATATATATATATATATATATATATATATATATATATATATTTGAAAGAACGACTAAGGTAAATATAAGGATGATATAAAGATAGCTACAAATAGGAATGCACCTTGTTTTTGGATTTTTTTTTGGGAAAATTGACTAAGGTAAATGCAAAGATGATATGATGATAATGACAACTAGGAATGAAATAAATAAACCCTAAGGGAAATTCTAAAAATTCTAAGAGTGTGACTTTAGGAGCCAACCTAAATGATTGAGAGAAATTCCTTGACCTCCAAACAGTGACAAAGGTGACAAGTTGATGATTGTAACAAAAGGAAAATTTGATTGGGGAAGTCAAAAATATTCTAAAAATCACTATCAATGGATCCAAAAATATGTACCCTCTAGTTTCTAAAAGGTAACCCTCAAGATAAAGATTTCCAAATCTAAGAAGTGCAAGACCTAAAGAAATTTTGGGAGGATGTAAAATAAGGTAACCCTAAAAGGATGGACTGATGCAATGATGATATTCATAAAAACAATGGTAAATCTATTGGACAATGATGCAAGATTTTGACCTAGGTAAAAGGAAATGATGAATTGAATCCTAAGATGTAAAAAGCTAAATGAGATGCATAGAATTCATAATGTCAACTATAATTCTATAGTCTAGATAAGTCTTAGGAATGTGTGTGAAATCCCTAAGTTTCAATCTTATTGATGGATTGGGGCACTAGATTTTCATAGGAAATCACAACGTTTTATCACTAGATGCATTGTTGAATATAGAAATTGATGTGAATGATTTGAGATAAATAGAGTCTTGGTCTAATAAATAGCAAGAAATTGTGTTGCAAAAAAATCAAATCTATCTTAGTGTAGACACCTAAAAATCCTTTAGAAAATAAATTATTTTTATTTTCTAAAAAATCCCTGATGACATCATCACTAATTTATTTATTTATTTATTTATTTTTATGTCATTAAATCCCTTTACCTTAATTAAAAATATTTAATTAAAGAATCCCTCTCAAAAATGTTTAAATCTTATTTAAACATTATCTCCCTATTTATTAATTATTTAATTAATAAATTAACCAAAAATCCAAAAAATAAATTATTTATTTATTTTTTCCCAAAACCTTGCCAATTTCATAAAGACCACTAACCTCTTCTAGAAAGTCTTCATCCTTATCCCCTTGACTCCAACTCTAACCTTACCCCAAACTCTAACCTATCCTCTTAACCCAAACCTTTCCAAAAGCCTATAAATACCCCTCATTTCTAAGAGCAATCCATCCACTTTTATTTTCAAGTAATAGTAATCTTATAATGCCATTTTCATGTTAGATCATAGCTTAAAATCAACTAACTATTAGATTTCATTATTTTCTTCAAGCTTTTTAGCACATCATAGCTTAGCAATAATGGATTAACATAGTTTCTTTCATTGCTTTGCATAGCATATAGCATCAAACCTCCATTAAAGTATTATTTTGAGTTCTTGAAGCCTTAGGGGCAATTTTGGGTGTTCTACCCAATATTGTGCCACTTTTTGGAGTTTTCATGAGTCTCAAATCATCTTAGAATGCATTAGAGTATGCTCCAAGTGCTTAGAGAGCACACCCACATCCCCTTAAGCAAGAGAAAATCAAATAGTGCATGGGCGCATCTGTTTTAGCTCAATCTAAGGTGGCTTAGCTTAGTTGTTCTTATTTTGGATTGATTTCATGTTAGATTAGAACTTAACGTTTGACTAATTTGAGCCTTTCAAAATAGATATAGATTAGCCTTGCTCACATTCTAGCATGCCCGATGGGACTCAAACTCACAATCACTTGATTAGATCATACTTTTTACTCTTGTATTTGCTATTTTCCATGAGTATTCTATAGGAAACAGATGAAATGTCGCCTACACATAGTTCAGTCACACCTGCAAACAATTTAATGATGCCTACAAGCTTTGTATCGATGCCTATTTTTTGAAGATTTTCATCATCGATAACTTCTATTCTGTCTCAAACTTCTTTTCTATCACCTACAACAAGTCTGATCACGCATGTGAGATAAACATTCACTCCTTTGTGTACAAAAGTCTCACCTATCAGCATTTCATTATCGCCTGTAATCATTTCATTATCACCTATCAGCATTTCACTACCGCCTGTGCATGTTTTACTATCACCTATGAACTTTTAACTATCGCTTATGCACTTGCTCCTGTCGCCCGGGAAGTTTTTTCTATCGCCTGTGAACTTGTTCCTGTCGCCTGTGCACTTGTTCCTATTGCCTGTGAACTTTTTCTTGTTGCCTGTGAACTTTTTACTGTCGCCTATGCACTTGTTTATGTCGCCTGGGAATTTTTTACTATCGCCTATGAACTTGTTCTTGTCGTTTGTGCACTTGTTCCTGTCGCCTGTGCACTTTTTCCTGTCGCCTATGCACTTGTTCCTATTGCCTGTGAACTTTTTCCTATCGCATGTGCACTTGTTCTTGTCGCCTGGGAACTTTTTACTATCACCTGTGAACTTTTTCCTGTCACCTCTGCACTTCCTGTCGCTTTTGTCTCTCTATCTTAATTTGCTCTTAGATTGATATTGGATTAATTTCTTCTTAAGCAAAGGTCAAAACAAATCTTGAATGAAACTAAGGGAAAGAACTTAAGTCCTAAGAGTCATTGTCATTTTGAAAATCAAACACACTCTTGAATGCAATAAACTGAAAAAAACAAGCATCTCTATTTCCTTCCTTTTCAATTCAAGCAAGCACACAATCAAATCTTGAATGATCTAAGGTTAAAACAAAGCTCTTTTCAAAGTTCTAAATCAACACGCCAATCTCAATCTTGAATGCTCAAAGAAAGAACTTGCAACCGCTCAAAATCATTTACTTTTTTGAGAAAGAACAAATCAAACCTTAAACACTTGTGTCTTCAAAATTCAAAGTTCAAACACACTTAATCAAATTTGGGAAAAAGAACAACTTACTTGATGTACATCTAGGAGCTTTCATTTTCTGTAAAACCTTGTTAAAGTAAGCAATGTAGAACATTTGGACTCGGACAAGTTCACTTGTCCTACTTTTAGCGAGGCTTGTCTAGGGAGAAAAGCGCTTCCTCCTCAGAGAATGACCTCAAACCAGTATCCCCTCCGGCCGGTATATAAATAAAGTGAAGGCAAAAAGTACTCACTTATATCTCCTAATCCATGGGCGTTCGTGCCAAATACAGTGACTGGGGATGGTAAATATTCATCCCCCAGCGTTGTTGGCTAGGCTCTTAAGTGAGTCATGGGCGGTCAACATAACTGGGTATGGAGACTCCACAGAACTATTAAAAACCTGATAAAATAGAGGCTACCCTATCTACATCCGAAAGTATCAAAATCCTTGTGCAAGGACTAATTCCAAGGGGTTTACCGGATCATCTCAAGATTACTCACCATTTGTATCCCTTTTTAGGGGGTACCAAGCTGTGGGCAAGCGATTTTGATACTCACCTTCCTTAGGTAGATCTGTTTGAATTGATTGACAGTTAAAACTCTATAAAAACACTTGTTGGAACATACACTTTTTAAATCTTTTTCAGAATCAGAGTCAGTTATCTTGTTTGTATCCCACAAGGTTGCTTTGTCCCTTGCAGAGATTTCTTATCCAAAAATCTTTGTTGAAATCTATCCTTTGCCATTGGAAAAACATCAAACTGATCTACAACTTGGTTCAAGATACTCAGAATTGCCATGTTAGTCCAAATCCTCCCAAAATCCAAAAAATGTCCAAAGCTTTCAGAATCTCAAATCATCATCTTCAAGTCATATTCAATCCAGTCTTGTCATCCTTTCCTCCTATCTTAGGTTAGCAGAGTCATCTCGGTCATCCCCCATCCCCTTGTCCGTCTTCCTTTAAAGTCAGTTTTCTTCCAAACTTGAGCCAAATCCAAACCTAAGTTTGATTATGTCAGTCATCCCAATCTGAGTCTTAGTCTTCCAATCCATCTTCATCCTTCATTCCTATCCAACTCATCCACAAAGTCAGCATGTCTAAAAACTATTATGACGAGCTTGGTTATTATGTCTCTCCTCTCAATCCATCCTATCCTGATGATGATGAAAGCCTTGTAGATCACAATGCATATTTTGAAAATCCTAGCAAGCTTGCCCCACACATCTTTTAGCATCCAATCATTCCTCAAAAATATACTATTATGCCTTCACGCTTATCCACTAGCACTCCCTTTCATGTCCCCAGCAAGGAAAATCCATTATCTTATCCATCCACAACTTATCCCTATCTTAAACCTACACATCCTCCATATGCATCCTTCATACTTCCATCTCTTGCTATGATCATATCCCAATCACCATCATCCCATAGAAACACTTCACGCTACTTCTCTTATCTAAAATCTCCATCCACCCATCCTCCAAATTATTCCCAAATCCAAAATCCTAGTCTTCCCATCCTTTATCCAAATCCTCCATCTACTTATCCTCCAATCTCGATTCAAAATCAAAATCCTAGTCTTCCAATCCTTTTCCCCAATCTTCCATCCTATCTCAATCCACCATCTTCTATTCCAAACCACATTTCCAAAAATCCCCTCCCACAAGCAGAGTGCATCCTTCAAACCGCTTCATATCCCATACCTTGATCCATCACCTCTACCTCTTCAGCACCATCATCCCCTCAAGCAAGTTCAAAATCTTCCACCCCACCTTCATGTGAGGACCATCCAAGCTCCCCATCTTCTACACATTCTAATCCCTCACCTCCTCCAATCCGGAAGTCTCCAAGGGGTTTCACAAGGAAGCCAACAACAAATCCCACTCCTAAAGTTGAAGGGCTATGCTATCTCAAACCTGTAATACCCAAAAAATGGGCTATAAGTTCATTAATATCCTGCATCTACATATCGAACGAAATCGACATCAAAGTCCTAACCTAAGGCACATCTAAACATCATCGAATCATAATTGATTATCTTAAATTCTGCATCGGGGAATATTCCTAGCAATATTCCTAATCATCATAATTATCTTTAATTTTATAATTATTTGGCAATAAATCACATTTATCCTAAAGTTTGATTAATTGAATATTTTCATATTTAATTAATTAGATTTAATATTTGCCACTTAATTGTGTAATTAAATTTAATTCTATCTATTATTAATTGTATTATTTAATTTTGACAATAAATCTAATATCATATGAATAATTGATTAAATTCTTATTTAATTAATTAAAGCAAGTTGTCATTATTTAATAATATAGTTTTTAATAAAAGTTTGATTAAATAATTGATTAACCCATAAATCAATTATTTTATTTTTAAAAGCAGTTAAGTTGGAAATAAATCACTTTATTATTAAATTAATTCATAAATAAAACATGCAAAATCATAAAAGCAAACAACTATCAATTATCAACTAAAGCTAAACTCTATTTTGAGTTAAAACTGTGCTTTTGCATGATTTTTGTGACTTAATTATCTGTTATTTAAAAATAACTCAAAAATCAACCTGAGTTATTTGAGTGATTTATGGCTTTCTTTCACAACCTCCAAAGCCTTGGATTTCTATAAAAATAAGGCTCAGCTCTTCATAATTCTTCTCGCAAATTGCAAACTTACTCTACATGAATCATAGCATATCAGATTTGGATAATTTGCACAATTGGAGCTTGAAAGATAAATTTGAGGATTCGAAGCTTTGTGAGATCAATTTCAAATTCATAGCTTTCATATTATTGTTAGAATCTTCATTCTCATATCATATCATTTCTAGATTAGCATTGCAAATCAATTTTCATATTAGCATAGATTCATATCAGTTTTTATCATTCTTATTGCATAGAAAATATAAAAAAATATAGATTAATTGCATTCATATTTCATATCTAGATCATTTGCATTCAAATCCTTTGTTTAGGTGTCGTCTAGGTCACTGATCTCGATAACAATTTGAGAACATTAATCTCGCACCTACTAGAAGGCAGTAAATCGCTTGGTTAAATTAGATTTTAATTTTGCACGATTTTGATTATAGCTAACCTCTAATGTTTTACTGAAGTGTTGTGTCTACAGATTAGGTATAATTTTCACACACATTTCTAGCGCCCACCGTGGGGCCCTGAAACGGGTTTCCCTTCATTTCTATCAATTTTCTATCTTTTGAGGATAAAGGTTTCAAGGGTCCTGGTATACTCTGTAGGACGTTATTTTTTGTTTCTTTTTTGCTTGCAAAAAAGAAAAAAAAAGAAAAATTTTGGCACTTTTTCTATCAAAACTGTCAGTACACTGCGATTTTTATCATTCTATCCGTACTTCCGTACATCTCTGTATGAATTATCGCGCGAGATTTCACACTGTGTCACGTGAAATTTCACTGGTATCATTATTTTTTTTGTGCGTGAAAAATAACTTTCTCGCGCGAGACTGTACTTCCTCACGCGAGATTTCATCCTTTGTCGCGTGAAATAGTGTTTCGTTGCGCGGGACCGCATCCTGACTCGTGCGAGATTTAATCCTTTGTCGCGCGAAATAGTGTTTCCTCGTGCGGGACTGCATCCTGACTCACGCGAGATTTCATCCTTTGTTGCGTGAAACAGTGTTTCCTCGTGCGGGACTGCATCCTGCCTCACACAAGATTTTTCTACAGAGGCACAAAATTCACATATTTGTACTTTCAGATTATTGATTTCTAACGCTTATAGTTTGCTATTGATTTGTCTTGATTTTGTACTTTCAGACGTGTGCTAAATTCTGGATTGCAGAGTGTTGGACCTAAGGTATTCTCCTTCATCTATTAACATTTCAATTTGGACTTAAAATAAATCTCTTATGTGTCTGGCTTGTGTGCGTCCTTTCATGCTTTTATCTATTTCTACACACTTGCATAATTGATACTAGGTTGTGACCCCTTAAGGATTCATTAAGTAGTCTTAGAATACTTGTGATTGATCTTGATTGCTATCTTGGGTTATTGGACTCGCTAATCTGCTGGCCCCTCATTTCCGCCCCGTGGTTGCAATCTCAGTGCCATAAAGGGGAGGGGTCAACAGGACAGAAGCGTTAAGTGTTCCACTTGGCAACCCTTTTGTGCTTTTAGGAACTCACTTATTTTCTAAGTTGGGGACTCATTTTCAGCTTGTGTGAGGTGTTAAGTGTTCCACCTTGTGGACTCATCTCATATTCGCTTTAAGCGTTAAATGTTCCTCTTTCTGCTTTTTGGGTACCTTTGGTAGATTTACTTTCAGGAATATATCTGTGCTCACATAGTAATTAGGCCCTATGAACACTATTCGTGATTCTTGAGAGATTGGATTTCTAGAGAAATCTTTCTTGATGACAGAATCCTTATAGGTAGGGAGGATACTTAGTGCGTTTCACATTCAACTTGGTTAGTGTGTCTTCTCTTATTGATCGATACATTCTCTCCTAGGAGAGGTTGATAGATCACGTGGGGTTGACATCACGAGCTTTGGTGAATCAAAATTGGTTAGTGCGCCTTCTCTTATTGATTGATACATTCTCTCCCCGGAGAGGTTGATAGATCACGTGGAGTTGGCATCATAGACCTTGGTGAAGCAAAACTTTGTCTTAGCGTGTCGGATTAATCTGCTTGCTTTGTTTGGGTTAAAAGTGAAAAGGTGTCAAAAACTTTGGATCTGGAGCCAAGTCCGCTTGTGGTATACTATTGTGAGTCACCATTAGAGAGGGTTAACCGTAGCGAACAATCCCTTCATAGGGAAAACTGCGTTGATGGAACCTCAAGCGGTAATAGCCATTTTCGCCGTGGTAGTGACAGCCGCTATATAAATGTCCTTGTGGAAGAAATCTCCATGGGTATGGTTCATTGTTGGGTTGTCAGATCTCCCTAGCAGCTCCTGAAGATTAAGTTCTCAGACTGTGTCAAAACCCTGGTGCGCCGGGATTGGAGTTCACCCCTTTGGATCATAAAAGTTGCAGAGTCAAACCATTACTAAAAACCCTAGCGAGGCCAAATTTTCATTTTATAGGGTATATGTGCATTATTGCAAAACATTTTTGGAACATACACAATTAGCACTTTTGAGGATTAGAACGAATAAGTCACTTGATTGTTCATGCGCAAGGTTGCTTTTGCCCTTGTTCATTGTTTTCAGACATGCTTGAAATCACTTGCTTGCTATTTTGCGTGCTTGTTTATCTATCTGGTTACTGAAAATGAACAAATCTGTTACAATCTTCAAATCTGGACATTGAAATTTGCAAACAATCCGAATTTGAAAACTCAAAATTTGCAAAATCTGAAGTCAAATTCTTTTCTGGAGTCAAAAGTCATCTCAGGAGGTCAAAAAGTCATACGAGTTTCCATCAAGTGTCGTTTCATTGCATACCCACTATCGTACGAGCTTTTGCAACTATCGTACGAGTTGTGCAACTGTCGTTTCATAGCTCACCCACTGTCGTACGAGTTTTTCAAAGTGTCATTTGGAAAATTTTGGAAAGTTGTCAGAAAATTGTCAAATTGCAAGATATCCAATGTTTCCAGCCTAGTTCCAGACTCTGTCAAATAAATCACTGTGTCAAGAACAGAGCAATAGCTATTGAGAATCAGTACACATGTCTCAAAGAATCAGTACACAAGAGGAAGAATCTCTAATCACCGTTATGATGAAGCAACTGCAAGCTATGCAAGTCCAGCTTGACAAACTTGAGAAAGAAAAAGAACCTAAAGAGTTCTCCATGGAAACTCTATGCTCTTTTCCATTTGATAAAGAATTGTACATGTCACCATGCCCTCAGAAAAAATGTGAGCAATGTGACAACCCTTATGATACTTCTTCCACAGAGAGTGACACATCAAGCTTTTGGAGACTATGATGACTATGACGACAGACAATGTAATGATACCTATGACACCTCTATTCCTAAGAATCCTCCTCGTCGTTCATTCCTGCTTACTACAAATGGGCCATCACATTGGATAGATTGTGATGGTGATCCATATAATTCTGATTTTGAAAGAGATTTTGATGGCTTTTGTGGACAATACCTTGATGATGATCCATCTACTACTGCTGAGGACTATAAAATGCCTCGTGCTAGCTTGAAACGTCAACACTATAAGGATCTCTCCTCTAAGAACTCTCAGGCTGAAAATAAAGATTACACTCTCAAGCAAGATCATGTTAATGTTGGACCTTTGTTTTGTGATGGTTCCCTTCCATCCCCTACTTCCTCCAATACCCATACATTTCCTAAAGCTTCTGATTCTTTCAAATCTTTCACAGAACCTTCATCCGACACAAGCTCTGATACTTTTCATGTGGTTCCCTATAGTTATCCTCCAGGGCTACCTCTTAAAGAAACTCAAGCTAACCTTCACTTGGCTGCAAATACTTTCAATAATGATAAACCTAAAGAGCCTAAGCCTTCATATGCTATAATCCCTATTTCAGCTAGTCCTCCACCATCTCTTCCAAAGTCTTCCATACAATCCCAACATGCTTCCTTGTCCTTAGAAGTGGCTCCATGTCAAGAGGACTCCAGAAATGATAAAGAAAAGAACATAAAGAAAGATCAAGATCAAGAACCCTCCATGTCGTCCACTCCTTTTCACAATGTCTCTTATCCGCTTCATGGTCTTTTTGATCCTGTACACCCTTTCTCATGCATTCCATCATGTCTTAAGTCTTCTCCTAAGCAAGATCATGATGCTACTTATATTGTTGAGCTTATTGACAATAAAAATAACCTTACTACACTTCCAATTTCCAAAGATGATACTTCCATTAAGTTTATTGAAAATAGTGTTGTTACTTCCGATGTTAAGCCTATTAAAAATCAAGAGAAAAATTATGCGCTTATGTTATCCAAAGATCCTTGTCAAGATCAAAGTCTTCCATCTTCTTGTTCTACCATTCCATGTTCACTTCCTCTTTCTACTCTTCCTAAGTCTTCACACGCTTTGAATGATCCTATCAAAGAAAATGCTCTTATTCAAGATGTCCAGGATCCTATTGAAAATTCTAATGCTCACTCTAAAGATGCTGATATCCTTGGTTGTCATATAGATGTTGATGAACTTATTGATTATCCTTTTGTATCTTCCACTTCCATCCTGGGACCTCTTCCACCATTACTAAAGGCTTCATGTCTACCTTCCATCTTGGGTCCTTATGTCCCTTCACTTTTCCCTCCTAATTTTCCTAATTCGCCATCCATCTTGGGTCCTTACACACCTCCATCTCCCTTCTTTCCTCAAGATCAACATAGATGCATACCCTTGAATCCTTTTCATCCACCCACCCATCTAAACCAGTCATATCCTCCTTCTTCCACAAGTCCCAAGTCCTTTGGAAGTAACTTGAATGTTCAATACAAGAAAAAGAAGCAATACAAGAATCCATCAAAAAGAGAAGATCACCATGTCTCCTCTAAACGACATGGAGGCATAAAGTCAAAAGAGATATCTAAGAATAAAACTACAAGACAAGTATGGGTTCCAAAATCTATCATTGAAGATATTCTCTCTAAATTACCAAAAAGAAATGAAAAGCCTATGGCTATATGGATTCCAAAGTCTCTCTTGAAAGAGTCTAGTGTTGAACAAAAAGTTAAGTTGACATTCAAGATTCCAAAGACTTCCACTTCATCTTCTTCCAAAAGCATTCCTCAATTCCATGTGCCTAAACCATAACCTCTGCTATCCATTCGCCATATTCTTTCACGTATTCTTTCATTCATGATTCCTCCATCCTCTCACCACCCTTCAAGGTATGTGTTGATGTTGAGCTTCCCTTCCTTTCCATCTACCCTTTCACGATCCTTCCATTCATTATCCTTCTACCTTATATCCTTTTTCCTCATTTGCCTATTCCTTCTATCTTCCAACCTCACTCGCTTTACATAAAACTGTATCCTCCATTTTTCTCTTCTATCTCCCTTTCCCTATCAGCATCTTTGAGCATATCATTTTGAATCTTTGGCATATCATGGTTTATCCTTTCAAGGAGCACTATCTAAAAAGCTTGCCTTCTTCCAAAAATTCAAAAAGAGAAATGAAAAAAAATGAAAAAAATATAAAAATTGAAAATGTGCCTTGGTGAAAACCTGGAAATAGGCGCCTTGGTAGCAAAAGTAAAGAGAAATAAATTCATCTTATGGTGAAAACCACTCCCTTGTGGAACCTTGGATAAGTACCATGATGAAAACCTGGCAATCAGGCATCATGCGTAGTTCTTTTTACATATTTCATCCATTCCATCTTCTCTCTTTGATCTTGAGAATGTTGATCTATACACGAACATTTGGCTATTTTGTGAGTTGTCTGATGATGATCTTGCTTTCATTCCCTTCCTGTTTAGCCTTCATATTTATTTTCCTTCATTCATTCTAGTCTTTCGCTGTCATTTCCCCTTTGGTCTTGATCTAATAAAAAAAAAAAAAAAAAGAGTAAAACATAGTGCTATGAAGCCTCTTGACATGTCTACTCTTTTGGACTACATCCTTTCCTGTTGTTGCATTATGATTTTGTGACTTATCCTATATTGGCCTTTCATTGCTTATCCAAATGTGCTTTACATGATAATTTTTCCCTAGCTTGGGTATTCTTGAGGAGTTTGCCCTTGAGAATTTCTTCCCTTCATTCTCCTCCATTCTCTTGTCTTCCATCTCTTCCACTAGCTTGCTAATCCCTCTTGTTCTCCACCTTGCTAGACATTGGAACTGCACGATATGATCTTTCTTGGGAGTTTGCAATGGAAAAAGATGCTATCAAGTATACCACGTATCAGAACCAGTATCAGAACAAATATCAGAACTAGTATCAGAATGAGTATCAGAACAAGTATCAGAACCAGTATCGAAATAATTATCAGAATCAATATCAAAATCAGTATTAGAATGAGTGTCAGAACAAGTATCAGAACACCTATAGAAGCTACACCTTTCACTTTAGTTTATGGGTCTGAAGCGGTACTGCCTATTGAGGTTGAAATCCCATCACTCAGAATCAGAATGCATGGTCTAGTAACTGATGATGACTACAGAGTGTCTAGGTTACAAGAACTAGAACTACTAGATGAGCGTAGACAAGTAGCGTATGATCATCTCAGAGTATATCAGAAGAGAATGTCTAGAGGCTACAACAAGAAAGTCAGACATAGAGAATTTCAAGTTGGTGATCTAGTCTTGAGAGAAAATCCTAAAAATCAATCACATCGAGAACGCAAGGGGAAGTTCGAACCCAATTGGCTGGGTCCCTTTGTCATCACTGCTACTTTTGGCTCTAGTGCTTATCAACTCTCAACGACTGAGGGAGAACAGCTCCGAGAACCAATCAACGTTCTCCATTTGAAGAAATTCTATGCCTAAGGCATTTCGTCTATGGTAAAACTTCCTGAAAAAAATCTTAAAAATTAGAAAAAGTCCTGAAAAAATGAACATCTTGGTGAAAACCTAGCAATAGGCGCCTTGATGATTCACAAAAAAATCAAAAAATATAAAAAATTCAAAAAAAAAATTGAAAAATAAAAAATACAAAAAAAAAGAAAAAAAAGAAAAAGTACCTTGGTGAAAACCTAGAAACAGGCGCCTTGGTAGCAAAAATAGAATCTCTGCCAAGATGGTGAAAACCTGGCAAACGGGTGCCACTTGTTCAAAATGCTCCATCTATCAGTGCAATCTTGGTCTTTCCTAGCTTTCAGTCTTGCTTTAGTTTGTACATATCTCCCGGTTTGTTTTTGCATTTCTAGTTTTCAATAAGTCGGTCTGTACACCAATCAACTCAAGCGTCTGTATCCTATCAATGTTTAACACTTGGAGGCAATCAATGTCATATCCTATGGTCTCCCATGTATCTTAGACGGATCATATCCAGTCAGAGTCCTTTGAAGCTATATTTGGTTCAGTCAGTCAGTCCCGTCTCTAGAAAAGATTTTGCATCTACAACAACGCAATCAACATCAAACACAAACTGAAAACAATCTATGCTTTTTTACATGCTTTTATCTCCTTCTATGCTTACTAATTTGCATTGAGATTTTTGCATATTGTGTCCCTTCGAGCTCTTCGATGATGTTCTTTATAGGATTTAGAGAGTGATGACTGGGGGCATAATCTTTTCTTTGTCTTCTGTTTGTATGTGAAATCTAACAACTTTGAAAATTTTGGATTGAAATGGTGTCCGACTATAAGAGCCTCTATCTCGAATTGGATGGCCATGCGTACCTCGACCATTGATACCCAAAAAATTCAGAGAAATTTGATCTAACTATTGTCTTTTTGAGTAAGTTCTTTCTCCTACTGTGGAACGCGATCTTGCCTAAGGATGTGAATGATAAAGGGTCACTACGGGTAATTCACATTGGATTTAGAATGATCTCTTGACTGTTTGATGTGTTTGCAATGCAAAGAGTATTCAGGTCATCACGACGTTCATGTTTTGATGCTTCTACAAATTGCTATATCAAAATGGACATGATATTTAGGTCATCCTAGCGTTTATGCCTTGGTGCTTATATCTAATCCGACATTTCGAAAATAAAATCAATATTCATATATCCATGGTTGTTGACCAGTGGGTGTTGTATTGATTCTTGCGCATACAAATCGATATTCATATGTCTATGGTTTCATAGCTAGTGGGCATTGTATTGATTTATCTGGTTACCTAAAAGTTCAATGATGATAACAAATTGACACATGATCAGTGACTAGGTCCTAGGTCTTAAGTTGCATTTCATTTTGCATGTCTCTTTGCATTTTGCATGTTGCATGATCTCACAAATTGCTTGAACACTTAAAAGATTCTTCAATCACCTCTTCCAATCTAACAAGAGCTGAATCTTACATGAAGGTTCCTCCAACGAAATAGCAAGTAGAATCCTTTGTCAGGATCAAAATTCAAATCTGAGATCGTTTAATATGTCAAAATCGCGATTTAAAATTTTGGGCCCAGGACAGTCTACTGCTTGCATAATCGACCTTCAATCATCACAGAGATCTAGTATTCAACTTAACTGATTATCTAACATCAAACTATCAAAATTTCAACTTAGTCAACCATGGTCAACTCATGGTCAAACCTAGTCAACCTTAGTCTCCAGGACCTCTAAACGATGCAGAATGCATTTACTGGACGTGTTTAACCACTTCTCAAATCAATTAACATGCTTCTAAACTCTCAACGCTGACTTTTCTTGTCAGATTTCAATTTTAATCCTGAAGGGGGCATGGTATTGCATATCATTCAAAGTCTGTACTCAAATTTGAAATCATATCTTTATGGAAATCAATTTCTATCAATATCTTTCATCAGTGATCAAGACAAACAATCATGTCTAGTTGCTGATTCATCAAAAGTCCTCATCGCTCGGGGCAAATCTATCATCACTTGGGGCATATTAGATTCGTCGATCCATATCAATCTGGTATTCTCCTAATCTTGTAAACTATATCAGTTTTTGCAACCATCAGATCATAGTGTTCTTTCCTTGGTTCTTCGGCAACTAAAGGGTTCAGATGTGATACCTGCTAGTTCTGCTAAGACAATCGAGTCTAGAACGGGTCACTCACTTCTTTGCAATCCTAAGGTTTGGAATCAGGCATTTTGACATTTTTTCACAATCATAGGTTCATTGCTGCTACAGTGAACATTATCTTTGGTCATTCAGGAACTATTATCTCCATCTCAAATCAATATCAATCAGCTTCTATCTCATATCAATTATCAATTTCAAACATCAGTTTCATATCTTTATCAAACACAAACTTTCTTTGAACCACTGCACTTCGCACAGTAATTCAAAGAGGGGCAAAATGTAATACCTCAAAAATGGGCTATAAGTTCATTAATATCCTGCATCTACATATCGAACAAAATTGACATCAAAGTCCTAACCTAAGGCACATCTAAACATCATCGAATCATAATTGATTATCTTAAATTCTGCATCAGGGAATATTCCTAGCAATATTCCTAATCATCATAATTATCTTTAATTTTATAATTATTTGGCAATAAATCACATTTATCCTAAAGTTTGATTAATTGAATATTTTCATATTTAATTAATTAGATTTAATATTTACCACTTAATTGTGTAATTAAATTTAATTCTATCTATTATTAATTGTATTATTTAATTTTGACAATAAATCTAATATCATATGAATAATTGATTAAATTCTTATTTAATTAATTAAAGCAAGTTGTCATTATTTAATAATATAATTTTTAATAAAAGTTTGATTAAATAATTGATTAACCCATAAATCAATTGTTTTATTTTTAAAAGCAGTTAAGTTGGAAATAAATCACTTTATTATTAAATTAATTCATAAATAAAACATGCACAATCATAAAAGCAGACAACTATCAATTATCAATTAAAGCTAAACTCTATTTTGAGTTAAAACTGTGCTTTTGCATGATTTTTGTGACTTAATTATCTGTTATTTAAAAATAACTCAAAAATCAACCTGAGTTATTTGAGTGATTTATGGCTTTCTTTCACAACCTCCAAAGCCTTGGATTTCTATAAAAATAAGGCTCATCTCTTCATAATTCATCTCGCAAATTGCAAACTTACTCTACAGGAATCATAGCATATCAGATTTGGAGAATTTGCACAATTGGAGCTTGAAAGATAAATTTGAGGATTCGAAGCTTTGTGAGATCAATTTCAAATTCATAGCTTTCATATTATTGTTAGAATCTTCATTCTCATATCATATCATTTCTAGATTAGCATTGCATATCAATTTTCATATTAGCATAGATTCATATCAGTTTTTATCATTCTTATTGCATAGAAAATATAAAAAAAAATAGATTAATTGCATTCAAATCCTTTTTTTAGGTGTCGTCTAGGTCACTGATCTCGATAACAATTTGAGAACATTAATCTCGCACCTACTAGAAGGCAGTAAATCACTTGGTTAAATTAGATTTTAATTTTGCACTATTTTGATTATAGCTAACCTCTAATGTTTTACTGAAGTGTTGTGTCTACAGATTAGGTACAATTTTCACACACACAAAACCTTCATGTGAAGCCATCACTGATGAGGCCCATCCATCACTCTCATTTGTCATTTGCCTTTCGTACATTGATCCTCTTCCCTCTCCTAGCATCATTGAGTCCCTTCCATCTGAAGTCTCCATCCAATGCCTACCAACATTACCTCCTCCTAGTATTATCCAAAGCATATCTAATGAGCCTCATGAGTTCACCCTTCTTCCTGCCATCACAGCTACAGAATCTTCCATCCTTTCATCCATACCATCTGAAGAGTTCTTCCTTCTTCTGAACATCACAGCTACAGAATCTCCCATCCTTCCATCCACCCCCTCTGAAGAGTCCATCCATACATCCCCCGTCACTCTATCCACACAAATCCTATCATGTCAAGATCTTTCCCAAAAGAATGTTGAAGTACCCATTGAAGATAATCAAGATCCAATCCTTTCAGTTCCCCCATCACATGTTCTATTGCTTCCATCACCCCCAATCCAAAATCCTACAATCCCAATTCCTCCAATCCAAGATCCTATCATCCTAGTTTCTCCAACTGAAGATCCATTACCATCCCCCAATCCCAGTCAAAATCCCACCATCATATCCTCTCCTCTTGAGGATCTTCCAATCCAAACTATCCCACTGCCATCACTCTATCCTCTTGGATCACTTACATTTGTCAAAGGCAGTCCACTTGAAGCAGAAAAAATTAGTTTCATATCTTCCATCAGGGAACCAAAAACTGGATGTTTATCATATTCCCCAAGTCAAAAATATCCTTGTTTGGATAAAATGCTCAAGAAATGGAATTATCAAGGCAAAGGCCTAGGCTCTTGTGAACAAGGAAATCTGGAGCCCATTCAAGACAAGAAACATCCAAAATCATGTGGAATTGGTCATACACCAGGCGAAGGCACTTCCTCCAGAAATGTTGGTACAACTAAAGCTAAATTCAAGCATCCTTCCAAACCCACCATCACATCTCCCAAAACATACAATGCTATTCCTCCTCCTCCATCATTATGGCCCAGGACAACCTATCACATTCCTCCTTCATTCTCTAAATCCATTTTGGGTCCCTATGTCCCAAAATCTTCTAGCACATATCCTCTACATACCAAATCCATTTTGGGACCTTACATCCCAAAATATCATCCCCCATCTTATCCTACTCAGTCTTTCATCCAAAATCCAAACATCCCTAGTCGGGATCAACAAAGGCACATGTTCATATCTCCTATCTACCAAACTCCATCCATCTCCCCATCCATATTTTCGCCATCCCGCACATCTCCTCATATTCATTCCAATGCTCCTTGCAATTTGGATGCCATATCAAATATGCACAAAGGGAAATATCCACAAAAATTCAAAGATTGCCATGTCCAGCCTAAATGACATGGTCAACCAAAGCAAAATCCACTCAAGCAATCCAATGCATCCCAATGGCCACAAAGGCCCACCAAAGCTAAAGCAAAAATGATGTGGATCCCAAAGCAAAAAGATGTAATGCATCTAAAAGAAACATCCACAATGGCATCCAAAGTTGCTAATCCCCCAGCTACTCAGTCTTCTCCTCCATCTCCTAAATCTATTTTGGGTCCCAAAGATCCTTAATCTCCTAGCATAAATCCTCCATCCTATCTACCTCTATCTTCCGAAACCCATCCACTTCATCCATCTTCCTTGCAACATGTGCCAATGTTGATCCTGACAACATCCCCCTATCATGATCACTTTCCATCTTTCCATCCAAACACTTTCTACCACCATATTTCCCATCTACCCCATCTCATCCATGCCTTTGCATAATCCATCCATCCTAGCAAAGTTGTACCAACATCCAGAGAAATCAGAAAGGTAGCAACAAATTAGAAAAAGTCAGCAACAAACATTAGAATATCAGTGAAAAAATCAAACAGAAGGTCAACATCAAATCATAAGGTAGTACCAAATCAGAGAATCAACAATAGGTCAAAAATCAATTAGCATATCAATGAAAGATCAACACAAAGTCAGTAGAAAATCAGACAAATCCATAAAAATTGGAAAAAATCAAGAGAAAAGTATCAAAAAAGAAAAGAGAAAAACATTCGTTCAATGGTGAAAACTTGGCAATTCAAGCGCCTTGGACAAGTACCATGGTGAAAACCTGGCAAACAGGCATCATGCGTAGTTCCCCCCAATTCCTTTCTGCAGTTGGGGGCCATTCCCTTCTATCACCTCTTATCCAACATCTCCTCCATCCCATTTGTCTCTCACCTCCTTCATCCTCCTTTGGATCTTGATGACAAAACAAATACTACCAGGTATACATGCTTTTGGGCACCTTCTTGGCATCCATCACACCTTTCAGCTACATATTCTCTATCCAATCCATTCATCCTAGCTTCCATCTACCTTCCTCATCCTCTTGTTGGCATATCTTCCATCCAAGCATACCCCATGCCTCTGAAAATACATGAACTATCCTAAACAGGGGGCATCTTATTCATTGGTAACATATTCCTTGGAGACTATCTTTCATCCAAAATCATCCTTCTTCCAATCCTTAAGCAAATCCACCATCCAATCTCCCCAAGCATTCCTCTATCCAGATCCCTCAGCAGTTCCTCTAGCATTCCATCTTCCAATCTTCAAGCAAATCCACCATCCAATCCTTGAGCATTCCTCTATCCAGATCCCTCAGTGGTTCCTCCAGCATTCCATCTTCCAATCTTCAAGCAAATCTACCATCCAATCTCCCCAAGCATTCCTCTATCCAGATCCCTCAGCGGTTCCTCCAGCATTCCATCTTCCAATCCTCAAGAAAATCCGCCATCCAATCTCCCCAAATCTTCCTCTATCCAATCCTCAAGCATTCTTCCATCCAAATCCAAATCTTCCTCCATCCAAATCTCCTAGTAGTTCCATCATCCTCATCCCTAGCATTTTCCTCCATCTTTCCATCACCTGGTATCTTCCCTTGTCATTGGTATCTAGCTATAGGCTAACCTCATTGCAATCCAATGCCATTCATCCCTATCCAAACATTCCTAGTAGTCTTCTAGCAATCTTCCAATCCTCTCCACATCCTCTAGCTATCCAAAATCCAACATCCAAGATCAAGCCAACCGATCAAATCACATCCTTAGTCTTGTAGCAAGCCTTGATCTCAATCCGATCATCATCGTTGGGATATGTCCTTCCCAAGTCTATGTCATTTTAGGACACATCGTCACCAGTCCATCTTGGCCTTCCAACCCAACTGGGGCATCATCTTTCATATCTTTGGAGTTTCAGCTTCACCCCCAGGTTCTTCCTATCCTCAATCCTGAGCTTCTGTACATATCCATTGTATATCTTTTCCCGTCCATTGTACATATCCTCGCATTTTGTTGTACATATCCTTGTTAGTCCTGCAGTAGCACTTGACCAGAACACCTTGTCCTACCCAGCCTTGTACTTCAGCAACATCAATTGTCGACTATCCTTGATCAATGTGACTATCTTTGAACCACATCATTTGCCAATCAGCAACACAACATTCTCCCCCACCAGCATAGGGTCCGCATAGATGTATGCTTTTGTTTTGTCTGACCTAAGCCTAATCATGGGTCCCCTTAGTTGTATCCTTCTTGTTTGACCCAATCTTCCACCAAGCACACTAGGTCCATGTCGATGTATCCTTCCACACGTTCAAACCAATCTTCCCGCCATCAATCAAATAAAATCTCTCTCCTTGGCAAAGTTTGTCTTTTGGAGTTATCATTTTGACCTTGGATTTTTTCCTTTGGGTCTTGTTAATCTTTTATGGCTTCTCATTGTTCTCTACTCAAAGTCACCACGATCCTTTATATCATGGTGCGCTGTGCATGAGGATAATCCAAGGCAAGGTCTTTTGATCTTTTGCTTCTGCCTATGAGTCAGTCGTGTGTTTGTGGTTTCTTCAGCATCGTTTCCACCATGCCTCCTTCGGGTTTCATGTGTGATGCTGGGGAAACCCTACGTGTCTTTTTAGCGCCAGTCCTATGCAACGCTGGTGACAAGGCCTCGTGATCCCAGTATCCTTGGCAGGTCTCTAGCATTGCTATATTAAACTAGGTTGTGCTCTCCACATTTGCACTTGGAGCTTCCCCAAATCCCCTGCATCTTGCATCATATAGATTAATCTTGCATCTTGCATCTCTCATGTAGCTGCATCCTATATTTTGCATTCCATCTCATCTTGCATTCACCCATCTTTGCTCTTGGAAGCTTGGTTATTTATCTCCCCTGCTTCCTCGGTCCTTCCTTCTCTATTTTCTTTCGAGAAAATTCCACAACATTTACTCCTTGCGTTATTTTCTCGAGGGGGCACAACCCATCATTCCTCTAAATTCTAGCCTGGGGCATTTTATTTTCTTGTCTTTGACGCCATGCCACTTGCGGCATCGCATCAAAGAGGGGCAAAATGTAGACACCTAAAAATCTTTTAAAAAATAAATTATTTTTATTTTTCTGAAAAATCTTTGATGACATCATCATTTATTAATTAATTAATTTATTTATTTTTATGTCATTAAATCCCTTTACCTTAATTAAAAATATTTAATTAAATAATCCCTCCCAAAAATGTTTAAATCTTATTTAAACATTATCTCCCTATTTATTAATTATTTAATTAATAAATTAACCAAAAATCCAAAAAATAAATTATTTATTTATTTTTTCCCAAAACCTTGCCAATTTCATAAAGACCACTAACCTCTTCTAGAAAGTCTTCATCCTTATCCCCTTGACTCCAACTTTAACCTTACCCCAAACTCTAACCTATCATCTTAACCCAAACCTTTCCAAAAGCCTATAAATACCCCTCCTTTCTAAGAGCAATCCATCCACTTTTATTTTCAAGTAATAGTAATCTTATAATGCCATTTTCATGTTAGATCATAGCTTAAAATCAACTAACTATTAGATTTCATTGTTTTCTTCAAGCTTTTTAGCACATCATAGCTTAGCAATAATGAATTAACATAGTTTCTTTCATTGTTTTGCATAGCATATAGCATCAAACCTCCATTAAAGCATTATTTTGAGTTCTTGAAGCCTTAGGGGCAATTTTGGGTGTTCTACTCAATATTGTGCCACTTTTTGGGATTTTCATGAGTCTCAAATCATCTTAGAATGCATTAGAGTATGCTCCAAGTGCTTAGAGAGCACACCCACATCCCCTTAAGCAAGAGCAAATCAAACAGTGCATGGGCGCATCTGTTTTAGCTCAATCTGAGGTGGCTTAGCTTAGTTGTTCTTGTTTTGGATTGATTTCATGTTAGATTAGAACTTAACGTTTGACTGATTTGAGCCTTTCAAAATAGATACAGATTAGCCTTGCTCACACTTAGAAAATGAAATATATTGTAATGCCCTGCCAAGGAACCTGTGACGACAACATCTAAACTAACATAATAATGTGGCAATTATGTTGTTAAAATAAAAGTGAATAACAAAGTACAATTATGATTTAATGTACAAAATGATAAATGCAAAAGTAAATTAAATTAACACTTAACATTAAAATCATGAAATTATTAAGTAGATATTATCTCATCTCTTTCCTCTAGGGTCCACCCGACATCACTACCTAAGCAACATAACTTACAATTTTTTTTACCTAATTAAACCCATATGGAATTATGTATTGATAATTATGAATGACATCATTATAATATTTATAAGTTTATCTAAGAACTCCGAATCAAAAGTTCCTAACCCATTTGTTACATGATCCTATGTATTATGTCAATGTCATCTATTTAAATCACAACCACTTATTATGTTTATAAGTACATAAGCACGAATACAATTACATCATCAAAAGTACACCTACATCTTTTCTTATGGAATATCTCAATACATCAATAAGTAAAATGACACAATATACATAAAATGGTACATAAATATGATGAATCATCTCCAAGAAGAAAGAATGTGGAAATAGAAAATATGAACCATCCAAGAACAGGGAAAATACCATAAGACCTTAATAGAAGAAGAATCGCTACCACCCGATCATGTGGAACCTTGAGGCCCACTCTACCATGTTGAGGAGATAGACACCAAGCCCCACACACACAAACATCTAAAAGTAAGGAATGGATGGTAACAATTTATAAGGATGCAAAGTAACACAAGGTTCTCAATTTTGTTTTAAATGACAACTACCTTAGACAACCAAAACAAATGGAGGAAAACCAGGGAAGTATCATCACATAGCCCTTCCTCTTAGGTTATCCTGGATGGTCTCTCTAGATCCATGCCCCCAATTAAGATCTTATGTGGAACATGATAATTCTTTTGTGTGGATAAGGAAATTTGATCATGCCAGCTCAATACATCCCACAAACGAACAAGCATCATCTCCCACTCCCATCCTAAGCCTATATTAGCACTCAATGCATGGGTGAGGCACTAATAATTATATTTTTAATGCTATGCCCAATTAATTTTATTAGGTTATTTCTTAATTACTCAACCCATAATGGATTACCCTGGAAGGCCACATTAGGGCCCTAGGCCCCATTGTGAGTCAATTCCCCATTATGCTCCTAGACAACCTACCATTAAAACTTATCAAAGAAACAAAGCATATGCTACAAATGATAACAATGACATGCCAATATGCATCAACCTTATCTAGATCCATTCCCACAATTAGAACCATAGGATCCCTATGAATCAGTCATCACACAAGCCTTATGCAACACACATACATACTAGATAAATCAACCTATGAGATCGTATGTATTCAAACATATACAAGAATACATGAATACACAAGTTTGAAAATGTCACCACACCTTAACCTCTTGTAAGGAAAGATAAACAAATACTCCAACCTAATGATTAAGTCACCCATTCCAATATTACATTACATTATTCATGATACTCTCTCTCTCTCTCTCGCTCTCTCTCTCTCTCCTTATATATATATATATATATATATATATATATATATATATATATATATATATATATATATATATATATATATATATATATATATCAAAATCTACTCAAATTTTTAATTATAACATATCCAAATCAAATAAATCATTAAATAGATTCCATTCCTAATGTAATAAAAATAGTTCCTACATAAACATTTACTAAATAAGATATATATACATATCCCATATATTCATAACATCCATAACTTAAAATCTAAACTTTATTTATACACATAATAAAATAAATATATAATACATGAATTGTTATTAACATGATTGACTAAATAATCTGCACATATACACTACATTACTTACTTAAACTATTTATAGACAACAAATAAATTAAGGCCAAAAAAACTCAGAAGTCTATGGTAGAGAACAATGAATAGACAGACTCCAAAACATAGTTTTCCCTTGGTCAAAGGCAAACTCAAACCTACTCCAACTCTCCACTACAATATATTTTTAATGAAATCAAACCTCTTGGAAAAAAAAGCATTTTCCAAAGTAATATGCATGTGTTTCAAACACAAAATAAGAAAAACCCCCAAGCTTGGTTGAGAAATTTAAAACGCAACTTTAAGGACCAAAAATGCCTGCAAAGAAGGGCCAAAACTAGTGTCAAAGCGTGGGATAAGAACAAGTAAAAAATCCATTATATTCAACAAGTCCATGGTGATGGAGTAGATAAGAAAAAATAAAAGACATTAAACTCCAAATGGCAACTATGATCTAAGAAAGCAATTCGATCCAAGCAAGAAGATAAAATAGAGAGATAGAATTAGTTAGGATATTGTATACTTATTACCATATTTCTACAATAAATCTTAATATGCATAATAATACTTTGGTTATAATTTAATATAAATATCTAAACACATCAATATGAATTAAGATGTATGTAGGTATGTATGTATGTATGTATCCACCATGCAAGATAAAACTGATGAAACTATCAAGCCAAAATCACATATTCAAACCTGGGTGATTGGATACATGTCGCCTTGACATATCCAATAGGATAGGATAACACGATAATTATCCTTACATAGGACAATGAATTAGGTTAGGTTTAGGTTTGGGCTTTAATGCTACATCCCTTCTCTGCCATTGAGATATATATAGGCACAATCAAACATGCTAAGTTAGGTGAAGTTGATGTTTGGTACTTGCAAATCTAAATCACAAAGAAAAACATGTGCATGTATACACATTGTGTCTAATCATAATAGGCAATAAAGGGGAATCGAGAGATTGATTGGGCCTCACAAGTGAGTAACATGACTTCGTCACTCTTCATACAAACACATCAAACAATAAATATGTATAGATATAATCAAAGCATCTGAAGATATATGGGCTAGTACCTTGGTAAATCATAATCAAATGCATAACCATCACATTCCATAAACATGAATATAAACATCATCGAAACATAAGCATGAGATAGCATAAGCAATGGTCCTATCAATGTCAATGTATCCATCATAAATAACATCGAAACATTATAAGATAGAAACAAAACATTATAAGTTTTTTAACACATACATAGCAAGGTCCTAAAAGTGTTCAACTACATAAAATAAAATGAAAGCATGTGGAAGGATAATATAGATGTGTTGAAGGATAATACCGATTGCAGCTTAGAATTTATGAATTACAACTCAAATTATTTTTATTGTGTTTCAGAATAGGTCAATTACATCATTTTCTCTATGAGTTGTCTTGTGTGAGTGTTGGGTGAGTTCATTTAGTTATTAAAAAACACAATGAAGACACAAGACCCTTGAAAAATTAGGTTAAACGACTATAGGCCTAAATTAGCCCAATTTGACTCTATTGGTATTGACAAAAAATAAAGCACTTTGAAAACATGCACTACCTAGGCTAGATTGTGAATACTACTTGTTGATTCCCTAATTGGATTACTCCATATATTGAGACAAGGCAAATGGCTAGAGAATCAAGTGTCACTAGCTCCCCTCCATGACACAGGAATCACTTGACCTTGTACCCAAAAGACTCGGAGACCTTATGAACCAAGGTATTCCTATTGTGACCCCAAAATAGTGGGTTACACTTTTTTGACATGCTGATTTTTGCTGAAATAACATATTTTTAATAAAATATGATGATTTAAGCCTTGAGAGGTTCCATTTGAAGGAATTTATTACAAATGGTTAGCTCAAAGCCTCTTAGATGAAAAAACATTGATATAACATCTATACTCGCATTCATACCTACAATGGAGTCTCCTTCACACCTATTAAAATGCTGACAAAAATCACTTTGACTTTATCTTTTGGCAGATCAAATGAATCTATTTGACAGACCTATCTATGTAGTAAGGTACTACTGAAAAAAATCTTTCCAATGATTATAATGTTAATAAATATTAAGTCTATTATGACTTTGTATTTTTAGTTTTACTAAACATAGATATTTCACTGCATGTCTACCTCTATGTTTGATGCTTATGGAAAAATAGTAAATGAGAGAAAAAAAATTTAAAATATCTATGCCCTAAGTATTGAAGTTCTCTTTCTATAAAAAAAATAAAAATGAAATTGGACAAATACACGACAAATTATAAGCTATGTAGTCAAGGTATGTCAAAATTACAGTTTAGTCAACTTCAAACGTTAATAAAATATGCAGTAATCATGATAATGTCGTCAAACCAATTGCATGCCCTCAATATGGATGTTACAAAACTAAATTCAAAAGAATCACATTGATATCTATTTTAGAAAAAAAAAGTTATGCTTTATGAAAACAATCTAACTCTTTGAAAATGACATTTTCAGCAACATACCAGTTTTCGTGGGAGAAAGAAAAACTATTCAAATCAATTAAAAAATAAAAATAAAAAATATATTTAGAATCTAGACGAAAAATCCTAAAAGGCTCTAATTTACTTTATCTTCTAATTTCAAACAGTTTAATGACAATATGCATCCGAATCTGATTTTTTTTTTCAAAATGGAGAGTTCAATGTCCGTTCAGAAAAAAAAGTGTAACCCACTATTGTGGGTTCACCCAACAGTTTTGAACAACAATGAATAGTATTTAATGGGGTGGCTTTGAAGGTCCAACCTCCTACACTAAAAAGTATACGGTTTTTTGGCCTCTACAAAATCAGTTCATAGTGGGGGAACTTTTGAGGTAATTTAGGTCTCTATACAAGTGGTACGTAGCACATTTAAGTGATATCCCAAGCTTTAGAACAAGGGTTTTTACACACCTCACACACAAGCACCAAGTGATTTTTACTGTCGTCAAGACCTCAATGATATGTGTGCATGGATATTGAGTGAAACTATCGGTATAGAGAGCAACTACACCTTTTGATTATAACTTTAATCAAAACCACTAGTATTTATATAACAAATCAAAAAACTACCTAATGCAGAGGGAAGGTGATGGACTGCAGTATGCACAAGAAGTTTCAGAAACTTGAGAGGTTTAGGCACTTTGCTTGTCCAAAAACCTTCAATGCTTCAAGGACTTGGTTTATCAAGGACTTTTACAAATGGTTTATAAAGGTTGAGTTTGAATTTACAATACCCCCCCCAAATGGATACAGTTGACGTTGTAGGCTAGTAACAGTTTTGATGCAGTAAACTCCAAAGTTCAAAAAGTAACTCCATTCACAAAATGTTCTCAAACTATTTCAAAAACTTAGTAACATTCCTGCAACAAGCTAGAATGTATATGATCCCTGTTCAATGCATGTAAGCTCACCAAATCACAAAACAATACCACTCACTGTTTAACCTTATCTCTCCAGACTCTCAACAGAGTCATAAAATGATTACAAATGGCTAGATCCAGAATAATTAAATTCACAGCCCTGTGACACAGAAAACCCAACTTTGAAACCCAAATCTTTCTAGTTAGTGCCTTTTGAAGTTCTGCCTCAACTCACCTTCAAATCCAATTGATGATTGAACTACTTTCAAGTAAATCTAACAAACTGTTTTAAAACATAAAGCATCTACCTTATGTGGACAGACTACACTCTGTCATACCCGATCCATCATTCTCTATCGATTTCTTCAAAACCCGATCTCTGCACTCCTTTGAATCAACTTGATTCTGGTTGCATCTTCATCGACTATGATTCATCCTTTTCAATTATAGATTGAATGCCTTCTGTGGACACCCGACCCCTGCTATATCTTAACCTCTATTCTCACTGTTTTAACCAGCAACTACACTTCATCCCGTGCGGTCTGCACATACTCAGGTTAGCATGTTGTAAAGTACAAATTAGTAAGCGTCATTCCATGAATTAGGCCTTATTTATTCATGAAATGACCATCCTCACTTCTAACTCTACTGCAACAGATCAATAAGATTTAGTTCACCGTTCTATAATGTAACAATCTTTCTTTGACAATGTTTAAAACTTTCCACAAGACAAATTAAACATTCAATGAATGCTGTTAATACATAAGTCAATCAAACTGATCAAATCGAGGTGATTTATGAACTCTGTTAATGCATAAAGAAATCTAAAATGAATCGATTTAAGATTCTAACAATAATATTGAATTGCAGTCTGAAAACTTCTTATCTCATTTCATTCACCGCGGTATACATCAGTTTGTTAATACCTTTTCCCACACACCAGTCTGTCCCGTCTTTAACAGAGACTCACTTCCCCTAATAAAAAGACCCGTAAATGGATCATATAACTGTTCAAACTAAAACAACCAACTTTCTTCAATTGGAGCTTAGTTGAAACAAAATCCTAAATACTAATGTCCCCTTAAACACATTCATAGCCGTTTATAACAAAAAGGCTTTATTGTATAGTTGACTCTAACTAAAAGTTCCTATCCCACGCCTAATATAGACTTTCTTAAACACAGATTTAAAAGTGGACATCATTTGTCCATTACAATCAACAATTGGTCCTTACGAGGACATCATAAAATGTATCCATAAAAGACATTATAAAGTTAACACAACATTGCATTATTGGAAGCCCATAATGGGTACTAAAATCTCCCAATTGATTTGCTGACCGGAATCTCCCAATGTGTGAAGTGCTCCTACACCACTACCACTTAGGTTGTTCCATTGGGTAAGTAATTTTTCCCACAAGGTAGGCCCTTTTCTTAAAAAGATCTTTGGGCATTGTTGTCACCTTTTCATGCAACAGTAGGTCCACCCATGAAGCACAAACATGAAAAACAATTTAGGAACAAGGGTTCTTTAATCTTTGATAAATCAAAATATGATAGATAGACACATAGGTTTAGAAGTTTTCCTTTGATCTTGTCCTCTTGAATCCCATGCCACATGCTAAAGATAAAGATTAGCAAACCAAAAACCCTATTCCAGGAAATGGAAAACTAGCTAGAAAACCAAAAAATGATCCAAAGCACAAAAAATAATAGAAATTGCAGAAAACTTTGTACTTGACTTTACCAGTTAATAACATTGTTTCCTTGGAGATTGTGGTGATTATTTTTGCAATTATGTGTTAGAAAGGAGCAATTGCATCATGAAAATTGGCAATTGCGTCATTTGATATGTGATTGTGTTGATTCTTTTGCAGCAAACAGAAAATAAAAAATCACTATAAAATACTAAATCAAATTCCAAAATAAACGCGTGTATGATTTAAAAAATTGTGGTGCATAATTTGTCAATTGCATCCAATGATATGTGATTGCTTTGAATGAATATGTATCCTACAAAACTAAAAAATACTCCAAAAATAAAAAAATAAAAGTTATTACATGTCAAGTTCATTGAATGTGAGGAGCTCCTAGAAAACTATAGCATTCAAAGCACTTGCAAAGAGGTTAAGGGATCCAACCACAAAAATATCCTACTATAAGAAAAATAGATCCTACTCCTTCAAAATAAAAAGACCAAAATCATAATAATTGCATCATTCACCAAATAATCAAAATAAATCAATACACATATCACCATAATTCCTCTCGTGTTTCTCTCCTTTTTGTAATGTAGGGCTCTCAAATTTTCTCCTCAATTGATAGCACACCAATTTGAGAATTGTGGTAATGAAATAATGAAGAATCACCTTCATTCTATAGAATTCGGGATTCTAATGAGCATTTCAAATTAAGAGGCATTGACTGGTGATGATGGCCAAGATTGATTATGACAGAACTAATTAGACAGATTACTCAAACTGATTGGAAGATGATTGGTTGCATGCCAAAATTGATTGATGAGTTAACTTAGCAAAATAATAGAGGACCGATTGCATGATAGAAGATAGAACAAATAATTGATTACATGAATTAGAAGACAAATTTGATTGAAGAGATGAACTTTTAGTTGGTGAGAGATAAGGAGGTAGGACTGAAGCAATAAATTAGCATTAAATAATTAAAATAATTATTTTATTTTGCATGGGAAAGAATAAATAAAATAATTTTTTATAACCATATAAAGTAATTTTTTAAAATGGCTTTGGGAGATGGTTGGTTAGGGTTTTCTTGAAATCATGGCAGATGATAGAAAATAGGATGGAAATGTAGTTGAGGGGTTCAGGATCATGCATGGCACCTTCCCTCTTGCTTGGGTTTGTGAGGATCAGATTCTTGGTACAACTAAGAGGCCATCAGAAAGGTAGACTCAAAATTAGAAGGAGTCAAACATTCATTCGTGTTTGAGTCCAAAAGATATGGTGTCTATACATCTGAAATCCTTCAAGGAGATCGAGAAGAAGTTTTGGAGAGTGAAGGAGTAGAGTAAATCCCACAAGGTGAGCTTGGAACCCACTCTCCTTCCACTTTCCTTGCATACTGAAAATGAGGAATGGTGTGATGTGATGGCTACAATGAAGGATAAGGATTTTTTCATGAAGTGGTGAGGATAATGGCCAGCTTATTTGAGGGTGGGGAAATGGTACAATGAACATTGGGGTAAGGATTTTACTATTAACACTCTTCCAAATAGCTTTTATTTGGTTGCTTGTCCAAATCCTTCTGATAAGAATTTTTTTTGAATAGTGGGTCTTTCATAATGGGAGGTTTAGGGTTTTAAATAAAATATTGGTTGCAAAATTTTGACCCCTTAAAGGCCATGATGGAATATATTCATGTTTGGTTCTGGATTTATAATTCTACGATTGAATATAGGCATCTTAAGACATTGAACCTAATTGGAAATAATATTGGGAGGTTTATTTGTGCAGATGATGAAATGGAAGAAAAGGACTTCAATATTTAATCTAGGATTTATTTTCAATGGAGACCGCACCCTCCTTTCACTTCTTTGATTAAACTCATCTCTCCAGAAGGAATCTAATTATAAAATATTAAAGTGGAGGAGGTTGTGGAGAATCATCATAAATGCAAAAGCTCAAAAAACATTATTGAAGATTGTATTGTTCTTGAGAAAGGGGAGGGTCTTGAGCTTAATAAGACTAAAGATAAAATCTCATAAATGTTGGAAGTTCTTGATGGCTCTCAAGTGTCGGGTGAAGGTGAGAAGTTAGGAAATCATGGGCTCCTTGAGACTATTGACTCAATGTTTTAAGCAGAGAGGTTGCCTTAGTCTTGCTCTACCCCTAGACTTTGTATGGATATTAACCCAAATAGGCTTATGCAGAGGGTCAATCCTTGTGAAGCTGGTGTGAAATATTATGAAATTTTAGCTAAGAATGGTATTTTAATTAGGGTTTCTATTCAGAGAACAAAATTAAATCCCCAAATATTTAGGAGTTACACCCCATGGTTTCCCCTCAGAAGAGGTGTGATGAGGAGTTTTTGAGAGATCATGTTGTGAAACCGGTTACAAAGTTAGAAGATCTTACCTCTGGAACCCATAATGTGTATTTAGTGGATGGTGGTGAGTGGATGCCAAAGAGGTTGGACCATGTACACTAGGATGCTAGAGAGGAGAATGATACTTTATGTGATTGTTGTCACAAAGTATTATTCCTAATGAAAATTTGAAAGCTTTTCAATCCTATACAACATGGGAATACTCTCAGGATGTGGGTATCCTATTCAAGAGTAGACCTCCATAGTGAGTTGGTTCTCCTAAATATAACCTAAAACTAAAACTTGACTGATAAAAGGGAAGGATGATATGCTAGAATTGAAATGATAACTGAAAGGTGATCCACCAAATGTCTAAAATCTTTAGAAAGCCCTAACATCTAATAAACTCGCAATGAACTTTGAATAAAAATCCCTATTTTCTCACAAATCAAATGAATAACTCAAATGCCAGCTTAATATGAAGGTTCAAGTTTTCAATATTTATAAAAAGGGAAACAAATATCTCCACAATTTAAATTATTGAATCTTTGTAACACAATCTATAACCTGCATTACATGAATTAATTTTCACCAAAAAGAATACTTGAATAAGATAACTAAAGGGTTTGCATGCAAACCACATAAATTAAATCTAACCCAAACACCCACCACCGATAGCACCAAATTTGAGAAGGAAAAGATCATTTTTCATTCAAAATGAAGGAATCACTACTACTATAAAATCTGAAAAAAATGAATGAGCTCCACACAAATATGCCTCAATTTGCAGAAGAAAATAATGGCAAATAAGAAAGAACTAAAGAAAATAATTACAATGCAGAACCTTATAGGAAGGTCTCAAACCCAAAAGAGGTGGAACTGAGCTTGAATTTTACTGGAACTGAACTTAAATTGAAGTTCATCTTTATTTCTCCTCCAAACTTAAAAAATTATCCTTTGGTAAAACTTACAGAAAAACATACATAAAAAAGGAGTGGAACTAAAAGTAACTAAATTTAAGTGGACTCAAAGTCCCCTTTACTCATGCATAATCCATGTATCATGTATGTTCATAAACTGATATCAAACCACTCTAAACTCACTCAAACCCCTTCAAAATGCATGTCAATCTCCACTTTGACCACTTGACTCGCAATTAACAGTATTTTTTATTGCATTATAAGGAATATTAATTGAAATGACTTATATTGATGTCAACTTAGTTAATATTTTATATTTATCACAAGAAAATAAAAATATATATCCTTAAGGCACAAGAAACCTCCTAGTCTAATTCCCAAGTGATTTATAACACATCACTAGGATTTTTTAAAAATAAAGCTTAATACAAACTAATAATACCTTGAAAAGGCATTATGACCAAAGTATTTGAATGAAATGGTGAAAAAGATAAAACTTAGATTAAAAAAAAACCTTTCTACTATTGGCCATTTAGGGTAAGGAAACCCTAAAACAAAAACCCGTCTCCTCATTTCATTTTTCTTTTCATTTTCATTTGTCTTTAGGCACTACCATGAGAATAGAGTTTACATATGCTTTGAGTGTTTCTCTCATTCTCTAAAGTTTTGTTGCATGTTTGGTACATTACAGGTAAGCATCCTTCATCTTTATCAAAAAGAAGAAAAACTTCATCAAACTCTGCTTGATTCAAGTTTTTTGAGGATAAAACATGGTTTCCTTTGATATATATTCTTGTATTTATTTACTCTCTATTTTTTGAAACTTGAAGGTTTGAGTTGTGCATTATTCTAGAAACCTGGGCATCTTCTCTATTCTCTTATATATTAGAAGCCTTGTCTGTATTTTCCATTCATGACTACAAGTTTTACCTGTGTAAAAAAACTTTGTGGCTTTGCACCTCTTTGTGGAGATATATTTATCTTGAAACCCTTCTATAAGTTCACCTGTAATTGCAAATAATCAAATTTATTTTATTTTATTTTAAGTTTTGTGAACACAAATGGTTTTCACCTTCTCTTGTGACTGTGGGTCATAAACACTGATATTTCTTCAATATCTGGTAAGCCTTTGTTACTTCAAGCTTTATTGAGGGTTTACACCTTTCTCTATGACATATGTCTCTGTACAATTAATATTTGAATCTTTGTGTTTGGATACATTTATTATGCCATGCCTTGGTCTTTCACTATTACAACAATGACATTGGGTTTTCTTCATGGCATGCACACTCCTTAAATTTGTTTGATTTACCTCTATTCTTAAAAATCTAGATAATGCTCTCCTAACACAAATTTATTCACCATCTTCATGTATTTGATGTCTTGCTACAAAATAGTCATTTGTTACTTCCTATCACTTCTTGAACATTTCCCTCTCAATCATCATGACCTCATTATTGATTGGATGTCACTTTTCTCCTTTGTGATTTGATCTCTTTTGAACTTTGTTATTTTTTTCCCTTCCCCTTTAATAGATTTGTACCCCTTTTGTTATTTATTTGAGAAAACTCCATTGTTTTGAAGGATCGTTAGACCACTACCATTTTCATGATTCTATGTTCTATACTTCTCCATGCCACAGAGACATCTTTGTATCTTTGGTATGGCTGTATTATTATAACAATGCACCTTATCTTGTTCTCTGAACATTATTATGCCATTTTCCCTTGATTGCATGTTCTTCTTGTGATAAAACATTGAATCCCTATGATTTTAGAATGAAAATATTTGTTTCATATTACACTATCCTCTCATGGCATCATCCTTCTTGAAATGTATCTCTACTCCATGAAGATGCTCTTAGACTATTTGTTCCTACTCTCAATGCCTATAAAAAGGTTGTAAAAAGTCCTCTAGGTGACTATCTTTTTCTATTATATTGTTGCATTCTATTATTACAATGCTTTCTTTGTGATTGATCCTTGTCTTGATTTTTTTATAACAGTGTACTCTCAAGACTGTATTCTTGGGTCCTTCCACACACTTGGACTTTCTTTTCTTATATTTAGCATTCTAACCTTTGTTTTTTATGATAATATGGTGTTATTAGACATCAATGGTGCATTGGTTGTCATAATAACATTTGACAATGATACATGTTGTCATGTACATGTTTTGACTTTATTGCTATTTGATTCATAGCAGCTCTTCCATCATTTCTTTATTGTTTATCCCAAGGCATTGCTCCTCGATGATCATTGCTTAAACTTAATGAATTATTCTTGACGCTTTTTTTCTTTGTTCTAATCTATCATGTTCGAAGATTGGAGATGTTTTCTTTACTACTATGTTTACTATCTTTTATAATTGATTTCTCTCTACCATTGTGATAGAAATGTCATTGTATAACAATGATATTTTCTTATGTCTTGATAGTATTAAAAAAATTTCCTCAATGGTTCACTATTCAGATACATAAACAATGTCTTCTCATTAGCTTTTGTCTATATGCATTCTTCTCTATCACTGATCTTTTACCATCCTTTAATGCTTCTTGTTGTAGCAGTTCACCATGTATTTATCATTGTACCTTAGTCTATTTTCCACTATTTTGATAGTGCCTAGATCACTACCTTCATGTGTATCATTATCTTATATATTGATGAAATATGTCGTTATTTTGATAGATTAATGAAAACATTATTTTGAGCCTTGGTGTTGGTTCTTTATGACAGTAGCAATGAACATTTCATGTCATTGTATTTTCATATTGCATTGTATCTTTCTATGACCACACTTTTTACTGTTGAATAGTCCTTTGAACCTCCATATCTACTAATGCTCTATAACAACAAATATTTGATATGGATCATTGATACTATTTCTTTGTTCGTATTTGACCTCCATAAACCCCAATCATGATCATTGTTTTCATTTATCACCTTAACTACCTCTCTAAGGAAATTTTATGTCTTCTCTTCAAGGTTATTTATGGTGTTCATGTGTTGTACTATTGTTACTTTGATGTTTAGAAAACTTTTGCATTCCTATCAATGATATAGATATTGTTGTTTATGACAGTCAAAATAGCCTTGTTCACTACTCTTTGAT
This sequence comes from Chamaecyparis obtusa, assembly GCA_027943335.1. Taxonomy (NCBI): domain Eukaryota; kingdom Viridiplantae; phylum Streptophyta; class Pinopsida; order Cupressales; family Cupressaceae; genus Chamaecyparis; species Chamaecyparis obtusa. Next base: position 370,736 of record BSBK01006586.1, read on the forward strand.
GTTGCACTCCTCTCCTCATTGAATATTGAAATTTGTCATTGCACGATTATTGTGACTGTCATAATGTTTCTATTAGCACTATTATTATCATATCCAATTGATCCTCATTATAGGACTTCTTTGTGTATGGTTGAGGCTTCTAGTATTTATTAGATTGTCACTCATGATAATGAATTGTTATTGTACATTTCATTGTCATTGGTTCATTTTCATGATATTCATTGTTCATTTTTGTTCATATCCATTGTTGTTTTCTCTTAATTAAATTATGAAGGTCTTCTCCTTGGTACATACACCATGTCATTAAGCATATTTTTTTTTGTTCTATTGCATTACCTATGTTATGCCATTAGTGTGTATCATGTAGTTTTGTGTTGTAGCCTTGTAACTTTATCTTTTCCTTATGTGACATTAATAAATATTCATATGATTTGTGCTTATGTTTTTTCCTATCCTAGAACATAGTTAACTATAACAAGATGATTGCATCCTCCACTTAATTGTGATCTCATTAAGGAGATGTGATTTGTTTTTAACAATGAATCAAAAGAATTTGTTGTTACAAATTATGTACATCTTCCTAATTAGACCATAATGAGATGTTTGATGCAAGAATTTTCACACCTTTTAATGATTAACCATGTTTGCAAGAGAATAACAACATGTTGGGTTCAACCCTTCTAGGAGCCCATTTTATCCCATATGATGTGATGTTATGATATCAACTTAAAGTATACAATAATGAACAATGATACCTAAACCTGCACATTCAACAAACTTGTTAGATAAAAATGATGAAGTTCTAATTGGATTTTTTTCTTTCTCTCTGATTCATACACTATGAAAATTGAATCTTCATTTACTAATATTTCATATAAATTGATGAGGATCCCTGAGCTCTCATACCCCATGTCTCTCTATTCATGCAAGTAACCTAGACATAGAAAAGCAAGTTGTAGAGAGAGGAGATGAAGATTCAACCTTACAACACGAGATTCTTCATTCATCAAGCAATGACGGATTCCCCCTTTCTTTAAATGTTATTTCTATAATTGTATATTTATTTTTTATAATATATTTGAACATATGAATAATAAAATACTTTTCTCTGAAAAGATATGATTTCTTTCTTGTACTTTCACTTATTTAGAACTATAAATCATTTAATAACATAACATTCATAAAAATAAATATTCTAGCAGAATCAAAACATATACCCCTTAGTCTTTTAGCTAAAAATACCTATCTAGATCTACCTAATTGAGCTAGGGAAAAATTTGGGTAACACTGATGGGGTCCAATTCAAGGACACCTGAATTTCCCCTATTAGAAACTTGGAGAAATCCTTCAAAGATGAAAGAGATTGTGATTCTAATTTTTGGGTCGATGATGATGATTCCTTGTCTAAGGATGAGGTTCCAACTATAGATAAATTGGGTTTGAATGTCATGGTAGTTATCCTAGAGAAAAGAAGTTTGGGCTTAACTTTTTCCTTGTCGGAAAAAATTAAGGTTGGGGATAAGAAGAGGAGTGCAAAATTTGCTAGAGAATATTATTGGAGATTGTTGGTTATGCTACAAGGAAAAGAAAATTGAGATTAGAAAAAGGCTATGCCTTTTCCTAGGAGAAATGAGGGTCCTATTGTGGAATGTTAGGGGTTGTAAGGCCCCTAAAAAAGTGTGCCTAATCAAGATTTTCCTTGATTACTTGAGACTGAAATTAATTTTGCAACAAGAAAAATAGTTTGAGGAGGATGATTTTAAAGATTTTAAAAGAAATTGGTACCAATGGAATTGCACCCTTGTGGAATTTAATGGGGCCTTAGGGGATCTCAAAGGTTTTTGGAATGACTCTAAGGTAGTAGTAAATTTGGTTAAACAAGGAAGGTATTGACAATGGCTTAGAGTTTTTTTCCAAACTGTTAAATGCATCCTTTTTTATCTTAAATTTTTATGGTCCCAACAACATGATTGGTAAAAAGGAGTTGTTGTAGGATCTCTTGGGGATTTTGAAATCTGATGAGGATTCCCTTTTTATTGTTGGGAGGAGATTTCAATGAAATCCATTATCCTATTGATAAAAGGGGAGGGCTAGGATAGATGGGGAAAGCTCAAAAATATTTTAATGATTCTTTTATAGATAATGGGTTGATTGAGGTCAACTTCAAGAAATGGTACTTCACTTGGACTAACAGAAGATATGGTTTTTTTAATATTGGTGAAAAATTGGATCATTTATTGCTAGTTGGGGAGTGATCTATGTCGCAATAGATTAGTGAAGCTAAAATTTTGCCAATATCTGGTTTACAACATTACTCTATTAGTATCACTTCTCAAGTTCAACATGCCCCTATGAGATGTCCCTTTAAATTTGAGAAAATGTACCTTAGGGTTCAAAGATTTAAAGATATAATGGCTAAATGGTGGATGTTGGCCCCTCGTAGAATTGGTAAAAGGGCCTTTATTTTCTTTACGAAGCTACAATTTCTTAATGGATTTCTAAAGTGGTGAAATGGGGAATTGTTTAAGAATATTTTTGTTGAAAAATTCAAGTTGGAAGAGGCTATAGGGATTCTTCATTCCAAAATCATTGCTTATGGGATGATGGAGCATGATTTTCAACAAGAGAAGCATCTAAATCAATAGTATGTTGAGGTCTTGGTTAGGGAGGATATCTGTTGGTGTCAAAATTTTTGTGAGATGTGGTTGAAGGAGGGTAATTTTTTCATAACTTTGTGAAGGCTATGAGGTTGTGCAAGTAAATTTTCTCCATCATTGATCACCTACGTAATGTGTTGCGTGAACCTGAAGCTGTCAATTATGAAGCGAACATATTTTTTAGTTGGTCTACTCATGGAGATAATCAAATTCTATATTATAATCATGATATTTGGAATGTTATTCCAATTTTCATCTCAGATGCCCAAAACCAAATGCTTATGGAGCTAGTCAAGATGGAGGAGGTCAAGCATGCTCTTTTCTCCTTGGGTGGTTATAAGGCCCATGGCCTAGATTGGTTCTCGACCATTTTTCTCCAATAATTATGGGAAGTGTTTGCTACTAATCCATGGGAAGTGGTGGAAGAGTCTAGGAGATGTGGGTTTGTTTTGAAGGGTTTTAATAACAATTTTATTTCCTTGATTCCAAAACGAGATGAGGTAAGTAACTTTAATGATCTTTTCCCAATTTTTTTGTTTAATAATGTGTATAAAATCATTTTGAAGGCTATTGAAAATAGATTCAAATTGGTTTTGAGTTCAATTATTTTGGAGGAGCTGAGTATCTTTTCTACTCATAGATCCATTTTAGAAGGAATAATTATTTATCATGAAGCAATTCACTCTATGAGAGCGGCTAGGACATAATGAATGATGATCAAACTCAATATTAGAAGAGCCTATAATGAGGGTAATTATGGATTTCTATTGCAAATGCTTAGGAAGTTTGGTTTCAATGAGAGATGGGTGGAGTGGATTGGGAGTTTCATTAATACTCCATGTTTTATATTCTTGTTAATGGGATCCCCCAAGGTTTCTTTAAAATCCAAAATGAATTTGACAAGGGGATTTGATTTTCCCTTTTTCTCTTTATCATTATGGGTGAAGCCTTGGGGAGGTTGATTGATAGAAAGAGAGAGGATATGATTTGGAAAGGTATTAAGGTGGTGAATAATATAGATCTTAATTTTTAGATAACACATTCTTGATAGGTAAGGCTTCCTTTATGGAAGCATGAGTTATGAAGGATACCATTGATAATTATAGTAGGATGTTAGATCTATGTGTCAATTGGAGAAAATTTGAAAAAAAAATTCTTTAACATGACAGAACAAAAACAAAGATAATTTTGCAGGATTCTTGATATGAAACTTGGTACTTTACCAAGAAAATATCTTGGTACCCCCTTGTTTGGGGGTGCCTGTAGAGATAATCTTTGGAAGAATATTGTGGATTGTTGTTTAACATAGATGGATGGGTGGAAGATTAAGTGGCTTACTTCAGCTAGAGTAGGATATTAATGTTGAAATTAGTGGTATCGACCATTCCTACCTTTATTATGATGTGCTTAAAGATCCCTCAAAAGTAAGTCAAGATTATTGGATAGAAGATGAGGAAGTGTTTTTGGAATGGAGCTAGGAAGCATAACAAAATCCCACTTTTAGCTTGGGAAAATATTTGTAAACTAAAAAGGGAATGGGGTGTTGGATTGAGATATTGGTATCTTATGAATGAAGTGATGGGTGTGAAGTTGGTTTGGAGTATATATTCTAACCCAAATCACCTATGGGTTAGGATTCTAAAGTCCAAGTATTTGGATTCAGAGAACTAGAGTATTTTTACTATTTTCAATGCTTCTATGGTCTTAGCTATTTGGAATTTCATTGCATCTTGCAAGCCAGTCATCATTGATTGCATTAATTGGTAGATAGGCAATGAGCTCTTAGCGAAGTTTTGGGATGATTCTTGGGAAGGGCATCTAGCTTTGAGAGAGAATGAGGACTTGCTTGAATTAAAATTACTTTTTACTTAAAGATAGGGGAGTAAGGTTAGGGATTATATTGAGCTCAAAATGAGAGACAATGTTGAGGAATGGGTTTGGAAGTCTTTGGCTTAAGATGATCTATTTATTGATCAAGTGGTGATGATCGAGGAGAATAATAGAAACTTACTCATTAATGATAAAGAGGACAAGGTGGTTTAGTGTCGTGCTTCTAATGGAAAATACTTGGTGAAACCAGGTTATCAACTTTTGGATAGTCAAGGTTTCGAATACTACTGGCCTACTCATTTGTGTTGGGGGGAGGAGTGCACCTTCCAAAGGCTAGCACTTTCACCTAGCTAGCGATTGGGGGTTGTATTCTTACAAGAGAAATGAGTAAAATATTGGGGTTTTCTAGTACTTTGAGGTGTGTTATGTATGGTAGGGAGAAAGAGATGGTTGATCATCTCCTTCTCTATTATGAGGTGGATTCAAAGTGTTGGAGTATGGTTTTATAGAAATTGGTCCAGTAGGGGCCTCTACCTGAGACTCTGAAACAAGTTTTTGTTAGCTAGTTGAGTGGAAGTGGAAAGTCCACTCTTTATTATATTTGGAAAATTCTCCCCTCTATTGTAAATTGGGAGATTTGGAAGGAAAGGTACCTACATATTTTCTAGGATAAAAATAATTTGTTGGACAAGATTGTTTGGAGGATTAATCAAGCTATTGAGGATACTGTAGCGGTTATTGCTTCAAAATTATCCAAATCCTAGGTGTCATACGCAAGAGAAGATAAAAAATTTAAACATTACTAACCAAGGATTAAGATCAAACTTGTTAATGGGCAGAGCAAGAATAATCTAGCATCAAAAGTTAGTAAAGAGGTAAGGTAGCCACCCCTTTTGGAGGGATGGGTTAAGACTAACTTTAATGGTGCCTCCAAGGTCAACCTAGGTCCCTTAGGTATTGGGATCATTGCTAGAGATTGGTCTCAAAACATTCTTACATTAGAGACAAAGAGGATTGTTGAGGGGACTAATAATATTGTTGAGGTGATGGAAGATCTTCATGTAGTCAAACTTGGTAGAAGCATGGGTCCCGAGAAGACATTTGGAAGGTGATTCTCTCATCATTATTAATTCCACCATTACGGGGAGTGTTCAAGTTTAATATCTACAAAAATTTATTTATGCTATTCAAAAATAAGTATTCTTCTTTGAGGGGTTTCATGTAAGCCACTTACATCGTACAAGGAATGAGGTGGTTGACACCCTCTCAAGTGGGCGTTATCATTTAATAATGAATGGAAAGTACTAGGGGGGATTTTTGAAATCTTCCCTTTGGTGAGTGACATCACTCATATGCATTTCACTATCAAAGAAATTAATATATGTTACAGAGAATGATGATAGGTCAGGGGTTTGTATGGAGCTTTTTAAGGAGGGTGGGTATTTTCCCTATTGCATTTGATGGTTTGAGGTGTGTATTGGAGGTGTTGGGTAGAATGGAGACTAATTTTACTTGTTCATCACTCAAAAATAGGTGTCTTTTTTTGGCTCGGTCATGGTCCAATGCTTGAAGAGATTGTTCAATTTTCATGATTCAGATTTGGTGAGTGCAATCTTAGAAGTGCTTGGCAGAGATTTTATTTATGTTAAGCATTGATATCAAATGAATATGGATGTCCTTCATTTGGTTCATTCTCGGGGCTTGGATTTGGCAAAGGGGGTGGCAAAGATTAAATGAATTATGTAGTCTATGGTTGATGAGGATTTGTTGTTTGGGTTGGATTCTATCTTGGAGTGGGTTATTCCAAGAGTGGGCTTTGACATTTGTGAGGGCATTAATAACCTGATGGTGATCGAAGCTTGTGAATTAATACCTTTTATTTAGTGGCCTTCTGGTGTGGATAGAGATGAATGAAGGCTTTGGGTGTTGTTTAGGTGGGAAACTTTCCCTTTGGTGACATGAATTCATGGCGAGTCAGGCCTTGGTGGTGGTGAATTTGGTGAAGAATGCAAAGAAGAAAATATTGAGGAATATGAAGTGGTCGAACCCCTATAATGCAGAGGTAGGAGTGGGGATGGATGGGTTAGATTAGGTTTCCCAACCTAGGGTTTAGGTGTCTCACCTAATTTTGGTGTTTCAATCTTGTATTGGATTTTTTTATTTTTGTTCACCCATGGCGTTAGTTAATACTATTTTTTGACTCGTGATTTGGTGCGGGATGGTTTTTTAAGTAGCATTATATTCAAAGGATTTTGGTAGGCTAGGACAGTCGCAACTGGTGCTAAGAGGGGAGGGGTGAATCAACACCTATAAAACTTCTTTTAAATAAATCTGATGAAGTATACTTATAACTGTAAGCTAAATAGATTCAAGCATAAAATAACATCAAGAAATCAATCACATGGTGACACAAGATTATCACATGGAAATTCAATTTGGGTGAAAAATATGATGTGAGGAGACCTCACAAATTTTGCACTCTTCTGAAGTGCGCCCTGTTAGGAGCCTTCCATGTTAAAAAATTATAACGCACTATTAGATGCGACTCGGTTAAGGGATTTGTTACAAAAAGGCTGGTTAGTTCCTGCCTTGTTAGAGGACTTAGAAAACCCTACAAGATGTCACCCGATTAAGGGATTTGCTACAAGGGACCTGTTAAAGTCCACCCAAAATATTGGGATTTAGCTATTCTAATTATCAAAAAATAATAGAGGGTTTTGACCTTTTACAAATGGCTTTGCATAGCCTGATAAGATCTTTGTTATGCTCAACTAAGAAATATCATCGGTCACCGTAGGTGTGTTCTCCTTTACTATTGTGCTTCTCCACACACTCTTCTCTCTCTTCTTCTCTTTTCTATTCACCCTAGCTTCTTCGCGTACAGGTTCAGTCTTTTCTTTGGTAGAATGAAGGAAAACTATATTCTCAACAGAAAGAAGAATATATAGAGATCTTTCCCTAATTGCACCTCGCATGCATGAACTAATTACAGATCCCCTTTGGATACATAACTTGGTGAAGTACCGGTTCACTAAGGAAAAATATGATGCATGCTCTTGTTTTATCTGCATTATGAAGAAAACAATAGATGTGTGTCAAGCACCTTTCCTTTGCATGAAAATAACTCCATGTTTTAAAGCCACAAATTCCAGCTTGAAATCCTTCAAACGCACCTTGCACCAATCATCATGTTAGCTTGAAGTCTTCCGGATTTAGTGCAGTAAATCCCGGTCAAGGAGTTGTCAAATAGATAGTTGACTATGACTTCCCCGGTTTATCTTACCATAACAAAGTCTTCACTAGATCGGTTAAGATCCAAGTGTTGTGAACAGGTAAGAGCTTTAACCTGTCACCTTTCCTTCCTCTACTTACTGGTTGCACCCTTTCCTTGGTTGCGTAGTTGACACCAGTTGTATCCCAATCCTCAGTTGAATCCTTTCCTTGGTTGTATCCTCTACTCGGTTGCCGATGCACTTTGCTTAGTGACCAGTTGCTCTTGATGAGCAGATATAGTCTTTTCTTTCTTTCCAGAGTATCATCGGTCGCCAAACCAGTCTCTTTACATATAGAACTCCCTAGATCTTTAGACCTTAGATTGGGATGACAAAACATCTCTTTTCTCTTTCCTCTTTTGCCAATCAATGACAATAGTTAATTTTCATATACTGGTAGCAGGCTTACTGGTTACCATCACTTAATGCCAACAATCTCCCCCTTTGGAATTGATGGAAAAACCTTAATGGGAAATCATGTCACATGTCCTATGTGCTTGTATATCTATGTCATTTCCACTACCGGTCATCCATGGGAAACTCTCCCCCTTTTGACAATAATGCCAAAGGCTAGTTAGAAAGACTACCTTAATGAAATTTGCTCCCCCTTTGAGCAACAGTCTTTTTCATCAGTCCAGTTAAGATGAGGTAAAATCTTCTATTGAAGCATAATGAACTAATGATCACCTTTGCAAGTTTATTGAAGATCAGGGAGGGGTATCACCCCTAGTTTACCTCTAAGATACTCAAATATACTCTTTGGTAATGGCTTTGTGAAGATATCAACAATCTATTCTTTTGTGGGAACATACTCCAATCTTACCTATTTGTCTTGTACCATCTCTCTCAAGTAATGATACTTGATGGCAATGTGCTTTGTCTTGTAGTGTATGACAAGGTTTTTTGATATATTTATTGCACTTGTACTGTCACAATAAATTGAAATAGATTTAGGTATATGTTCTTAGATTCCTTCTAGTAGCTGTTTGATCTAGATTACCTGTGTGTAATTGATTGTTGCAACAACATATTTAGCTTATGTTGTAGACTGTGAAATGCAGTTCTATTTCTTACTTGTCCAAGACACAATCCTCCCACCGAGAAAGAATGCACCACCACTTGTGCTCTTTTTTTCATCAATATTGCCAACCTAATCTACATCTGTGTAAACCTTTACTTGGAAGCCTCCCTTGTGAGAAAACCACAAGCCATACTCCTCAGTACCCTTTAGGTATCTAAAAATTCTCTTCACTGCTATCAAATGTCTCTTTGGGGTTTTTTGAGAATCTTGCAACTATGCCAACCGCATGTGCAATGTCTGGTCTACTGTGTACTGCATACTATAATTTCCCTATCATGGATTGATACAGTATTTTTTTCACTTCTTTTGCATCATATTTCTTTGATAACTTGAGGTTAGTTATCATTGGAGTACCAACCGGTTTGGATTCTTCAAGTCCAAAAGTCTTAAGAATTTATTTTACATACTTGGACTGAGAGATAAAGATATCTTCTCTTAGATGATGGACCTGTAGTCCAATGAAGAATTGTATGGATCCTATCAAAGATATCTCAAATTATTTCTTCATTTCTTCAGCAAAGGCTTTTCTCATCTTGTCATCTCCTCCAAATATGATGTCATCCACAAAGATTTCAGCAATCAAGTTCCCATCTTTTTTGGTCTTGAGATACATGTTGTTGTTGTCCCCGGTTCTTGTGAATCCTATGGTTAGGAGGTATGAATGCAACCTCTCATACCAAGCCCTTGGATCTTTCTTTAGCCCATAGAGATTTTTCAGTTTACAGACCATACCACATTTTTGTGTAGATGTGAAGCCTTCTGGTTGTTCAATGAAAACTTCTTCCTCTAGTATTCCATTCAGGAATGAAGACTTGACATCCATCTGGTATACTTTGAATTTATTGTGAGAATCATAGGCAAGAAGAATTCTTACTCCTTCCAATCTAGCCACAGGTGAAAAGGTTTCTCCATAGTCCAATCCAGCTTCTTGGGCATACCCTTTGTAGACCAGTCTTGCTTTATTTCTTATGACTTTCCCTTCTTCATTTAGCTTGTTCCTATAGACTCACTTTGTCCCAATGAAATTCTTGTCCTATGGTCTAGGCACAAGAACCCATGTATCATTCTTTTCTATTTTCTCAATTTCTTCCTCTATGGCCTTGACCCAATTTACATCTTCTAGAGCTTCCCTAGTGGTTTTGGGGTCTATACAAGAGAAAAAACATATATTCTCTCTGGCCTTTTTCCTGATCAGGACATTTTCATGTTTTTCACCAATTATATTATCATGAGTGATATGTGACATACCTTGGGAGAACCGGTCGTTGTTGCCAGTCAGGTTCTTTCAAGTGAGCAATTTCTTCGTCATGGTTTTGAACAACTTCTTGTTCATCATCATGAGTGGGTCTTTCAACTTCAGGTACAACCTCCTACTCTAGATGTCTGTTTACATGCTCTTCTCTTTCATCTTCAGTTGTTACTTCATTGAACTTAAAAATATTTCCTTCATTGTGACCTTCTAGATTGTCACATTTATTATGACCAGTCTTCTTAATTGGTTCTAAATATTCATCAACTTTTACATTGATTCTTTCAATTATTTTTTCCATTCTCTTGTTCAGACACCGGTAGGCTTTTCTTTTGGTAGAGTAACCCAGAAATATTACTTCATCACTCTTGGGATCAAACTTTCTAGAGTACATATCTCTTTTGATGTAACATTTACTACCAAAGATTCTAAAGTAACCTACACTAGGAGTGTGATTGAACCATAATTCATAACGGGTCTTACTGGTTCCTTTCTTGACTTGAACTCGGTTTAGTGTATAGACAACAGTGTTGATAACTTCTCTCCAGAAGTGATGAGGATGATCCTTATGAATCAACAAGGTTCTTGCACAGTCAATCAACATCTTGTTTCTTCTTTCTGCTACTCCATTTTGCTGAGGAGTCCTAGGTGCAGATAGCTGCCTCTTTATGCCATGTTCCTCACAGTAGTGAGTGAACTCTTGAGAAGTGTATTCGCCTCCTCCGTCTGATCTCAGACACTTCAAGCTTTTACCGGTCTCCTTCTCCACTCTATCCTTGTAGATTTTAAACATGTGAAATGCCTCTGATTTCTCTCTGAGAAAGAGTGTCCACATCATTCTTGAGAAGTCATCTACAAAGAGCATGAAGTATTGGTCTCCATTGTAGCTCTTTTTTCTCATTGGTCCACACAAGTCTGTGTTCACAAGATCTAGAACATTTTTAGCAAAGAAATATTTACTGTTGAAACTTGTTCCTGTTAGTTTTCCTAACTGACAATCTTTACAAACACCTCTGATGGGTTTTGTAATCTCAGGGAGTCCTCTAACTGATTTATTTTTTCTCACTTTGACAATACTGTCAAATTTTATGTGGTAGAGTCTCTTGTACCACAACCAACTATTGTCTTCTTTGGATATAAGATAGATTTTTCTTGATTCTCCTTTGACTGATGCTATGAGATAGACTCCTTCCATTGAGTATCGGTAGAATAGATTACCTTTTCTCTATCTACCAGTTGAAATATGAGCTCTAAATTGATTCTTGACTACACAGGAACCTTGTCCAAATTCCAAAAGGAATATTTTGTTGTTTAGTTGTGCAACAGTCATTAAATTGTACTTGAGTCCTTCAACCCAGTACACATCTTCACAGACAGGATCATTTTTTAGTGTAATAGAACCTTTCCCTTTGATGACACAAGGAGCATTATCTCCAAAGGTCACTGATCCACTGTCATTGAGCTTCAAGCTAATAAAATTGTTCTTATCACCGGTCATGTGGTGAGTGCATCCACTGTCAATGATCCAATCATCATGCTGATGAGATCTTGAGATAAGTTCCATTTCACTTACCACTGGGCTCTCCTCTTTTATTGCAAAAATGCAATTTTTGGATCCTTAGAGTCTTCAGATTCATTTTCTATGACTCCTTCTTCTACAAGGTAGCACTCCTTTTCTTTACTCTTGAACCAGTTGCTCTTCTCTTTTTTATCATTATCAAGACATCTTGCAACAATATGTCATATCTTATTGCAAGAGAAGCATTTTAGAGGAAGCTTTCCTTTGTACTTCTCTTTCCCTCTGGGAAATCTCCTAGCAATGAGTTCTTCAAACTCATCTTTCTCCATCTCTTCTGAGTGAAGATTCTCAGCAAGATTACCAATCTTATCGATAGAGCAGTTACCAGTTTCTCTTCCCTTTTTGGTGGAAGAGGTATTAATAGAAGACTTAAAAGATGCTTCCTGAATGGGTAAGCTATTATAAAAATTACTTAATTCAAATGCAGTCAACTTACTGATTAGGGAGTCTAGAGTGACTTGATATGTGGTCACTGATCTGAGCTCTTGAATAGTAGAGATCTTGATGGCATACTAAGGTCTGAGTGTTCTCGGTATTTTTCTAACCACCTCCTCTTCACTGAGTTTTCCTCCAATGCTCTTGATGGAGTTGATCACCTCTTTGATCTGGTTTCTGTATTGCTCAATATCTTCTCCTTCATTCATCCTCATGTCATCATACTTTCCTCTGAGGCTTTCAACCTTGGCTCTTTGAACATTTGGGTCCCCTCCATATACTAGTTGCAGCTTAGCCCACATCTTATGAGCAGATTCTAGATTTTCAATCTCAGCATAGACATGATCAGGTATTGTGTTGGCTATCATATCCATAGCATCTGTGTGCTCGGTCTTGATCTTCAATTCATCAGGTTTCAGGGTGCCAGTGGGTTCATTGTAATCAGTGGTTACATGAGTCCAATATTGATCTCCGGTGGTTTTCATGTATAGCTTCATTTTGCTGCACCATAGAGTAAATTTTTCCTTTGAAAACTGTGGTCCTTTTCTCATCATCTTGAATTTTTCTTTATGCGGTTAAGTAGTAAAGAAAAAAAATCGGTGGCTCTGATACCAATTGACAGTCCCAACCGGTGCTGAGAGGGGAGGGGTGAATCAGCACCTATAAAAATTCTTTTAAATAAATCTGATGAATTATACTTATAACTGTAAGCTAAACAGATTCAAGCATAAAATAATATCAAGAAATCAATCACACAGTGACACCAAATTTATCACATGGAAACCCAATTTGGGTGAAAACCATGGTGTGAGGAGACCTCACAAATTCTACACTCTTCTGAAGTGCACCTTGTTAGGAGCCTTCCTTGTTAAAGGATTACAACCCACTATTAGATGCGACCCAATTAAGGGATTGCTTACAATAAGGTCGGTTAGTGTCTGCCTTGTTAGAGGACTTAGAACACCTTACAAGATGTCACCCGGTTAAGGGATTTGATACAAGGGACCTGTTCAAGTCCACCCAAAATACTAGGATTTAGCTATTGTAATTATCAAAAAATAATAGAGGGTTTTGACCTTTTACAAATGGCTTTGCATAGTCTGACAAGATCTCTGTTATGCTCAACTGAGAAACATCACCAGTCACCATAGGTGTGTTCTCCTTTACTATTGTGCTTCTCTGCACACTCTTATCTCTCTTATTCTCTTTTCTATTCACCCTAGCTTCTTCAACATACAAGTTCGCTCTTTTCTTCAGTGGAATGAAGACAAATTATATTCTCAACAGACAAAAGAATATATAGAGATCTTGCCCTAATTGTGCCTCTCATGCATGACCTAATTACATATCCCCTTGAGATACATCACTTGTTGAAGTACCAGTTCACTGAGGAAACAACTGATGCATGCTCTTTCTTTATCTACATTATGAAGAAAATAATAGATGTGTGTCAAGAACCTTTCCGTTGCATGAAAATAACTCCATATTTTAAAGCCACAAACTCCAGCTTTAAATCCTTCAAACACGCCTTCCACCAATCATCATGTTAGCTTAAAGTCTTTCGGATTTAGTGTAGTAAATCCTGGTCAAGGAGTTGTCAAACAGATAGTTGACTATGACTTCCCCGGTTTATCTTACCATAACAAAGTCTTCACTAGATCTGTTAAGATCCAAGTGTTGTGAACATGTAAGAGCTTTAACCTGTCACCTTTCATTCCTCTGCTTACCGGTTACACCCTTTCCTCAATTGCGTAGTCGACACCGGTTGTATCCCAATCCTAGGTTGAATCTTTTCCTTGGTTATATCCTCTACTCAGTTGTTGAGGCACTTTGCTTAGTGGTTGGTTGCTCTTGATGAGCATATATAGTCTTTTCTTTCTTTGCATAGTATCACCGATTGCCAAACTAGTCTCTTTACATACATAACTCCCTAGATCTTTAGACCTTATATTGAGATGACAAAACATCTCTTTTCTCTTTCCTCTTTTTTCAATCAATGACAATACTTAATTGCCATGTACTGGTAGCAGGCTTACCGGTTACTATCACTTAATACCAATAGGCTACACTCTATTTGTGGTTCCTTTTTGGGTGTGTGTTCACTTGGGTTGATAGTTGGTGTCTTAGGCTAGTTGTAGGGTGGTGGTTTTGTAGTGTTCGGGTAGTTTTTTCAAGGGTGGTTGGCTAGTGGTCAAGAGATGGGTGAGTGGTTTTTGCAAGTGGTGGTCAGATGATGGATGGTGTACTTTCTCCTTTGTAGTTACTACTATGTTCTCTCTTTCAATAGATACTAATAAAATCATTATTATCGATAAAAATATATATTATTTACTTTTAGAAGACTTAACTTTAGAGAAATGAAATAATTAAATAATTTAACAATTCATTTAATAATAGAACAAGTGGTTACTGAAATAAATAATTAAAATAATTATTTTACTGTAGTGATAAAATAAGAAATATTGATTTAATAAATTATTATTATTATTTAATTATAATTGAAAAAAAATAATAATTAAAAAATAAAATTATTTCTTTAATTATGGAGGGATACTTAGATAACTAAATAATTAAAATTATTGAATTATAAGAAATTGAAAGGAAATGTTGATTTTGAAATTCAAATTAAAAGAATGACACTAATTAATTAAATAATAAAGATTATTAATTAAGACAAAATTAGTGAAATATAACACATGATAGAACAATTTTAAGTATTTACATATTGAATTATCCAAAAATTAAATATAAATTGAAGAACAACAATTTCATAGAAAGAAGAGGTAAAAGGTGGAAGTTCCCCTTGAACAAGAGAATGATGTTTCCCCCTTCCCTTCACAGATTCTACATATGGTAAAACCATTCCCTCTACCACATAAGTTGAACAAGAGAAAGAACTAGCTAAGGAAAGGAAACTCAAATACAACCAATTTACAAGATGATTTGGAGGAAGAAGAAATAGCAAGAGAAGTTGGAACTCTAGCACCGAATCAAAATTTAGAAGTTAGAGGTGAGGAGTTTAAGGAATGTATGATTCACCTTGTAGAGAGGGCTCTTGGACTCCACTGCTTCTACAATAAGCCTCCAAGCCACACTAACCCCGGAAGAAAGACTTCAAGATGTAAATTACTTTATAGAAGGTGCAATGCAATGGAGATGAGATATTGAAACCTTGGGTGAGGAAAGCATAAACAAATCTATCAAAATCTACCATTCCATGACCGAAGATGAAATCTTTTGTACAAAATGCAGAAAGGGAAAGATGAAGAAACTGGAATAGAAGAAATTATCCTCATGTGGGAGTATTGTTTTCCTATCATAGGTATAATTAAGGCCAACAATATAGAGTTTTTACTCGAAGAAGCCATTTTGGACGAGTCACACAGAGGTATGCCTAGAGAATGGTTCAAGGCTATAAAGATAATTATTACTACTTATAGGAAGTTAGAGGATAACATGTTGGAAAACTTTGAATCTACAAGTACAGTCTTACAGAAGTTGTAAGAGTTCGTAACATACCTTCATAGAGTAGTTTTATTGAAAGTTTATTTCAATTTAGATAGTAATACGTAATACGTTGAGTTATCACGCCACAAATCCAAGGGGCTGGAAACCTTGGGATGAAAAATCTATCTAAACATGTTAATTATACATTCTACGTCTTGGAAACTCATTATTTTGAGACCACATGCAAATGCATTACAACTACAGTGTGATACACCATTAAACTTGTAAATTTTGAAAATAAATCAAATTCAAGCACTTGTGGTCTATATCTTGGTATTCTTAATCATTCAGTATTAATAGTTTCATACTTGTCTTATTTGATTTGATAATTTGGTTAAAATATCAGTTCAAATGTTCTTCGTATGATTTTGTCTCACATGTTTTCCTGAAGCTAAAAATTCTAAATGTTCATAATATTCCTTTGATGATTACATTGTTTATGCAAGAATTTTGATAATCCTGACTGATGCATATTCAGTTTTATGAGATGCAATCTTCTATTGTAGTGAATTGAATGCGCTTATTGTCAATTAGAATAGATTTCATTTCATCTGTTGTACCCTTTATCTCTTTTTATATTTATTTCAAGATTCATGTTAGATTAGGTTGGTTACAAAACTTTCATTTTCAGATTCACGATTGCCATTTTGGGGGTAAAATGTGAAAAGTGTGTAATATATTAAGATAATAAAGCAATATAAAGATAACGATACATACACTACTAATATAATGAGAGACAGGGAGTAAATAACAGTATTAGATACATATATTAATAATATAAAGATTCTCAATTGTCATCGATATGCTATTGAAAGGATATAATCATTATTTCAGTTTGTAAATTTATCTTATAATTATTTTGACAAATTTGACAATGTATTGCGACTAGACTTTGAGAAATTACTAGCAAATGCCCCTTGAATAAACAACTACATGACCTAATTGAACTATCATGCATGGCTAAGACATAGCTCACAAGGAACCTTGAGATGATTTCATCACCTTTCAAGAGAGGAGATATATCATTAAAACCTCTTGCCACTAGATGTGCTAACACTCTGGTCAACAAAATCGGTGCTAGGAGGGCACCTTTTAAAAAGCTAAGTCATTTGCGATCAACTATCTTTTTTTTTTAATTCTTGTTAGCGGTAGGAGTTAGTCTGTCTAGTCTATTGTTGGGTTGGTATTTGTGGCATTCCAAAGAAAAGAGGCACATAGAATGACATCAATAGAATGGATTTGGGTTTACACATAAGTAGTCGCAAAAATTACTTCAACCATAACTAGATATTTTGTTTTCAATACCCACATGGAACTAGATACATGCTATGTCTAGTAGAATAATAGTCTTGTGCACATTGTTTCATTCCCTAGAATTGCATAGAATGAGGCACATCATAAATTATGGTAACCTTGTACCCATATGTGTGTTCTTATTTAGTTCAACCTATAATGCATTTATGATACTTTAAAGGTAACTCACTCATCTACCTAAGCCTTTGAACCATGTTTGAATACTTATACAAGGATTTTATGCACCTTATTGAATTCTTAGTCTATGCATTAACATACATGGCACAAGAGGAAATTTGTATGGTGATCTATGATTTGACATTTAGTTGGAGGCTCAAGGGAAATTTGAGTGGCGCAACAAAGTTTACTTTTTTTGTGCAAATTATCAATGGATGAGCATTAAATTCCAAAGTAGATAGAGGAGAAACATATCATTATAGTCTAGCCCTAATCAAACACTTTTTTTAAAACTCCTTCTACTGCTTTGTCTCCCGCTCGATTTTCTTTGCGTTCAACAACCCATTTGGATGCATCTATTGGATCCTCCGCTGGTGATGGGTATGTTATAGATGTGCGACAAGGTGGTTCTCTTTTCCTAGTTGCTACAACTTTGGCTCCCTACAACATGTTGTATGAGCCAGGTGTGGCCCCTAGTTTGGGGGATCCTTCTTCTCCTACAATCCCTAGTGGGTTTCTTATAGAAATTCCTTGGCTTGGATTGATGGTTGATACTAATGCTCCTAGTATTAGAGGTGGAGGGGTTTCTTCCTCTAGTTCTATTAAGGATGGGGTCCCCCATCCCCAAAATCTATGGCTATTGGTGGATAGATTTATGCAAGTGCGGCCAAATCTACTATTACTATTCCTCCAAAATGGAAAGCTTGACCTATTGCTTGTTCCAAGGCCTCCTTAGTGATGGTGTGTGGACCATTGGTGATGGATAATGTAGATTTATACCAATGTTGTGGGTTGGTCTATAGATTTGCCAGTCTCTAGCCTTCTCTTCCAGATTTACATTGTTGGGTAACTAATTCTTTGCGATCCATTGTACATGGTAACATAGAGATTTTCCCTTGTGAAATTTTTTTATTACTTCATTCTCTTCTTTTGAACATCATGATTTGGTATTGATAAATTTATGGGTTTGGGGGAATCACTCTTTTTCTTCCAAACTCTGGATAGTCTCCTTCAACCCTCTCACTCAGCTACTCAATTTGAACTCAGTGTGGGTTCTTCTTCCCAATCTTCCGCTCTATTTTTGGGAAATGTCTTATTTTGAAGTCATTGGAACCTATATTGGCCACTTCTTGAAGGTGGATGAAGCTACAGTTAAAATGGGACACTCTAATTTTTCCCTCATTTTAGTTGAAATAGATATGTCCACACCACTTCCAAGGGATGTGGTTCTTATGGTTGGATAAAGGCCTTGGACTCAAGCATTGCAGTATGAAGGCCTTCCATTTTGATGTTGGTGTTTCTTCTCTAATAGGCATATGGATATTGACTATGATCTTATGCATCATAAAGGTATTGCTACTTGGTGGAATGATGCAAATGGGGTTCATTTGACTCTCTAAGCTTTTGATTCTCTATTTAATTCTACCTTTGATGGCTCCTCACAGGATAATGATGAGGATGAAGCTCCTATTACAAACCAGGTGGTTGCTCCTGCTACAAATTCAAGTCAAGCTCCTACTACTAATCTGGGTCTCTCTCCTACTTTGAATTTGGGTGATGCCTCTACTACTACTAATTTGACCCCCTCTAGCCATGTGGACCATTCATCACCTTCTACTTCTACTCCTACTTAGCTACAAGCTTCTGCTTCCAATGTACAACCTATTAGGAATAGTCCCAAGAGATAACTAAGAGGGGGGGGGGTGAATAAGTTATCTACAAGTTTCAATTCTTTATCCAATTAAGTATACTTAAATATTAAGCATAAACACAATGAAAGAACACTTGAACACAACACCAATATTTTGGTTATGGGGAAACCCAAATAGGTAAAAATCCTGGTGGGAATTGGCACCCACTAATAAACTACACTAGTGTATAATGATCCTTATTAGAAGATCTTACAACCCTGTTAGGAGTTGATCTTTACAATGCAATAAGTATAGTGACCTAGTCAAAGGTTGGACCCTGTTAGAAGTCTTTTATGATTGACCCTGTTAGGGGTGAGGACACACTATCTAAGAGCCCACTGCTCATAGGGGTGAAGGCTACAACCTTCTGATTAACAGATACACACTATATATGGATCTTGATTAACTTCACTTTGACCTGTTCTCTGGATCAGTTCCAATGTATAGCATATAATCTTTACTTGGTCAAAGAGACCTTCTTCTGATGGCTCAACACTTCACACTCTCTTCTCTACTCTTCTCTTTCAACTCTGAACCATGTATTAGCAATCACAAATGACTGCCTATAAATATCTTCTCTCTAAATGATATAATCAAGTTGGCCTATTAGAACCACCTTGAAATCATATTAGAGAAACACTACAACACCTTAGTCAGCTCTACTAAGCATGCATCACAAACTGGGACTTGTCTAAATTAATAAGTGTAGATGCATGCTACACACTGTTGGCTCTACCAAATTAACTGATACTTTCTCCTCAAGCTAAATTACATCATGTGCTCTTAACAAAACATTCATAACTCTTCTCCAATCACTAATCCAAGCATGCATACCGAAATGATAGGTGCAACTCATGTACTGATATAATCTATGTCGGCTCTTCTGAATAAACACAGGAAACTACAACTGGTGAATAGCAACTGCATAACTTCACTTCTACTACACACCAGACTCTGTATCCATGAATGGAGCAACACTAACATGTCTCCATCACATATCCAAAGGTGCAAGGCTCCATGATAACTGTATGAACAATCACTCACAAAACACTGCATGCAACTCTATCATGAACACTGATGACACAAGCTGCTACATAATTGTCTGCACTAACAATTAACCTATGCATCCATGATATCATGATGATAACATGTCCATGCTACATATACTCAAATCTTACTACTTAATTCTTCCATGCATGATACTTACCATATGTTTTCATCAATGACAAACATATAGTCAGCAATGGCTTGCTGGCAAATCTCCAACACAACCTTCTCATCACTCTGGTCATTATGTTGATAGTTGCCCAAATGAAGACTCTTTCAATGGGGATCCTAAGGAAATCATCACATGGACTATTGTTTGATGATGTAGGAAAAATTATTATTCTTACTTGCGCCCTTCTCCTCCTGCAGTGTGAGTGTGGCCTTCCCACCATTGTGGAAGGCTTATAGCCTTGGTGCTTATGTACTGGTTAGTTTGTCTTTGACAACATCTATTGTTGTTGTTTAGCCATTATTGGCTTGATTTTTTCTATCACCTCTTATTTGTGTTGGTTTTCTTTTTTATGCCTCTCAGTCGTGGTTGTTTAAGGGTTAGCCCCCTTGTTAGGCTACTTTAATTGTAAAAAAAATTATTATAATCAATGTAGGAGCATCTAATATTCAATAACTATGTATCTTAAGATGTATTATAAGGTATTTTACATTCTAATTCTCTATGCATATTATTCAAAATTTAGTGAAGTAGTTAGAAATGAAAAGGTAAATCTGGTGCTGGAGTAATATTCAGGAACCATCAACTAGAGGCCATCAACTACGCACAGATAGTACAAAAGATGTTGACTAAGAACAAAAGACAAAACACTTAGCACAAAGGATAGAATCCCTCCAGACGGAAGGCCGCTCTCACACCGCAAGTGAAGAGGATTGAGAGTTTGAATAATAATTCTTCCCACATCATCAGACAACTATCCATGTGATGTTATCCTTAGGATCTCTAATAGAAAAAACTCTGCTAGGGTAGTTATCAACACAGTGACCAAAATGTTGAGAAATTTGTGTAGTGGCAGTAGAATTTTGGATTAGAAGGAGGAGAGGAATGGTCCACATTACTAGAGGGTTTTGCACCTATAGTAGCAAGGGAAACACCTAGAGTTGCAGTAGGAGCATGACCTAAATTGACAACATAAGCATTACCCCGATTAGAAGCAAGGGCACCACCCATATTTTCAGCAAGGGTTACATCTTCATCATCAGCCTGTGAGAAGTTTTCAAATAAATAATTAGAGAGAAAATTAGAAGCATACATGGTCAAATGATCCTCATTTGCATCCTCCCACCAAGTAGCAACTCCTTTCGACGTGGAAGAGAGCAATTTGAAGTCATATGCCTAATAGAGAACCAATGCTGACAATGGAAGGGAAGGCCATCTTAATCCAGTACCTTATTCTATGGCCTCTCCCCAACCATGAGAACCACATCCCCCAAAAGTGGTGTGGATATTTCCATATTTGTGAAAATTCAGGCGAAAGTAGAGTGGCCCATTGTGGTCGTAGCTTCATCCACCTTCAAGAAAAAAACCAATAGAGTTTCCAATGGTCTCAAAGAAATAAATATCCTAAAAATAGAGTGGAAGATTGGGAAGGAGAACCCACACTAAGTGCACATTGAGTGGTCTAGTAAGAGGGTTGAAGGATATTATCTAGGGTTTGGTAGAAAGAGAGTGATTCCCCCAAACCCGCAACTTGTTTAACACCAAATCATGATCTTAGGAAGAATAAAATGAAGCAATAAAAAAAAATCTTCACACAATGGAAGAGCTCAAAGTTACCAAAATCTAAGGGTTTAAAAGTAGTTACCCAACAATGCAAATCTAAAAGAGAGGGCTACAGACTAGTGAATCTATAGACCAACCTGCGATGTTGGTAGAAATATGCATTGTCCACCACATTTGGGCCACACCACCACAAGAGAGGCCTTGGCACAAGAAGTAGCTTGATCTTTTATCTTTGGAGGAATAGTAGCAACACATTTGGCAGCATGAGCATAGCTCCTTCCATCGATAGTAGTAGATATTCAGGGGAACACCAGCCTTGAAAACCCTAAGGGAAGAGACCCCTCTACCACCAGTGCCAAGAGAAGTAGTATCAGCCTCCAACCCAAGAAAAGAAGTAGTAGATGAATCTTTTTATTTCCCACCAGGAAGAGGAGTAGAAGGATCCCCTATCCCAGGGGCAACACTCAAAAAAGGGAGCTCTAGGATGCCACGAGGAGAAGCAATTTTCATAGCACCCAGGGAAGAAGTGATGCCTAGGGATGAATCAACCTGTGACAGTCTAGAAATAGTAATAAGAGCATCTTGCGGCAGCCAAGAACCATTGTCAACCCCATAACCAAAAGCAAGGGGATTTGTTGGACGGGCATGAGACTTCTAAGCAGGAAGCATTTCAAAATGTCAATTCACAGGGAACTAATACTTTCATGTGACTTTTTAACCTATTAATTCTACTTTGAATTTTGTTCTCATGCAAAAAAAATTCCTATTCTATAGTTTAAAGTCTAAACTTTTTGATAATGGTAATTTTTTTCATTTTCTTAATTTTTTCCCTCAAATGCAATTGGTTGAAGGCATAAATCCATGATAGCCTTCGATTTTCCCTTTGCCCAGACTAAATACCTAGGATGTCAAAATTTGTCAAGATCAAAAGGTTTCGACGTGAAAATTAGAAAAAGAAGTTTACTGAAATGGAGAATTAAGAGAAAATCAAAATATATTTTGTGTCATCGAGAAAAGGGAAATAAAAAATCTCATTCAGGGGAACCAGAAGAAGCTAATATAACTAAGAAAATATTTGATGTCCTGGTCCAGTTGTTGGCACATATGGGATGCATAGCGCAACAGTGCTACCAGTTTCATTCTGGCATCCAGGTTATTATCACCAACATTAGGGTTTTGTTCTCTCTTAGCAATTGCAATAGGGGCAACATGGGCAAGAGAATGGCTCTTTCTTGGATGCCATGGCTTGTGTGCTTGTGGAATACTAAAAAGAGGCATGTTTATCCTACTCCTCTCAATCTATTTCCTATGCTTCATGATCCTCCTTCATTCTTCTGTCTTTGCTATGAGTCTGGGTGTCTTCAACTAATCAGCTTATCCACAGATTCAGTTATGATAGGGTTTTCTCAATACCATCACTTTTTAACTATTATAATTATTATTGTTGGAAATATTCAGGAATTAACCGAGTTACTGAGAGGGGAGGGGTGAATCAGTAACTCCAAATTTTCTTACAATTATAGATGTATTAACATATAGTTTACTTTTTCCTTAAGCATATAGAAAGCATGAAACTTAAAAGCATTCACAACAATGACACATAGATTTGGTTACCCAGAAACCTTCCAAAAAGAAAGTAAAACTGGGGTGGGGATAAAACCCACAAAGCTTTAGTACTGCAGAATAAAGTTGGCCAGTTAAGGCTTACAATTTGATCACTTCTGATGATCTGCCCTGTTAGGAGCAATAAGGATTGCTAAATCCACCTTGTTAAAGGATTTACAAACATACAATGAAGTATGCACTCGGTAAAGAGATTTTACAAAAGACTGTTAAGTCTACCTGGTTAAAGGATTTTAGTACTGATTCACCTATTAGGATGAAACAGTAGATCTCTTGCTTTGCAACTGGATTGCTGATTGAGATTCGCTAAATGTACTGATCACCTTCTGTGATGAATTTGTCTTTGCTATTCCCTATACTGCTGTAGCCCTTTGTAATTCGCTTATCTCTGCCTTTCTTTCTTTTTCACATACATACTCATTTCTTTCTTTTTTTTTGACATTTTTACAATCATTGTTTATATACAAGTCTAAACAATTAATTACAATTACAAAGTCAGCTTGAAAAATAAACATAAGTGCCACTAAGTCGGCCCAAGTATGGTTACATGGTTCCTGCAAACTAACTCGGTGACTTTCTGATACTCGGCGTCCACTGCATTACTCAGCATCATCATGCACTCGGTAGAAGTGAAGGCACGGTTCATACTAACCACTCGGTAGGTTTTGAACTCGGTAAATACTGGTGACTCGGTAGACATAATGTTACTCGGTTTACACTGTCCTGCTCGGTTTGCACTGTCTTGTTCGGTTTGCACTGTCTTGCTCGGTTTGCACTGTCTTGCTCGGTTTGCACTGTCTTGCTCGATTTGCACTGTCTTACTCGGTTTGCACTGTCCTGCTCGGTTTGCACTGTTCTGCTCGGTTTGCACTGTTCTGCTTGGTTTGCACTATTCTGCTCGGTTTGCACTGTTCTACTCGGTTTGCACTGTTCTGCTCGGTTTGCACTGTTCTGCTCGGTTTGCACTGTTCTGCTCAGTTTGCACTCAGAATGCAAATAAGTGTTGTCACTAGTGGCAATTCTGCTTAATGCCAACAATCTCCCCCTTTGGCATTAGTGACAAAAACACTTATTTCCCAAAACTTATATACATGAATCATGCTGAGATTTATTTTTTATTTTTTTTTTTTCAAAATTTGTCTTTGTCATAGGGCTTTATACATTATCTCCCCCTTTCAATACAAATCTTCTTCTATACATATCTCCTTCTATACATATCTCCCCCTTTTTGACGATAATGCCAAAGGTGTATATACAAGTGATTTACTGAGAGAATCCAAAATTTGATAAAAAAATTAGAATGTACCTTCATGATTACTGCCAGGGTTCTGTCCCAATTTTCTTGCAGAATCTTGCATGTTTGGATTGCAATTTGAACTTCTGCAGAGAGTTCAATCATGTGATCTGCTATAGAGAACTGATTGTCATGAATCAATGTTTTGGAATGTTCAATGTGCTTATACATTGTATTCATGATGGGAAGGATCATGTTCTGGATGTCTAGCAGTGTGGACCGGATCCTTGTGTCTTCTTTCAGTAGATCTGACTACATATTTGATAGGTATGAGATTTTCATGTGATGAGCAGAGCTTGAACTTGGTTCAAGTTGCAGCTTCTGTATGCTAATCTTCATATCCTCATCCATTTTATTCATTTTATCCTTGACATCCTTTGTGAACTCGGCAATATTGCACAGTCTGGCCAAAAGAGAGGTGACATTCGAATAGGTAGATTCAATATTTGACAAATCTGAAGACAATTCCACTTGATTAATAGCTATGTGCTGAGCAATGTGCTCAAGCACTTTATTGTTGAATCTCTTCTTGGCTCTTTCAACTAACTTTTCTGTCCCAGATGAATCCTCATTGTATTTATTTACTGCTTCAGCTAATTGTAGCAAAACATGTTGAGAGGAGTCTACTTTAATACCTAATGCATCAGACAAAATGTCTTTAGCATCCTTAATGATTTGATATTCCTTGTCTCTCTCTTCTTTAAGCTTCTTTTGCTTTGCTTTCCTTTGGAGGATTTCACCTATATTTTGCATTTGGTCCGCTGATAGACTTGCAAAATCTAATGTTGGAATCTCTATTTCTTCATCTAGGTCTATATCCTCTACTATATTCTTACCCAAAAATTTTATACTCGGTAGAGCCTTAGGCTTATCTGTACTTAATGCCTTAGTAGTAGTGACAATAGACATGGTAGGACTGGCTATAGAGACTGGCACACTGTCTACTAGAGAACTCAAAATATTTACACTTGTAGAATCAAAAATTGGAATACTTACTGCTGGAAAACTTGATGAAGTGGGAGACTGCAACTCGGTAGAAGAAATGGTGGTTGCTTCTATTGTTGCTATAGGTGATTGGACAAAAGTTGAAGTTGTCACAACCATGCTTGAAGGTGTCTCCGGGCTAGATGTAGAAACTTTTACTGGAGAGGTAGGAAGTGATGCAATGACTTCTGCTGCTATCCTCACAGTATCATCTACCTCAGTGGCTTCTTCTTGTTCATCACTGTCATCTTCAATATCTTTTATTATTACTGTTTCAATACTCGGTTGGTGAAGATGGTATATGTTCTTCCATGTGGCATTTGCAGCCTTCACAACCGATTCAATATTGTTGATCATAATCAAACAAGTATTGAACTTTAGTGTCATCTTACTTTCATTTTCCTTTAATGCCTTCTTTATTTCATCATTTTTCAAGCTCGGCATTAACTGTCTCAGGGTTTGATCAAATATGTCTATTACAGTTTGCTTTGCATTGCTCCATCTCATTTTTATTGGATTTAATAAGACTGCTGGAACCTGTGGGGCTAATTCATCTGGAGAGTATTTCCACTGTCCCATCTTTTCAATTACAGCATCTTCTATTTCCTTCTGTTCTGTTTCCGATCTGGTTTCATATTTAAAAGATTTTATGTTACTTACTCCAAATCTTGATCCGTCTCTAAAAAGTTTGATCCTCTCTTGAAAGTTTAGAGGAGGCCTTTTGAATACTATATCTTTGTCTGCCTTGTCTGCCTTGTCTGCCTTACCTCTTGCACTTCTCCTTGTAAATACAGCAGTGGGAGGCTTAGGTGCCTTAGTGATGAATACCTTTCCCTTCTTCTTTGCAGGTTCTGGTTCCTCTATTTTCTCATCCTTTTCCTCTTCTTCTTCATCATTTTCTCCTTTGTCCTCGGTTAGCATTTGCATTTTGGCTATCCTCTTCTTTCCTTTGTTTACCGCCTGTGGAAGCTTTATGCTTAATTCAATTCTCACCTTTGCTTCATCATATGTTCCAAAATATGGAGCTTTGGGATTAACAAGCTGATTGAGAAGGGCTTCAATGATATTCTTATTTTCATCAATATTTACCTCATAAGGAAGAGGTTTTACATATACAATCCTCGGTTTAGCTGCTTGAATATATACATTGTCACAGTCTACCATGAAACAAATGTCATCCTTGTAATCTTCCACCAACTTCTGTGGAATCCGGAATCTGTCATTCATTTTCTCTTTGAAAGACTCAAAATAACTATCCATGATGCTTTCAAAATTTTCACCCATTTCTGAGATGTATTCATTTATCTCATAAAGGACTGGCACATCTTTTCTCCATACAACTTTTCCTTTGGAAGGGAAGAATTTCTGAACATAGAAGAATAAACAGGCCAGTAGAGATCCAAACTTACATGGATTGTTTTTGGAAGTTTGAATGCTTTCCATGTTCTTGTTAAACTGTTTTAACAATAAATCTGCAAGGTCAAATGATAAGTTGTTCTTGACCACTTTGTATGCTAGGTCGATAGCTTCATAGGAGACACTATTCTGTCGACTTGAACTATATATTTTATGGGCAATTATGTGTGTACCAAACTTCAGTTCAGCATCGGTAATGCTGCTAACTTTCATGCCTCTACCGTCCCACTCGGCTAGGGTTTTCTTCTCCAGTTTCGATCGACCTAGGGTTTTGGTAGTTTTTGCTTTGTTCAACATGGGAAGACTAGTGATTTGATGAATCATCTTCTTGGTGATCTCTATGGGTTGCTCAAGCCAAATCTTTCCATCATGTATACGGCTGAGAATGTATCTAACCCATTTCTCCCGAAAGTTTCGAGGTAAATGTGCAATGTGAACTAATCCCTTATCTTCCAGATGTTTGTGCTCGGGTTTTAGAGTACCATCCACACACAGTTCTTCATGCACAATATCTAGTTCTAGGTTTCCCATTTCATGAATTGCATAGCTGAAATGATTGTGAATATCGTTAATAAGTAGTACCTTAGGAGGAATCTGAGATTGAGCTCCGTTTGGGTCTAGGGCTGCTGCAATTGCGGGCACGATCTTGAAATCTGGTGCTCTCCATTCCCCTTGGACTAACATTTCAGATCCTTTCTTCGCTGAAGTGCTGGATGATGCCATGGTAGCTCACAAAAAATTCTTTTCGTAAAAAGTATTTGAATCGCTGGATTGCTCTTGAAATTTTTTGCTCTCAAAGTGCTTAAAGTTCGCGGTGAAGAATGAGTTCAATTTCTTTCCTTTTGTTTACAACTCTGTCATTAATGCTCAGTACAAATTAGGGTATGAATTCCGACAGATTTTCACCCACTAAAAATTAATTGCTCGGTAAAGACTTTGCAACTCGGTGAACTCAAGAATTCATATTGCTCCGACCTCACTTGGTAAAGACTGATACCGACCTTCCTGTGATCTTACTGCATCTTGTATGCTGATTTAGATCTTTCTTTTAATTCGGTTCTGGAACTGCTTGAAGTTTGTCAATGAGAATACAGTTCCAGTGCTTTCTTGGAAATTTAGTTTGAGTCGGTAGAGCCACCCATTCCATTACTTGGACTGGTTTGCTCGGTAGATTTAGGAATCCACTTTTGTCTCACCTGTTTCCTAACCTTAATTGCTTCATTCTTCTTTCCATCTTCAACTTCACTAGCATTCATGCAATTTCTGGCTATGTGACCGAGTTTAGTGCATTTGAAGCATCTTACGGTAGTATCTATTTTCCTTAGATGATGTTTTATGCAGTTCATGCCAATGTGTCCATATTCTCCACAGTAATGACATCTACACCAGGTGTTGTAGTCCCATCCAAACATTGCTTTCACAATTTGTTCTGCTAGATTGAATGTTTTGGATCTGCACTCGGATGCTTTGTGACCTTGTTTGTTGCATTTGTGACAATTACCTCTGAATCTTGGTTTTTCCCTGCATTCATTTGCTTTGTGACCATGTTGATTGCAGTTGTAGCATTTTCCATTGAATTCTGCTTTTTCATTGCTCCAACATTTATTTGAAGTATGTCCTATTTTACCACAATGATTACAAGTAGGTTTCTGATTTCTTTGAGTACCTTGCTTAGAAGATTCACCTTCTCCTTTGTATCCAAGTCCTGCTTTTCCTTTCTGCCTATAAAGATTTCACTCATACAGCTGATTCAAGTCTTCTTGGCTTTTCAGCATTCCTTCATTGATTTGTTTTTCGGCGTTTAGGTCATCCACCAATCTTAGATTGATTTCCTTTTCAGATCTTAGTTCTTCTTTTGTGCTTTTTATTTCTGATCTTAGATTCAAAATTTCCTCATTTGTATGGGAGATCTGATCAATTAGGTTTTCTAGCTGAAGGGTTTTATTTTGGACTTCATTGTTCCTTCCATCTAATTCATCTTTCAACTTGTTTCTTTGTTCTAAGATCTCACAAAATCTTGTTGAGTGTAGCTCTTGTTCTCTTTTTAATTTTCTCACTTCTTCCTGCAGAGACCCATTCTTTTCTAGGAGTTCTTTGACAGCATTGTTTGCTTCATCTGAGCTATTTGAGGGAAAAAGATCTTCAATCTTTTCTTCAATGTAATTCTGATCATTCATCTGATTTGCAAGTTCCTTCCTTCTTCTTAGGGATTGGGAAAGATGTTCTTTTGCTTCTTTAAGTTTAGCTATGGCCATTTCCAGATCTAGCTTTTCATTTTCAATCACCTTGTTCAGTTTGAATACCTCCATTGTCCTGGATCTTTGCTCAAGCTAGTTAAGCTTTATCTTGAGAACCAACAAAGCTCTGATACCAATTGTTGGAAATATTCAGGAATTAACCGAGTTACTAAGAGGGGAGGGGTGAATCAGTAACTCCAAATTTTCTTACAATTACAGATGTATTAACATATAGTTTACTTTTTCCTTAAGCATATAGAAAGCATGAAACTTAAAAGCATTCACAACAATGACACATAGATTTGGTTACCCAGAAACCTTCCAAAAAGAAAGTAAAACTGGGGTGGGGATGAAACCCACAAAGCTTTAGTACTGCAGAATAAAGTTGGCTGGTTAAGGCTTACAATTTGATCACTTCTGATGATCTGCCCTGTTAGGAGCAATAAGGATTGCTAAATCCACCTTGTTAAAGGATTTACAAACATACAATGAAGTATGCACTCGGTAAAGAGATTTTACAAAAGACTGTTAAGTCTACCTGGTTAAAGGATTTTAGTACTGATTCACCTATTAGGATGAAACAGTAGATCTCTTGCTTTGCAACTGGATTGCTGATTGAGATTCGCTGAATGTACTGATCACCTTCTGTGATGAATTTGTCTTTGCTGTTCCCTATACTGCTATAGCCCTTTGTAATTCGCTTATCTCTGCCTTTCTTTCTTTTTCACATACATACTCATTTCTTTCTTTTTTTTTGACATTTTTACAATCATTGTTTATATACAAGTCTAAACAATTAATTACAATTACAAAGTCAGCTTGACAAATAAACATAAGTGCCACTAAGTCGGCCCAAGTATGGTTACACGGTTCCTGCAAACTAACTCGATGACTTTCTGATACTCGACGTCCACTGCATTACTCGGCATCGTCATGCACTTGGTAGAAGTGAAGGCACGGTTCATACTAACCACTCGGTAGGTTTTGAACTCGGTAAATACTAGTGACTCGGTAGACATAATGTTACTCGGTTTACACTGTCCTGCTCGGTTTGCACTGTCTTGTTCAGTTTGCACTTTCTTGCTCGGTTTGCACTGTCTTGCTCAGTTTGCACTATCCTGCTTGGTTTGCACTGTTCTGCTTAGTTTGCACTGTTCTGCTCGATTTGCACTGTTCTGCTCAGTTTGCACTGTTCTGCTCGGTTTGCACTGTTCTGCTTGGTTTGCACTGTTATGCTCGATTTGCACTGTTCTGCTCGGTTTGCACTGTTCTGCTCGGTTTGCACTCAGAATGCAAATAAGTGTTGTCACTAGTGGCAATTCTGCTTAATGCCAACAATTATTTCATTAAAGAATTCAAGATGTCTATAATTTTTTTCTTGTTATTGTTAAAGTGTAGTTTTCATTTTCAGATTCTAGAAGTTCTCAAGGTTTTTAGGTCATTTTTTCTTGTATTCATTCATTGTTTTCTTCATGTAGGAAGTGGAATGTTTTGCGTGGGGGGAAAGAAGAGTTGTAGATCATAAATTGGACATCCTTTAGGAAAGGTTGGATGACATAAGCACCGGTAAATCTAAGGTAGGAGCAAGTACAAAAGTTTCAATTGACCTTAAGACCAGAGAAGATGAGAGTTGTAATTTTTGGGAGAAATCAAGAGGGTAGGAAGCGTGTTCATGGATTTAATATTGGTTAAGAATACAGATCAAGAAAATAGTGAGTAGAAGCTATTGGACTTATTGATGTTGGCACCTCATGACAACTTCAATTAAATAATTTTGAGTTGATGAACTATAGGTTTTAAATGCTCAGTCGTTCTTATTAGGATGCCCAATTCAAATTTATTTCAAGGATAAATTTCTAAGAAAGGATTTATTAGTAAATTGGGGGAAGAAATATTCAAAAGGAGTCTCACTCATGAAAAGTATAGATTGTTATTGTAGTAGTGCAATTGTAATAAGGCCCCTATGGAGAAAGTAGGATAATATCAATTAAGCCTAAAAACCAATCAAGTTTTTTTTTCAATCGTTTTTAACATGAAGATATTTTTCCTTGGGAGTGACCATTCCCTCAAATGTAGAAAACCTAAAGATGGTACTGCCAATTCTATCATTTCTCCTTAAATTTCATTATTACTATTATGAAAAAAATGAGTCTGTTAACTTGCAAATGTGGGAAACCCTTTTAAATTACCACCATTCTCATGAACTGATAACTTTCTCAATCCCTGGCAGAGTTATGCTCTTACGATTGTTTTTGGACTGGTACATCTTGATTCACCCATAGGTGTTGCTTCTTCCTTGGGTGCTATGGGGATTTTTTCTCCCTGTGGTGTACCAAAGCTCTATTTTTTGAGTGTTTCCCCTAGGCTAGGGGCTCCTTTTTCTCTTTCTCTTCTAGTGAGCAACATAAAGCTTCATCTAGTGCTTCTCGGCTTGGGTTGGAAGTTGATACTACCACTCTCAGCATTGGAGGTAGAGGGGTCTCTGCCCCTAGGGTTGTCAAGGATGGGGTCCCCCTCACCCAATATTTTTTGCTATCAGTAGAAGGATCTATGTCTGTGTTTCCAAATGTGTTCCTACTATTCCTCCATAGGTGAAATCTCAACCTATTGCCTATGCCAACACCTCTCATTTGGTGGTGTGTGGCCTAGATGTAGTGGACAATTTGGAATTCTACCAATGTTACAGATTGGTCTGTAGATTCACTAGTCTTTGGCCCTCTCTTCTGGATTTGCATTGTGGGGTAACTAGTTCTTGGTGACGCCTAGTTTCTGGTAACATTGAACTCTTCCTTTTGTGAAGGGGTTTTTTATTGCTTCATTTTCTTCTTCTAAAGATCGTGATTTGGTGTTAAAAAAGTTGTGGATTTGAGGGAATCACTTTCTTTTTTCCAAACCCTAGACAGTCTCCTTCAATCCTCTTACTGAACCAATTAATGGGAATTCAATGTGGGTTCGCCTTCCCAATCTTCCACTCCATTTTTAATAGATTTATTGCTTTGAGGCCATAAGAAACTCTATTGGTAATTTCTTGAAGGTGGGTAAAGCTACGACCACAATGGGCCACTCCACCTTCACCCACATTTTGGTGGATATTGACATCTCCACACTGCTTTGGGGGGATGTGGTGCTCATGGTTGGGGAGAGGCCATGGACTCAAGCATTGGATTGTGAAGGCCTTCCTTCTGTTGTTGGTGTTGCTTCTCTACTTGACATATAAAAAAATCCTCCAGGGATATAGAAAGTTATTAGTTCATGAGAATGGTGGTCATTTAGAAGGTTTTCCTACATTTTCAAGATAACATACTTATTTTATCCATAATAATAATAATGAAATTTAAGGAGAAAGAATAAGATTTGCAGTACCATCTCCAAGTATGCTACATTTGAGGGAATGTTCACTCCCAAGGGAAAATATCTTCATGTTGAAAAAGATTGAAAAAGCATAAACTTAATTTGTTTTTAAGCTTAATTAATATTATCCTACTTTCTCCATAAGCATTTGTATGTGATGAAATCTTACCTGTTGGGAGCAAGATTAAACATTAAAGTGTTCACAATAAACATGATATTCAAATATAAATCTAACATTTATGAAACTTGCAAGAACCAAACAAAGAATTTTTCTCCACAACCTCTGATGAGCAATAAGAAAATGCACCCAAGATTTGCTTGATTTTAGCTCTTAGAGATGTTTGTGGGTGTTCTCTCCCAACACAATAAATTAATTCCATTATGATTGAAAATGATGAATGCAAGATAACAACTACAAACTAAAATAGAGATGGCATTAAATGATCTCAAGAACTAGTTATGAAGAATTAGCCTCAAGCATTCAATATGACTAAAAAAAGTGGATATGAACTAATATGCAACTATTCTACCATTAATGTAAACAACTACCAAACATGTTAGATACAAACACTAAATGCACAAAAAGCTCTAAGAATCACACTAGCATGATAGCTCTAATGAAAAATGATGGATGAATTAATCTTGGCAAGGCTCCTATTTATAGGATTTTGGACGGTTGGGATGAGGTGGATCACATGTGGCATCCACATAGGTTCCACATGAAGGACACATAAGCCATGCAAGAGTCCAATTTTTCTCACACATGTGTGAGCAACTTGAGATGTGATGGGTCAATGTGTACTTCAAGTACACATGTGTAACAAGGTGTAAGAGAAAAAGTCTATTTTCATATTTTTAGAATGTGTAAGAGGTGTCATCAAGGTTGTAGGAAACCTTGTTTAGGCTTTTTTAGATTTTTTTGAAAAGGCAATTTTTGGAAATTTGCTCACACGTGTGAGAAAATAATTAGGGCTAATGGGTGTAGGAATCTAAATATTATCTTAATTAACCTTAGTTAATTAAGAAGTAGGTCTATTTGTTGAGAGTGATGTGTGTAGGGTAGGATCTAGGTTCATATTTAGGATTAATTTAATTAGAAATTAAACTAATCACAGTTTAGAAGAATAATAGAATGTGAAGGGATTTAAGTAAATTAGAATTTATTTAAACAAGGGATTCTGTGGGGGGAAAGGTATTAAATAAAATTTAATACACTTATAGGAGGGGTATTTAAATTTAAATTTAAATACTATAGAATAATGAACCAAATTTAATTAAATAAGAAAGAGAAATATAATTGAAATAAATAAATAATTATAGCATTATGGGAAGATTTTAAGCATGTACATTTTGCCCCTCTTTGATGTGATGTCAAGAATGATGTTACGTCAAAGAAAAGAAAAATATAAGATGCCCCAGAGAGAACATAAGGTCCTAAGGTCAAGATAATGAAGGTGTGCCCCCTCGAGAAAATAAGACAAAATGCAAAATTTTGAGTAATTTTCTCGAAACGAGGGAGAAGAGGAGAGAAAAGGAACAATTGCATGGCCTATGAGGGATGCAGGAAAAAATGGGGTCCGGGAAGAAAATGGGGGCCCAGAAAGAAACGGGGGCCCAAAGGGCCTAGAAATTAGCCACGACGGCCCTAGAAGAAACCATTTGCACCTTCAACTAGCTAAAAGACAAAGCGAAGAGAGAGAGAAAAATGGTTGATCCACGAGACTGTATGCAGCTAGGAGAGCGAGTTCGGACATAACAGAGGGTCGCAAATGCAAGACCACCGGTGAGTACTTGGAACAAGCTTTGTCATTAATACTTTAAGTGCATTTATGTCTCATAGGATGGCAATACATAGGCCAAAAAGATCATCGAGGTAGAGACGAAGATCAGTGGATCGTCGTCTATGGAAACAACAGTGTCCTAACCGTTGTCTATGAAAATGACAAGAGGGAAGGCGGTGACGATAACTAAATTATCATTTGCACCAAGAGAGTTGAACAAAAGGTGGACTTTCTTGGGATGGGCGTTCGCATGGACTGTCATCTGCGAGGACTGGCATCTACACTACAACATTTGGGGTTAAATTTTGACGCCAATTTGCGACAACACTACCATTTGTGTGTGTTTTTTGTATTTTTTTGCAAGTGCCCTTGCTCGTGTCATAATAGCGATGGTGACATCGTAATTTTGGCACCTGTGTGATTATAAACAAAAGAAAAAGAAAAAGAAAGGCTCATTTCTAATTTTCATGATCGAGCTACGTGCGTGAAGAGGTCGGCCCTAACTGTGGTAGTTGCAAGATTGCACTGGACTTTTGCATGCGCGAAGTGGGCCCTAACTCTACATGGATTCGAGGTAGGCATTCAAGTTTCACTCCTCATCTTATCTGCATTCTTTGATGTCTATGTGTATTTGTTGTAGATTCAAATGGCATTGTATTTCATTGGTTTTATGCCATGTCTTTTTTATGACCCGTGAGCTTTGAAGCTAGGGCATCCATTTATTACTTATTTTCTCACTGCTTGGGGCCTGTGAGTTTTGATATGGGCATACATGATGTAAATTTGGTCACTATTTTTCCTTCTCCATGTACAGCCTGTGATTTATAGACTAGGGCATCATGTTGGATGTGTTTAATCACATGTTGTGTTCACTACTTCAGCACCATGCTATACTTCTGTTCACTATTACGCCCAGCTTCTTGAATGATTACAAACCCCGTGAACGAGCTAGGGCATCATTTGATGTGTTTTTAATTAGATTCTACACAAAACACTCTCATTTCAATCTTGCATATGTCCAAAAAAAATTTGAAAAACTTATGGACAACAAACCCTTATTTTCACATGAATTTATAAGAAAGTAATGAAACCATCATCAAATTTTCTCAAACAAGTTTCAAAAGGAAAAATCGAATCTATAATTGCTATTTCAACCATTCTCAACACAATAAATCAAATTCCATTCAAAAGAAAGAATGAAATTATATTAATATAATGGAAGCTCCCTCAAATAGAATAGCTTGATCAACAAATGTTGATGAGATTTCAGAGGAAGAGAACAAGCAACCTTAACTCCTTTTAGGATATTTTTGGTAGAGCATATTTTAAAAATTTCATCCCAAAACATCAACCCTCTCCCATGAGAGAAGAAACCTCTAAAGATCACATTAACCAAAAGCAAGTAATTAGGAGTAGTAACACAAGTTGATATTAAATTTAAGGAATATGCCTTTAAATCTAAATTTTTGAAGGATTGCCATAAAAAATGCCATGAGACCCTATAATGAGGTTTTGAAATATCCAATTTTAAGACCACTAATGATTCCTACTAAAATCCATGAAGTGAATTTTCATGAGTAGTTAAAGATGCATCCATGATATGTCTACCTTTCAGAAAGCCATTTTTATTACTACCTATCATATTACTAAGTGGAGAGGATCTTATAGACTATGTTGCATAAATGTATATGCTTGTAATATTGTATAGTAGAATTATTTCTTATAGTTGATTTGACTCAAGAGCCTCACAACCTGGAAAAATATGTAGTAAAATTTAATTTATCCATCAAGACTTATTCCCAAAAGTATTGAAAGAAGGCAGGGAGAAGCCATCAGGGCCACAACATTTTTTATTTAATTAATAGAGAGTGGTTTAATAATTTCTTTAAGATCTTGATGAGTTACGACTTTAGGTATTATGTTTAGCAACTCCTCGATTTTTGTATTATCATGAGTATCATCTCCCTGAAAATTAGAAAAGAAGCAAATCAATTCCTTCGCTATTTACAAATCCACTTTTAAAATATTTTCATCTTCTTTTATAAGTTGTCTTATTTTGTTTCTACTTCTATGCTTCATATTGAATTGATAGATTTGTTTTGCATTTTTATCACCCTCAACAAGCCATTGGATCTTAGTTTTCTATTTCCAAAAAGCTTCCTTCTCTTTTGTTAACTATGACCAATAGGCTTGAAGCTCTCTTCCTTTATTTTAGATTTTAGTATCTTTCCCTCCACTTTCCATCTGATCTTGAGTCTATTTTAATCCAAGTAATAGAGCCTTTTTTTAATGAAAATAATTTCCAAAGGATTATTTTGTTCCAACCTATGACCTTATCTTTAACTCTTTTAAACTTCTAAGATAACAATACATGAGAGAGCCTTTGCAGGAGTTTTCCACCAATATCCAAAAAAAAAAATTGAAGTCTAGATGGGAGTTCCACATGATTTCATACCTAAAATGGAATAGGACTTTATTAACATTATCTTCCCAATTAAGGATAAGGTCATTGTGATTAGAACTAGTTATAGGAAGAACATTCAAGGTAAGATTGACTAGGATATTCCAGTTATATGAAATGAAGAAATGATCTTGAGTTTAATTTGCATTAAAAATGAGCACCTTGTCTTCTATAGATATTGAAAAAAAACATTTTTAAGAAGTGACCAGATCCTCCATTGTAACCATAAGATTCCTTTAAATCTAATAGGATTCCAAAGGGTCACAATGCCACCAAAAACACCTTCAACATCACTAACCAAATAATTAACATTAGGCCAAATATTTTTTACAATTTTATCAAAAGTAACCTCCATCTCACTTTTTTGAATTAGTAAAATGTCCACCTTTGAATCTACAAGATAATTTTTAAACTAGTGTTGTTTAAAAGAGCTATTAAGCCTACTTAAATTCCAAGAGAGAATCTTCATGAAAAATTATAAGCAATTAGTACCACCTTGACGCTGATAGAGGAGCAAGTTCCCCACCAATTTACTTCCCTTTATTTCTTGCCCCAAATAAATTATCAAGGGTTCTTTTTTTTCCAACGGTGACATCTCTTGCACTATCTCTAGCTTGAGTGTCACTAGGAGATGGTATTCCCTATTTACTTTCTACTCTTACATCTACTTTCCTTTTCTTCCTTTTCTTATTGTGAACATGAGTCTATTCCTCCTCATATGCATCCTCCTTAATCTTTTTTTTGGGGGTTTGGAAAAAAATATGGTCAAATCCTAACAAAGCCATTGACTCTTTCATTTATTTTCTTTCTTTCTCAAGAGTAAATCTAGTATTTTACCTTAACCGTATTTTAGATATTATAAAATTACACATCATATTCAAACTTGTATATATTATTTAAGCCCACTTAAATTCAAGTTTGGACCCTAATAAGAATTGTGTTATAAATTTTCGCATTCAAATTGCATGCTTTGTAGGTTTACAACTTTTTTTTATTACTAGGTTGTTAACTTCCATCAATACAAGTCAAAGACATGTCCTTTATCTCGAAACAAGTCTAATTATGCTTTTTAGTATGACCAA
The DNA here is from genome assembly GCA_027943335.1 of Chamaecyparis obtusa. NCBI lineage: Eukaryota > Viridiplantae > Streptophyta > Pinopsida > Cupressales > Cupressaceae > Chamaecyparis > Chamaecyparis obtusa. Next base: position 408,515 of record BSBK01006586.1, read on the forward strand.
ACTTAGAAACATATAAAAAAGAGAAGGTGATTTAGCTTTTAAGTTTTTCTTGGTGAAGGGTTAGGTCACATCAACTAGACCACACTACATGACATAAAGTAGCCCAAGATGACACCATATAATGAAGCTTGCTCCATGAAAATTGCACATTGTGGCATATTCTAGGGTGAGACTACACCACACTACTAACCCTAAGAGTAGATCATATGAGAAAACTTATTTCATATTACAAAAACCTTTACATAGAACTATTAAAACTTTCTAATTGAAAATCCACATCCCAATCCAAAATTTAGACCTCTTATTTCAACACTTCAACCAATCAATAACAAGGTGAAGCCTTTAACATGCAAAACTAGATACATAGCTAAACCTTTCTAAACTTAATCTAAGTACACAACTAATTTTTTAAAATATAGTGATTTATTAAACTTAGTGATTTAATTAGATCTAGATTAATGAAAGATAATAGGAAGAAGCACACATTTTTCACATATATGTAATCAAAATATAATGTAAATTACATTAAATTGTGATAAAACAAAATTCTCTACTAAGATATGTCACTTAATTTAGAAATTTCTTGGAAATAAAAAAACTTATACTAAATACATGAAAAAAATAACCTCAAATTAAAATGAAACAACATGAAGTTTTTTAGATGAATACTTCCAACTTAGCAATTTTTCATCTTGTTTAGCACTAGTGTCATTCTTTAAAATGCATAATAGTCTCCATTTTTATGGTGGTTTCATTTGCAACATCTCAAAGCTGATTTTTCTCCTAGTTTATCTCCTAACAAGGTTCAATTTATTTCACATTTCTACCCACTTGCACATTTAAAGTCACTCACAATCTAGTTATGCTTAATAAATGAATAATTAAAGGAATCAACAACACTTAAAAGCACATAGACAATACAGGAAGCATAATATACATGTGAAGAGACTCCATTAAGGTATTTCTTTATGCTACATATACTAAATTAGTACTCACACTATATGCATTTTTCAATAAATTATAATATTCATTTCTTTCAAATCTTTATGGGGCTTGATTGTTAATGAGGCATTTTTTATTTTCAAAGTAGCTTAGAGAAGTCTTCCAAGGTTCTTATGACATTATACCCTATTTAAGCTAGTAGTTTTTTATTGTAAGTGTAGGATGTAGGCTTGCACAGGTTATTGTTGTAATTGTATGACTCTAGTGTAAGAAAGGAACAATATTAGAATTATACAAACAATACCACACAAGATAGGATGATACATTTATTGACGAGTTCATAAATATAAAATGCGAAGACAGAAACACAAGTCAAAGCATTAATTATTTCTACTAACATCAAAAAAACATCACTATCTTCACCATATGCCTAAAATAATTTAGAATCCCATCTATAATTTTTAATTTCTACAAACGCCATCTTTTTAAATCTAAAAATGTATATTTAATAACAATTTATTTCTTAAAAAAATGGTCATTAATAACTCATAGTATTCATTAAACACTTGAATCTCTCCACGTTCTTTTGACTTTAGTTTACAAAAAAATCTCATAGAATAACCAACCACCATAGTGTAAAACAATACAATGTGACAATACATAACTAGATATTATTTCTAAGTAGTTTTGTTTATTTTAGTTGGATGGTGAAAAATATTATTTGGAGTTGAGATAACATGTATTCAACCAAAGATGGTAAGGGTTGGAATTATTCTTTCAGGTCTAGTTAATTCATCAAACAACGATCTGAACAACTGGGTTCTTTTCTTTTGTATTCATATGTTCTTGCTCTGAGTTTCTGTACATGACATAAACTGTAAGCTGAACAATTTCCAGAAGGCTACCAACACCAGAGAGTACCTACAAAAACTCAAATCTATTTAGAAAAATGTTGAAATTGTCACTTATAAGAAAAGAAAAAAAAAAGAAAAGTAAACCCAAAAAAATGGACTTACTCCAAGGAATATGTCCTTTGTGACCAAAGAGAATGAAGCCCACACAATTGCATTCAGGAGGATAAATACTGAGAGGAGGAAAGGCATATACTCCACACTCTTAGTTCTAACACCAAGTCCCTGCAATATTCATCAACATGAAAATACCATATAGTCAGGAAAGATACATAGCAAAACAAATAAGTTCATAGCAGACAATTTGTTTATAGAGTAGTGAGGAATATAAAACTTCAAGAGCTAGTTAGAATATGTGCAATAGAGAACAGTTGAGTTGAGTTTACAACTGGTAATATGTGTGTTATTATTCTTACCATGACAGACAAAGGAGAAGCATACATTACTATAGACAAAAGGCCACCAACAGTGCCTGCCAAAAGTTGTCTTGCAGTATATTGGTGCAGGACTGTCATGAATTAGTAATTTTTTTTAATGCTTAATCTTTTTATTATATTGATGATTGATCACTAAGTGTGATCCGAAATGTTGATCCAAAAATTTAAATACAATTTAATTTAGAAAAAACATTATTCATGAATTAGGAATTCATCCTAATCACTAAGTTATATCTTTGTAGAAGCAATACCTTCATATCTTTTGAAGAAAATGTGAGAAAGATGATGAGGTAACAAAGTTCCAAGATAAATCCAGTCCCATTGACAATGAGTATTAAGGTGCTATGAGGCTTAACAAATGGCATCCCATACAGTAGCCAGAGGCTACAATTGAATAGAGAGCAAACATAAGGCATGGAAGAGTACTCCTTTGTTGATTTTTGTGTAAGTATGGTACAAATAGTTGGCCTGCAATATTAACCATGGAAATATACTTAATGCCTAATATAGTGAGTGAAGTTTAATTGTTCAGATTTCACAAAAGGAAAAACAAGTTATCCCTAGTACTCACATTGGTGAGAGGAAAAGCGCTAACGATGTTCCATTCCCTGTGTAGAGAAATATATAGTGTAAGATTATATGACTTCAACTAAAAATCCTTCTTGATAGTCAATTCATTAATATACCACACCACCACCCTATAAGTAAATTGTTTTACCAACTAAGTTGGCAATGCATGTAAGTCTAACTTTACAGTATAATTATATTTGGGCTGAAGTTAAAATGAAGGTGCATCTTGTTTCATTTGTATATAAAATAAATATCTTATAGATATTCTTTAATGTTGTTTTTAAAATAAATATTCTTATAGATATTCTTATAAGTTTGCAATACAGATAGAAGAAAATATCTTGGGGCACTAGTGGGTGTGTAGCAATTAAAATACTGCTCCTAAATTTGCATCAATTGTATGAATTATTTTCAAATCTTTAAAATTTCACTACCCATGTCATTTTCATTTATAGGTGTGTGAGCTGCAATGCATACCAATGCTGGATTACCCTCTCTAGCTTTGGTAGTAATTAATTGTCTGATTTTCGGTATAGGGTATATCTTGTCTCTAACATTTGTCTATCATACTTGTATCCATGATTGAATTCCATTGACCTATTTTAATCACATCTATGGGGTTGTATCTTTGAGTTCCAATTTACCTACTTTTCTCACTCATCGACATTGAGTTCCAATTTACCCCTATCTCTCTTTTATTTGCAGGTTCTCGGTCACACAGAGCACACTGGATTCATACCCGGGTCAAAAATTCATCACTTCAGGCAATGTCTAGTACCCTTATTATTTATGTTCATCCTCTTATGTATTCATATACTCTTTCATATTCTTCTAAAAGTTAGCTATGCTCACAGCTTGTGTGAGCCCAGATGATTTTATCTTTCAGTTCCTTTCCTTGTAAAGCATATACAAGTTATTTGGCATATATATACATGAAAAATATGGTAACAAGAACCATTACTAAGGATTGAACATAAGTCTAAAATTCCCTAAACCTATTTTTCTATGTGTCCTTATTGCCTTCGTAATTTTGGTTCAATCCCTATAGGATGCCCAAGCCTAGAGGCCACAGAAAGTACCCAAGAGCACTTGAAAGAAAGATGAATGAAACCATTGTCCTTATGTGGGTAAACCCATATAAGTGTTCTTACACCGGTGTGATTATAAACAAAAATAAAATAAAAAGAAAGGCTCATTTCTAATTTTTGGGATTGAGTTATGTGCGCGAAGAGGGCCCTAATTGTGGTAGTTGCAACTTTGCACTGGACTTTTGCTATGAACTCAAGCTTCAAATTGGAAGCTTTGGGCCTTTTGAACTCTCTACACTGATTTGAGGTAGGCATTCAAGTTTTGCTCCTCATCTTCTCTGCATTCTTTGATGTTTATGTGTATTTGTTGTAGATTCAAATGGCATTGTATTTCACTGGTTTTATGCCATGTCTTTTTTATGACCCATGAGATTTGAAGCTAGGGCATCCATTTATTACTTATTTTCTCACTTCTTGGGGCTTGTGAGTTTTGATATGGACATACATGATGTAAATTTGGTCACTATTTTTCCTTCACCATGTACAACCTGTGATTTATAGACTAGGGCATCATGTTGGATGTGTTTTCTCACATATTGTGTTCATTGCTTCAACACCATGCTATACATATGTTCACTATTAAACCCAACTTCTTGAATGATTACAAAGCCCGTGAACAAGCTAGAGCATCATTTGATGTGTATTTAATTGGATTCTCTGGTTATATTGCTTACTACTTTTAGATCCCATGATCCTCATATGGCATCATTGATTTGTTGGTTTTTTTTATGCTCATTGTTTGCTCACTGATTATGTAGCTCGTGATCTTGATCCTTTGAAGGCTCGTAGCTTCATTACTTCATTAGATCTGTACCTTTGTACATATATAAAATTTCAAGACATGAAATTTGACCTCTGATTTGACCTTGATAATGTCCCCTCCTTTGCTTATGCTTGATCTTAACTGCTTTGTGCTAATGGGCATGGTGTGTGACTATTGTGGGTGCATCATTTGGAAATGATGTCACAACAACACCAGATGAAACAACAACATCTAATGTTTTTGTTGCACTGTTTGAATGATGCAGTCAAAATAGTGACTCACTAGGTGTTCATAGAGACATAAATGTAACGATGCCAGTATTAGCATTCAGATTGTGCCATTAAATCAACAAATGTCATCAAAATGAAATTGAGTTAATGAGAAGACAAAGCTAGAATGCCTACCTCAAGTCATGGCTTCCATATGAAGATCAAATGTTAAGGAATTGTGTTATAAAATTTTAAGGCATAAAATTTTATAACTGCACATATATAAAATTTCAAGGCATAAAATTTGACCTTTGATTTAACCTTGATAATGTCCCCTCCATTGCTTATGCTTGATCATGACTGCCTTGTGTTGATGGGCATGGTGGGTTACTGTTGTGGATGCATCATTTGGAAATGATGCCATAGCAACACTAGATGGAACATCAACATCTAGTTTTTTTGTTGCACTATTTGGATGATGCAGTCACAACAGTGATTCACCAGGTGTTCATAGAGACATAAATGCAGCCACTTATTATTTTAGTGTTGATCTCCTTTCTGTGCTTCCATCCTTTCTATCTTTTCTATTCTAATAACCCTGACGGGTTCAATGTAGGGATTCATTTGGATTCCAGCACCTATACACTGCACATGTTCCTGAGTGCATTTTCCTAAGTGCACATGTTCTGTAGCATAGTTCCTATTAGAATTGTATGGATTGACTATGCACATGCATAATTGTAGATTAGGATCAGTAATAGGGTGAAAAGCATTTCTTAGATCCTTTGGATCTAACCCCATCTTTTCCTTCCTTGCAATTTTTGGATCATGCAAGAGCATACTGGATTGAACCCTAGGTCAACACTTCATTACTTCAGGCAATGTCTGGTACCTTCATTATTTATGTTCATCCACTTATGTATATTTGCATTCATTCATATTCTTCTAAAAATTGGCTATACTCATATTCTTCTTGTGTCTGAGTCTTCCAACTATGATCAATTTAATGTTGTAATCTTGACATAGAATTCGATATCAACTTGTCATAAATCCATTCCAAATGATATAACTCCATTTGAATAAACATACATGCCAACCATTTGACAAAATGTCCACATGAAATCTAGAGCAATACAATAATGTTATAGAGAATTCATGATTTATAATTCAGTTGTAGCAGCTCAATCTGTTTGAACTCAATAATACCCCTTACTTGGTTTCCTACAAAGCGTTTGGCAAAATCTGTCAGAAAATTAAAAGTTTGGCCGAAGTAAGTGTATACATGAAGGATGAAACACATAGGAAGCTATGAGAAGTTATGATAAGGTGATGTGAAGCTAATGAAAGGAGGTATCTCTAACAAGAATTTCCCTTTTGAGAGTATATGATTGTAATGTGGGGGAGTCAAAGAAAATATATATGCAGTTATAAGACCTAAAGTTAGATTTACAAAGTAACATATCATTTATAAAACATATCGTAACATATCATTTTTTGTTTGACATTTTTTGTCACAACTAAAGAGTTCTCACCACGAGAAAATAGAGTGACCATTTTCTATCAAAACCATATGTGCAGATATAAACATTAAGTACAACATGTCCAATTTTTTTTGTAGATATACACATCAAGGATCATGTCAGATAATACAAGGGAGTTTGATCAAAATAGGGAGACAATAGCTAGATTGTTGTCTAAATTTCAAAGAGAAGGCAATGACAAATGTTATTGTCCATGCAAGAGTTGTAATGGCTTAAAGACAAGAAGAATCAAAATCAAAACATAAAAGAGACATTGTAGGGAGAATGGTCACATTGAAGGGGGGTTTGATTATCATCTAGTGGTAAGTTGTTTGTTATATTGTTTTCACAATTAATATATATATGAACCATGGAAGGAGGTTTGATTATCACATTGAAGGGGGGTTTGATTATCATCATTTTTATATAGGTCGATCTCCCTAGTGTGAATATAGAGGAACATGGAGGTGTGAGTATTGAAGATGAAGATCATGATCCCATGGAAGATGACGATCATGCGCTAGAAAACATATTTGAAGATGATGGTATGAATGCATTGATCGTTGACACATTTGGTACTGGTGTTGTTGGTGCCGCTACTAATGATGATGATGATTATGATGAGGAAGAAATTGGCGTCGTCCATGATATACCTCTACTTGAGAAGGCGAACACAACCCTTTATGAAGGCTCCCAATCTACTCTTCTCTTTGTTGTATTGTTGCTGGTGAATTTGAAGGTTATGAATGGTTTATCCAACATAGCAATGTCACGTATGCTAAGGTTTGTCATATACATCATTATAGTCTATAAAAGGTTAAACATGTACCATTAAGATTGTTTGTAGTAATGACTTATATTTTTTGTTGTAGATTGATAGGTGAGTTTCTGTTACCAACATCAAATGTTCTCCCTTGCTTGTACCGAGAATTATGTGTCACTATGAAACATATTGGAATGGAGTATCAAGTAATAGATGCTTGTCCCGAAGATCATAATATTTATCATAAAGAACATGAAAATGCAACTGAATGCCTTGAATGCCATACGAACAGATATCGAGATGATCAAATGACAAAAAAGGTGTCTCGCAAGGTTCTTCATTACATCCCCACTATTCCACGTCTGAAATGATTATTCAGGTGCAATAGCTTGGCACAATTTATGGATTACCATGCATGTAGTAGGAGTCGAGATGACACTATTTGAATGCCTACAAATGGTTCATCGTTTATGGACATAGAGGAAAAGTGGCCACACTTTAAAGAAGAACCTTGAAATCTTAGGCTTTCTCTGGCAGTAGATGGTGTCAATCTATATGGAGAGATGAGATCTTTTTACTTGGTGTGGCATGTTTTTGTTATCAACAATAACCTTCATCCATGGATGTCAATAAAGAGGAAGCACATTATGTTGGCAATGATTGTTCCAAGTATTTTATTATTTTATAGTTATCTACATGTAATTATAAGTCTTGGAGTGAAATGACCACAGTAATTATCTGATATTGTTGTTAATTCAATTAGGTAAGTACCAAGTGAAATATATGAATGTATATATTGCGCCTCTTATCGATGATTTGTTGGTGTTATGGAATGGTTTCACTATGTATGACATCTCTAGACCAATTGGACAAAGATAATTTCAATTCCATGCAATGCTTGTGTGGACAATTCATGATGCTCTAGGGTTGACACATTTATGTGGTATGTTATGGTGAATTCTAGTTGTATGCGATAATTCTAATTCTAAAAATCTACATATTTAATCCAATTGTATCATTATTTTGTAGGTCTTCAAACAAAGGGAAAATTTGCATGTCCAATGTGTGGTCCAAAGATGAAATCTCATCATTCCAAAAGTTTAAGAAAGAAGGTGTTTGATAAGTATAGGCACTTCCTCCCTAGAAATCATAAGTATCGAAGTGCAGAAAAATATCTTTTCAATGGGAAAGAAGAGACTACATCAAAGCCACGAAGAATGACACCTCACCTATGACAGTTAGCATATAATAGAATTTGAGGTAATATCATTCCACCTAATGGTTGATCTTTGAAAATTATATATTTTGATTGTGTTTTGTTGGCTAATTATGTAGTTGATGATCTTCAAGGTCATGAAGGCATCACTGACCAGCTTCCAAAGGAACTAAAATGTTATCCAAGAGAATTCAGTAGGCTACCCTACTATGAGCAACTACAAATTGTGCATTTTTTTGATACTATGCATATTGGAAAGAATGAAACAAAGACACTATGAAAAATATTGGATTGAAGGCGTGACAAAGAAAAACTTGGCAAAATTTTTAGTGACATTCATGATTCCAATCATGCAATGAAAAATATCATTGAATCAAATAGAAATGGAGACCGGATTAATGCAAGTGCTCTTCCTTGGTTACTAACAAAGCAAAAAAATAATGTCATAAAAAAAGTCATATGAAAAATTCAATTTCCTATAGGATTTGTTGCGAATATAAGAAATCTCATATCAAAGAAAAATGATTTTGGGTCAGGGATGAAAATGCATGATTGGCATACCTTCATCAAGGTAAGTCACAATCTTTTGTATTTATAATATATTTGTGTAACTACATTCAATTTTCATTGTTTGAAATGATCATTTGATAATTGTTGCAGTATTTGCTACCCCTATCGCTCCCAGAGAACTTTGACAATAATATCAAACAAGTGATATATGATCTTAGAAAATACATGAGGTAAGCAGTGATATTTTTTCAATATATCAAACAAGTAATATATTGTAAAGTTTCGTATTTATATATTTTTGTGTCTTGAATCCCTTGTAGGTGGTTGTCATCTAAAGAAATCCATAAAGAAGATATAAACTATTAGAAGAAAAAGAATTTGTCGACTAATCTGTGAAATGAAAAAGTGTTTACCTTCAACTTTTTTCAATGCACAAGAACACTACCTCATACACCAAGTTGAGGAGATTGAATTATGTGGACCTGTACATGCTAGGTCAATGTGGATGGTTGAGAGACACTTGAAATTTTTGAAGAGTTTGGTACAACAAAGAGCACATCTTGAGGGTTCTCTAGTTGAGGGATATATGGTATACCAGATGATGGTGTACGTTACTCAATATCTTCCTAATCTTGCAGAAAAGACTCATATAGATTGCATTTGGGATATCGACTCCATTAAAAAATTCTAAGGGGAGTACTTGGTGGGCAACGGTAGATTTAGGAAACTAAAAGGTATAAATTATGAGATGTTATTGTAGTTAATTAATTCTTAATCTTCATAATAAATATGTTGTAAGTCATCTATTTACTTTTGTACAGTTGCTAAAGAGTGGGATGCAATACATTTATTTATTGTAAATAATCAAGATTGGATGATGGTATGGATTGAACGATGTCAACATTATGGTCATAGATAAAAATGGGAATATGTGTCTTCATTGGTTATACAAGCTCATCGTAATGGAGATGCCAATGTTACACAAAAGGAAATAGATTTAGCATATGGTTTAAGAGATCACCAGGTACTTATAAATTTGTTAATTAATCAACCGTATGTTTTCAACTCGTGATGCAATAATTTATACATGTTTGACATTATTTTAGGTGAAAAACTACAAGGCTATGTTATGCAATGGTTATAAATTTTGCATCAAAAATTTGGATGACACGAAGAGAACTTGTGATTCTGAGATAAGTGCAGTCTTCCAAGTGACTAATATTTCATCTAGAAATGACTTACATCCTTGAGAGTCACAAAATTGATACTATGATATTTTGGTTGATATACTTGACTGTGACTTTAATTCCTTCAAATTAGTTCTCTTCATCGTGAAATGGTACATACTACGACTCAATCAAAATGATCCTGATAGAACTATTATTGAACATGACAATGGATTTTCAATGATTAATACAAAGTTGTTTGAGCCAGTTGGAGAAGAGCCCTATGTTCTTCCAAGCCAATGTGAGCAGGTATTTTACTCAGAGGTTTCACATAAATCGGGTTGGTCATTTGTTGTTAGACATGATCCAAGAGGAAGGCTGATAAAGTATAATGCGATGGAAGAAGAAGATACCGAGGGAGAGGAAGAAGTGGAAGATGATGTAGATGATGATCATAATCAAGAGCTAGTCAAAGAAGAATATGAAGAAGAAGACGATGACGATGTTGTTACTAATGATGATGATTATGAGGAGGATGATGATGACGATGATGATGATGATGACGATGACGATAGTGGTGGTGATGATGTCGTTGATGAAGATGATCTTTATGATGAGATGGATGAATAAGAATAGTAATGACATGAATGAAATGTATAATTATGACAGATGTTTGGCATGTTTTAACAATTTTTTTGGGGTTGAAATCTGCACTTTTTCCACTAATATGTTTAGGGTTTCATATTAATGGCATTTTTTATTTTAGCATGAATATCTAACTACTCTTATTCACCTTGTTTCATATGTCCTACTTATATCTTTGATCTTTTGTTAAGAGAAATTTCATTCTAAAAGAGTGTATTTAATCTCTATATGCTTAAACAACCTCACTATTTAAGACTATTCTCATTTCTAGTGGGCATGACAAGAATCAAATCACTTGAAAGACACCAGTATTTAGACATGCACAAATTAGTGATGTGATTAAGCAATTTACCTTTCTTTATCATTTTATGGGATTTTTTTTTTATATCAATGCATTTAATCTACATACTATCTTATGAGATTTGCTTCTGATAATTTTCTATTTCCTTACACATCAATGATGTTAAATCACAGGGGATTCTCTTTGTTCCCTGCAATGGAGTGAGTTGATTCTGAAAATATAAATAGATAATTTTAACAATGTATAATGTCCTTCACAAGATGTAATCAAAATACTGGCAATGCACGAGAACTGTTTGACGAAATGCCACAATAGTGGTGTCTCATGCAATGCTAAGTGTTGGAATTAGGAGAGATAGGTACTAAGAGAGGAGGGGTGAATCAGTGCCTTCAAAAAATTTTACTTGTAAACCTTTCTGATATGTAATTGTAAACAGTAATAACCGACCAAAACAACTTGAATCTAACTACATGTATCAATCATTCATTTAACTTATGAAAGTAAACAACATGACATCAATATGACAATCACATGACACAAGTATTTTGGTAACACAAAAACCCTTGTTAGAAGGTAAAAATTGTGGTGGGGATGACACCCACAAATTCTTCACTACTACAGATAGAAAAGGTTTGCCTGTTAGGGCTACAAGTTTTGATCACTTCTGGTGATCTCACCCTATTAGGAGTGACATTTTAGATCAACTAGATCTACCTAGTTATAGGATTTTAACAACACTAATGAAGTGTGCACTTGATTAAGAGATTTACATAAGACTATTAAGTCTACTCTATTAAGAGATTTTATCCAAAACTCTATTACAATTGTTAGAAAGCAATAGGCAATTATCTGCTATATGAAAACTCAATTGTCTGATACAGATATATAAGCTCTAATAAAATATTGCCTTACTTGTGATGAATCTCTGCTTTGAACTGCTCGGTAGCCTTTTCTGATTCTATTCAATCTGAATTCCTCTGTACTCGGTTCTGCTCTGTTAACTAATAGACTTGAAGTTAGGCAATTGCTTCAAGTGCTCCATGATTCATATATCAGCTCACACCAAAAATGATGCGATCACACAAATATATAGTGTTCTATTTTTGCCACTTTAACAAAATTAGGTTACACAACATATTCATAACCCTAAGATCTATGGTGTACAATAATAACCTAGATCAACTATTACAAAAGATATACATTGCATTTAATGAATATCATCACATTAAATGTTCCTTGATCTTGGTAAAATGTTTTATTAACCGTTGTAACCATTTGCATAGAAGTATGTGTCATTTCAAATTAATATGCCATTTTTTGTGATCCTTGGTAAACACTATGTAAACTGCTCGGTGTATACTATGATGCTCGGTGTTTACTGTCTATCGGTGTTGGTATCTATTGGTGCTTGGTAAACTGTATGTTGCTCGGTATATATGCTTTACCAACTAGTATGTTCTACTTCATGTTACCGATTAGCTCAATGTAAGTGACCGACCAATATCTTTACAAACCTTTGATACTAATGACAACCTTAAATGCTCAATAGAGATAACAATCTCCCCCTTTGGTATTAGTATCAAAACTTTGAATGTATATACACAAAATTTTCTATATAACTTATATCTCCACCATATACATATACACATCAAAAAAAATTCTAAGTACTAATTACTCCCCCTCGGTGCATGCTCCCGGTAATATGTAGTATACGTAGCATCTATGTACATATTTGGCATAATGACTTATACATTGTTTTCCCCCTTTTTGATAGTAATGCCAAATACAAAAAATAAGTAGTATACTCACATCTTGTCAAAAATATGCTGGTGGGTTTTCTTTACTGACTCCAAGAGGTTGTCCCATTCCTCTTTCAAGTTGGTGAGAGCAATGTCCTCAAGACTGACTTGTGCATGCATGTCAAAGATGTTATCTAACACCAAAATTTCTAGTGTTGCAATGAGTTTTTTGACTTTGATAATGTGTGCCTCAAAAAATTTCAGGTATGGTAGGAGTTCTTTATGTAACTCAGTAACCTAATCTATTATGTGCTCTTCTTGTTTCTTCAAATCTACTATTAACTACCGGAGTTCCTGAACTCAATGAATGTGCTTTAAGAAAGCATGAGGCTCGGTTATAGCTGCATTTGTACTCAACTATATTTCTGCTTCCAATCCTTTGATCTTCTCATTGACTTCAAAAGTGAAGGTGTCTCTAGTACAAAGCTTCAATAAATATTGACAAATTAACTAGGTGATGGTTTTTATCTCGGTGATTACCTCAGATAATTTGACCTTCTTCATGCCACTTCTAGGCTTATTTTATGTGCTAGTTTGTGTTGTATCCAGGATTCTGCCCTTTCTTCAATTTGTTTATCTGCATCAATATCCAGGTCATTGATCTTCTCGGCAAGTGTAGAAAGTTGATCTATGATAGGCGTATCCTCATCAATATTCACCTCAGGTACTACCTGTTGGAGGATATCCCGCACATCTATTAATATTTCTTTTCATTTGTGTTCTTGCTTCAACTTCTCTTGCGTTGCCTTTCTTGAACATAATTCCCCATATTTACTCAATTCTTCAGGGCTTAGGGTCCTCGGGTCACACTCAGGGATAATGATCACTTCATCTAGGGTGACCAGACCTTTTCCTTTCTTCTTCTTCTTCAGTGCTAGAGATGACTTCTTCTCAATAATAGCAATAGTTTTATCTCTAGATTTCAGAGTATCCGTCCTAGTTAACACACATTCTTCCTTCTTCTGCTCCTTGGTAGCGGTAGTCTCGGTTGATATAGTAGGAGTCTCAGATGTGGTGTCAAGTGGGATCACCTCTGTTTCCTTCATTTCTTCTATTTCCTTTGCCTCGGTGGAAGGTGCCTCTGTATGTGTAGGCTCATCTATTTCTGTAGGTTTCTCAGTATCTGGATCCCCTGTGATGTCTTTGTTTTGCTCAAGGTTTGTGCCTTCGGGTTGTACTTGGGAAAGAATTTTAGCTACTTATGCAAGTACAGGGAGTTTACCTGGTAGTGATGTAAATAGGCATTCAGTGTCTAGTGCTTTGTCTTTATTTGGTACAATATTTACATCTTCATCATCTTTGTCATCAAGATCACCATTTGTGATGTCCTCGACGAGTACATCATCATCGATTTTCTTCTCCATTTGAACTTCAACTTTATCCAGTGCATCCTATGAAATACTTATTTCTTCCTTGTCCTCGGTGATATCAGTTGCCTTGGTAACTGATATACCAGTATTCTTTGATTTCTTTGTTGTTCCCTCATCAATGCAAATACCTTTCCCTTTGGAATTGTGTCTCTTCTTAGACAAGTTCAAGAATGCTTCTTGCTCAACTTTTTCTTCGGCCTTCAAAATTGATGTCCACACAGAATCAGTTGTGGTATCCATATCTACTACATTTTCATCCATGATCATCAAGGCTCTATTCTTGATCATAAAGTTTTCTTGGTATTTGGTCAAGTATTCACTAACTTCTCCAAAGCTTAGATGTGAGGTTGCCCGAACTAGAGAGTGTTCTCTCTTTCTCTTCTTGGTGTCTAGTGCAATAACCCATTTTTCAGTAATTTTATCATCCAACTTCTTCAATAATGCACAGGAAAATTCCATTGGAACTTTCTTGAATTTTATCATCATTTGGATAACAACCTCTTCTATCTTGGTTTGATCTTCTTTTGACATCTTGTCAAATCTGTCTAGTAAGGGATCAGTGAGGTCTCCATGTTCAATTATGTCTTCAATAATTTCATCTATTGTTTTTTCCTTGTTACTGACCACTTTGAATTTATTTACATCATCCTCAGTCTCAGTTTCCTCAAGATCTTCTTTATTTCTTATGAATTTTCTTCTTTTCTTTGGTGTCTCAGCTACAGCCTTGTTCTTTCTCTTGATATATTTCTTTGTCAGTGTAGCTGCCCTCCTTTTTTTTACTTTCTCTACTTCTTCCTTATCGGTTGGTGGTGCTGCAGTTGATGATCGTGTCTTCATAACTTCATGTACAATTGACTGCTTCTTTATAGGAATTTTAGGTTGAGGAACCGGTGTGGGATCTTTTTCTTTGTCAAACTCGGTCTCCTCACTATCATATGGTTTGTCAACCAACTGTAACTGACCTTCGGTTGCCTATTAAACCGGTGTCTCTTTAGATGTCTCAGACCCATCTCCATATTTAGTAGTGAGATTTTTCTTCATCTTCTTTACCTTTCTAGAAATTTTATTGATTTCTATATTTGTTGAAATTCTAGATTTGGCCTCTTCATATACTCTGAACCAAGTGGCAATGGGATCTTTTGGTAGTGCAAGCAGTGCATTAATATATTTTAGTGTGAAATCATGGTTCATTTCATATCCCATTGGTGCCAACCATTTTATCCTACGTTCAATTTGTTTTATCAAAGTATAATCTGTGTTGACTACAAAGCATATATCATTCTCAAATTTTTGAACTAATTCCCTCAGAATTCTGCTTCTTTTATGCATTTTAGATTGAAACTCTTTGAAGTATGCATCAAACTCTATATTCAATGTATCTCCTAACTTATTCATGATTTCATTGATCTATTTTTTTATCGGTATATCCAGTTTCCAATTTACCTTACCGGTGCCAGGTACATACTTTTGTAGATAGAAAAATATGCAAGCAAGTAGTGATCCAAACTTACATGTGTTAGACTTTTTTTTCCTTATGTTCTTCATATTCTCCTGAAGTTGATGAAATAGTACCTCAGCAAGATCAACTTGGTGACCTTTTACCACAATTTTGTGTGCCATGTCTACTGCACTACAGGGTACGTTGTTGAGTCTACTCAATTGAAATAACTTGTACCCGATCACATGTGCTACAAATTTGACTGTTGGGTCTTTGATTATCAAAATCTTTAGTGCCCAACCATCCCATTGTGCTCATGTATATTTCTCAACATTCGTTCATGATGAACTATGGAATATCTTAGCCTTGTCAGTTGTAGGGAGCCCAATAACCCTACTGATCATTTTCTTGTTGACCTCAATCAGTTTATCCAGCCAAAATTTGTCATCGTGATACCTGCTCAAAATGATTCTGATCCAATCTATTTTAAATGATTACAGGAAGTGTATAAAACATGATAACCCTAATTCCTCAATCTTCTTGTAATCTGATTTCATTTTACCATCGGGGCCACAAAGTTGTTGATATGCTACAACAGTTTCAAAATCTCCAACTTCTCTGATTTTGCAATGAATATATGATCTTATGTCTTTTGTCAATAAAACCCTTTGTGGTATGCTCGAAAAAGTGCCCACTGTATCTATTTGTGCTGCAACCTTGGGATGTGGCTTAAACTTAGGTTCATCAAAATTTTCCCTAATTATTAGATTAACTTCCTCCTCAACACTTTGTGACTTTCTTGCAGATGATGTAGATGCCATAAATCGATTCTAGGGTTTCGGCAAGCAGTAGGATAAAAGGTGTTTGATAGCAAATGAACTTACTTGGTATCATGAAGAGTGATGTCGATTCAATCTAAAGTAGCCTTGAATCCTTCTGAAAATCTTTTAGCTCAAACGTTGCTCTTTGAATTTTCCGCTCTTCAAAATTGCAATGTAAAAATAAACTCTGTTCTCGTGTATTTATAGACTTTTCAATATTCCCGCTCAAACTTTCATGCAATACATGCTTGACCTAACTTTTGGTATGAAATAGCTGTCAGCTCGATGACAACTAAATTTTCATCCGCTTGGTTAACACAAAATTTCTTCATCAGTTGATACATGTGCTCGGTTAACCTTAGATAGTGATTACTAACGGGTAACCAACTCTCGGTCTCTCTTTTACCGACTGTATAACATTGTTAGCTCATGACATCTAAACCATAGTGCATCTTTATTCATTCTAATTTGGTATAAGTACGTCATGCATAAGGAACTATATGTAAAAATGTGATCATTTGAAATGTCAATCCCATACATACCTATTTCACCTTAAGTGGAGGTACCGATGTCACCCAATCCAGTGGACAAGGTTTCACCAACAACATTACTTGACTCAACATTCTCATTAGATGCCTTCTTCCACATAGTGTTCCTTAACTTCGTGATATCTGTGATACTATATCCACTTTCAAATATATGATTTTCATCAGGTTCTTGGTCTCTACAATTCTTGCTTAAATGACCAACCCTATGGCAGTGCATACAAGCCATTCCAGTGCTTGTCTAGCTTCTTGATTGTCCAATTTGACTCTTTTTGTAACAATTTGCTACAATGTGTCCATATCTACCACAAGCAGTGCAGTTAGCCCATGTATTATAATCCCAAACATAAGAGTTACCTTGTCTCTTCGGTTGGTAGGGCTTTCATTGTGTTTGCTGCTTAGGAGTCCATACTTGCTTCATCTTAGCCTTACACTCATGTGCAGTGTGTCCATGTTTATTACAAGTATAGCATATTTTCTCCATAGTGGTATTATTAGCAAGATCATTTTGCTTAGCTCTACACTCATAAGCAGGATGTCCAAACTTACCACAGTAGTAAAAATATCCATTAAACTTAGGAGTGACAGGAGGTTTACCTTGTGCTTTACTTCTACACACATTAGATGTATGTCCCGGTTTTCCATAGTGATAACATGTCAACACTTTAGGTTTCTGATTTTGATTGATGTTGACTTGTTCAGCTTGTTGTGATGATTCTCCTTCGCCAGTGTAGCCTATTCCAGCTCTACCTCCAAATATTCTTTGATTAGACAAGAAATCATCAATCTTCTTAGAACTGTCCTCAGCAAGTTTCTTCATTTCATTTTGTTGTTGTTGATTTTTCACTTCATTTCTTAGCTTCTCATTCTCTTCTCTGAGTCTTGCAACATCTTCTAGTCTTCTTGACAATTCTCCATTCACTCGGTTTATCTCTTGATTTACAGTCATCATTTGATTAGTTACTTGGAAATGATGATTAGTGAGTCTCTATATCTCACTCTCTTTAGCTTGAATTTGTTCAGTCATCTATCTTCGATCATCAATAGCCAGATTCCTTTCTTGCTCAGCTTGTTTTGCTTTGTTCATTATCTCTACCATTCTCACCATCTGAGATTCTTGACCGATTTGTAGTGCTTTCACTTGATCAGTTAAATGTTGATTCTTTTCAGATAAATCAGTTATTATGCTTTTAGATCCATTAGAGATGCTTCCAAAGCTAGATCCAATATGCTCAAACATTTCATCAATAGGTTCTTCATGGTAACCGATCTCATTCTGTAGAATAGCTAGGTTCTTCCTTTCAACTTGTAATTTCTTCAGTCCTTCCTTGGCTTGTTTGTACTGTTCAATAAACATCTGCATTTGTATCTTCTAATTCGCAATAGTCTTATCAAGCTTGTATCTCTCCATGACTTAGATCTTTACCCTTCAGTGGTTAAACTGTTCAATAAGAGAACTGTGCTCTGATACCAATTTTTGGAATTAGGAGAGATAGGTACTGAGAGGGGAGGGGTGAATCAATGCCTTCAAAAACTTTTACTTGTAAACCTTTCTGATATGTAACTATAAATAGTAATAACCGACCAAAAAAACTTGAATCTAACTACATGTATCAATCATTCATTTAACTTATGAAAGTAAACAACATGACATCAATATGACAATCACATGACACAAGTATTTTGGTAATGCAGAAACCCTTGTTAGAAGGTAAAAATTGCGGTGGGGATGACACCCACAAATTCTTCACTACTGCAGATAGAAAAGGTTTGCCTATTAGGGTTACAAGTTTTGATCACTTCTAGTGATCTCGCCCTATTAGGAGTGACATGTTAGATCAACTAGATCTACCTAGTTATAGGATTTTAACAACACTAATGAAGTGTGCACTTGGTTAAGAGATTTACATAAGACTATTAAGTCTACTCTGTTAAGAGATTTTATCCAAAACTCTATTACAATTGTTAGAAAGCAATAGGCAATTATCTACTATATGACAACTCAATTGTCTGATACAGATCTATAAGCTCTGATAAAATATCACCTTACTTGTGATGAATCTCTTCTCTGAACTTCTCGGTAGCCTTTTCTGATTATATTCAATCTGAATTCCTTTGTACTCGGTTCTGCTCTGTTAACTGATAGACTTGAAGTTAGACAATTACTTCAAGTGCTTTATGATTCATATATCAGCTCACACCAAAAATGATGTGATCACACAAATATATAGTGTTCTGTTTTTGTCGCTTTAACAAAATTAGGTTACACAACATAGTCATAACCCTAAGATCTACAGTGTACAATAATAACCTAGATCAACTATTACAAAAGATATACATTGCATTTAATGAATATCATCACATTAAATGTTCCTCGATCTTGGTAAAACATTTTATGAACCGTTGTAACCATTTGCATAGAAGTATGTGCCATTTCAGATTACTATGCCATTTTCTGTGATCCTCGGTAAACACTATGTAAATTGCTTGGTGTATATTGCGATGCTCGGTGTTTACTGTCTGTCTGTGTCAATGTCTGCTAGTGCTCAGTAAACTATCTGTTGCTTGGTATAGATGCTTTACCAACTAGTATGTTCTGCTTCATGTTACCGATTAGCTCAATGTAAGTGACCGACCGATATCTTTACAAACCTTTGATACTAATGACAACCTTAAATGCTCAATAGAGATAATAGCTGAGATGTTCAGTTATATGCAATGCTGAGATATTCAAAATATTGTAATATAAAGAGATAATTTTAACACTGTATAATGTCCTTCACAAGATGTAATAAAAACTATAGAGTGAACTATATGTGTTTGATTATGTTTGTCTGGTTATATAACTATTATCTTTTGTCAAGTATCCCACACAATCTCATGGATTGTCGAGTATAAGTCAATACACCCCATAGAGATTAATGTCTTTTACCATTTGTAAAACATCTCTCTCATTGCCACCTGTCTCTCTCATTTCATGAAGTGCAGGTACCAACAAATAGGTATTTGTCAAATTTGTCTTCCTCGAGTGAGGAAAATGTAGGAATGGAAGAAGAAAGTGAGACATTTAGTATGTCTAAATCAAGGAGGTTGACTAGAGGTCAAAAGATCAAAATTAAGAAATTCAATAAATGTAAGGAATTTTTCCTTTCTCAAGGGGGGTCATGTTCTTATGATGATGAGAGAAAAGGTGACTCTGAGGTGCCTTTTAGGTACAAATATCTACAGAATCAATGGGTCCCTGATGAACTTCCTTCAATAAACACTAATTTTTGTGTTAGAGAGAGGATATATCACATAGCACCATCTTCGTTACATGGTTTGGGCCTATTTTCCATGGATGGCATAAAGGTCTCTTACAACAAAGTTGTTGAATTGATGGAGTATGTCAGACCTTGTTATGATTACAATAGTTTGATGTAGATTGCTAAATATAAAAAAAGTATGTGTAGGTATGCACTCGTGGAAAATTATATGCAACAAAAAGTCAGTGAACAAAGTAAAACAGTAGCTATATACGTTGATGGAAGGCCAAAATCATTAGGGAATATTGCAAGTTTTATAAACAATACACGGCCTGCGTCAACTAAGAAGCAACTCAATTGCATATTTGAGGTGCACGATGGAAATCATGTATTTGTATGTGTGATCAAATCAATATGTGGAGGTGAAGAGCTACTTATCGATTACAATTTGAATCGCATAGATACAAAAAAACCCATGACTATCATGGACAAGGTGGTACACATTCTAATAATTGTCTATTATTCAACATAACTTAGAATAGGAACACATGTGTTTTAACATGTCTCAATGAATTTTTTTTTAAATACAGGGCTATAGTATGGATCAATAGCCACACGATATGTACGACGATGATGGTTCTCATGGGACTTCTTCTTCTCGACAAGTAAAACTCATTGTTGTTGTACAAATGCACATACAAGAAAAATGTTAATGCATATTTTTTGTTATGTTTTATTCTTCACTAATATTTTGGATTGCTTTTAAATAAAGTGCTAATAATATTATTCTCACAAATGAGTGTTGATCAGAAAAAGGGAAAGGAACAAGTAGTCCATGAGGAGCCGCAGGATGAGCACGATCCATTCATTGTTGATTTTGCATCAGACGTTGATCCTGTGGTTGCACTACAAAAGGTCCTTCATGCACTATCAATAGAGTTAGCTCGATTGGCAGGGATTCAACCTCAGACTCCTCAAATATAGATGAGAGAGGATGAGTTGATTCACTTGGTTCAGACTTATACAGTAAGTATTAATGTAGTTTTAAATTATAAAAAAATTTCAATAATGGTTTTTATAGTATACTCTTTTATTTATGTCATTAACTAAAATACATGTGTTATTTTTATAGAGGATGCAAAAAAATTTAAAGGGCCATGCCCCAGATGTAGATACTTCAAGTGGTTCAAGTACATTGCATGTTCTATCCTCCACCTTGTCCATGGTTGTCCATATTTTTTTATGCTCTAACAATCTTATTTTCAATAACAATCTTATTTTTCAACACCTACTATTGATCATATGTTGAGTACGCCGCTTGCTACGAGGATCAAAACCACAGAGGTACTACTACCTGCAATGTCAGCAACACGTAGCATGGCCACATGTGCGATGGCAACACCTATTGGTAAGTAGATTCCTCTTTTTCTCTCTCATTTATCATGTGTTTATTTCACTCGAACTATTCTTTCTTAGCAGGCATTTTGTAATATTGGATTCATTTTATGTAGGAGGCAATGAGGAAATTCTTGAATGTACTCATTTCCCCTGTATGGGAATGATAGAGAATTGTGATCAATTGCTCGTGAGCATTGAAGATGGACTTCACTTGAGAGTAGTCCAGCTTCCAGGTACTTTAAAGATTGATCCTTTATTTTACTATATAATCTTATACTCATAATGTAATGCACTAACCCCCTATGTAGTCCCTTGCAATAACTAATTATAATAATCCCGTTATTATTTTGCAGGGAATAATCTATTTTATGAAAAACTTAATGATGAATATTTGTGCATTTTTGGGCCGACCATACACACATGGTATCATAGTTTGATTTCATTGCTAGATCAGATTTCATTTCATCCCTTTCTTCATGTATATTAAAAGGTAGCTTCACTTCATTTATGAATCTAACAGTTTTTTTTCTTAAAAGATGGCAATTACAAGATAAAGGGTTAAAGGATAAACTCATTGACTCTATGACAAAATTTTTTGGACCCAACGTCTTTCAAAGACTTAGGCTCCTTGACAAAGCGTGCCAAGTTTTGAAGTATATTAGGGACAACTACAGGTCCCAAATAGAACACAACCCTCATTACGGTAGCCTCCCTATATTCCTATTAATGAGTGGTAGAATCTTTAAAATGATGCACTTGAGAGAAGTGCAAGACATAGTGGACAAATACTATCACCCGAAGAAAGAAGGTACGTGATAATCTTAATAATGAAATTATGTACTATTTACTCTTTTTACTTATGTGATCTAACATATTTCAAACATCGCATAGGTTTCCTGACACATCAAAGGCAATAGAAGCAAGAAAACAAAAGCACGGGCAACACAAGCTTGGCTCGGGTGGATATTCAAAACTTGTTGCATGAGTTGTAGGTACTAGTAAATGAAAAACCGTATGCAAATATTTATAAATTGCAATCAATTTAGTTTTGATGAAATTCACTACAATAAAAATTCATGATACCAAGCAAAAATGTAGGCCTTGGAGTTCAAAAAAATGATTACAGAAGAGGACAAGAAAATAGGCTACAAACAAGGCTATAAAGTCATGGCTGAACAATTCCAATCAATGAGTGCACAAGGTTCTTCTGTTGGATCTATCGATCAGGTAAATAAGGCAATTGATTTTTATTTCAAGTTGAATACTTTACCAATTATTGTATTTGATGTTAAGTTCCAACATAAAGTGAATATTTTTTTTTAAGGAAACAATGATTATATATTTGTTTAAAACTTTAAAGTGAATATATTTATATGTATTAAACTGAATGGTTAACATTTCTCAGTATTTTTCTTGTATTTATATGTATATATTGTCGATAAATGCACTAATTATTTACATTGGAATGTAGTTTGTTGATCTTGATACACCATTTGAGTAGGATGGAGGTGTTGATTCGAATGTGAATTAGAGTACTCAAGGTATACATTTTCTATTCAAATTTTAATTAATGAATATTTAATACAAGTAAACATTTTAAATTGAATTTGGCATAGTAATGAAAATTTAATTATAATGTGTTGGGATTAATAAAACATTTTGTATTGCAGTTGCAGGGGATGTAGAGGTTGTTCCTGATGAGCATGTTGAGGTTCAAGCCGTCGGGCAAGATGATGTGGTTGGACAAGGTAAAGAGCATCACGTTTATATTTTTTAAAGTATTGAAATGCTTGTAACAATAATGATAATATGTTTTTAAATTAACCCCAATTATGATAATATGTTTTTAAATTAAGCTTTTTATTTGTTATTGCAGAGGACCCACCTTTGCAAAGGACAGGGAGATCACGTGCATGGCTGAGAAGAAATGACGATGTTGACATGGATATGCCTCTGCAACAATTTAGGGAAGTAGAAAAAAAAAGAAAAAAAGAAAAGAAATGATTATGATTTATGCAACTTATTTGATAATGATTGATGTTTATGTCTCGATGTTTTAATCTTATGTGTTAATGATTGTTATGATGTGTTAATGAATGCTAATTAATGAGTCTTATAAATGCATGTTAATGAATGCTAATTAATAAGATGAATGCTCAATTGTTGTAATGGAAATTGTTATAATATGTACCATATGTTTCCATACATGTTTGTGTGTAGAGATGGACAAGGGATGTTGATTGGTACTTGTGTGATTAGAGAATACTTTGCATGATTGCATTCCCCAAATCATTACTGGAAAAATTTTGAACATATCTAAATGGAATACTTTGTGCCTAACATACTTAAATGGAATACACCAAGAAGTACCAAATGATGAATGCTCAATTGTTGTAATAGCAAAGCATTAGAACTGTCCATTTCTAGAACTTGATTTTCTAGTCTTAATGATTGTGCACAGGTGATGAATATGAAGATTTGCCTAAGCAGTACTGGGAGCTGACCTAGAAACACATGTACTATTGTGAAAATCATTACAATTCCATTTGTTGTTGGGTCGTTCCCAGTATTTTTTGGTCAAATCTGCATGTTTTTCACGTGTTCATATACCAAATGATGAATGCTCAATTGTTGTAATGGCAAAGCATTAGAACTGTCCATTTCTAGAACTTGATTTTCTATAGTATTAATGATTTTTCTATAGTCCTAATGATTTTTCTATAGTCTTAATGATTTTTCTAATGTCCTAATGTTTGTTGCTCTTGATAAATTAGGCCTTGAATTTAAATGTTTGTTTACTTTTTTATTTCAGCTTGATATTTCATTCATTTTTCATATACACAGAGACTACACATGCTGATAAAAAAATGAGCTATTTGATTGTTCACTATTCATGATTGTAAATGGTCAATATTTCTGATGGTACTACTTGGTGTATTCCATTTAAAAATAATGAATGTTATGATGTGTTAATGAATACTAATTAATGAGTCTTATGAATGCTAATGAATGTGTGTTAATGAATGCTAATTAATAAGATGAATGCTAAATTGTTGTAATGGCAATTGTTATAATATGTACCATATGTTTCCATACATGTTTGTGTGCAAGGATGGACAAGGGATGTTGATTGGTACTTGTGTGATTAGAGAATACTTTGCATGATTGCATTCCCCAAATCATTACTGGCAAACTTTTGATCATATCTAAATGGAATACTTTGTGCCTAACATACTTAAACGGAATACACCAAGAAGTACCAAATGATGAATGCTCAATTGTTGTAATGGCAAAGCATCAGAACTGTCCATTTCTAGAACTTGATTTTCTAGTCTTAATGATTATGCACAAGTGATGAATATGCAGATTTGCCTAAGCAGTACTGGGAGCTGACCCAGCAACACATGTACTATTGTGAAAATCATCACAAGTCCATTTGTTGTTGGGTCGTTCCTAGTGTTTTTTGGTCAAATCTGCATTTTTTCACATGTTCATATACCAAATGATGAATGCTCAATTGTTGTAATGGCAAAGCATTAGAACCGTCCATTTCTAGAACTTGATTTTCTATAGTCTTAATGATTTTTCTATAGTCCTAATGATTTTTCTATAATCTTAATTATTTTTCTATCGTCCTAATGTTTGTTTCTCTTGATAAATTAGGCCTTGCATTTGAATTTGTGTTCATTATTTTATTTCAGCTTGATATTTCATTCATTTTTCATATACACAGAGACTACACATGCTGATAAAAAAATGAGCTATTTGATTGTTCATTGTTCATGATTGTAAATGACCAATATTTATGATGGTACTCCTTGGTGTATTCCATTTAAAAATAATCATGTTTCTATGACTATGATAAATGTCCCTTTGTGTTGAGAAAATTAGAGTTGAGATTAACTCAATTGGCAGAGATTCGACCTCAGACTCCTCAAATACAGATGAGAGAGGATGAGTTGATTCACTTGGTTTAGACTTATACAATAAGTATTAATGTAGTTTTTAATTATAATAAAAGTTCAATAATGGTTTTAGATGTTAACTATGACAATCTCTTGGTTTCAGGAAATGTAGAAGGAGGCGCCTAGTTCAATATGAAATCTCAATTCATATGCATTGGATATTAGGTGGAGTTGAAAAATATAACAAGTTTTCATTTATTATAGAGGTCTTTAATTAGGTATTTTAAGTTATAGACCATCGCGAACATCATAATTTTGACTCTTATAGGCAAGGGTAATGTCCTCAGCATGCAAGCAAATCAAGACTTTCAAAACATTATTCTTGATGTGTCTTATGTGAGTGTTCAAACATTGCAATAAATTTCCAAAAATACTTTCAAAACATTCATAATACCCTTCAAAACATTCCAAAATATTTGCAAAAATTTTCAAAAGCTCCCTAAACATACATTGGTCACAAACACCTTGATTCAAAACCATTGTGAACATGAAATTTTAGAACATTTTACATGGAGCTTTGTTCCAATCCTAGAGTAATCTTTTGCATGATTAGTCCTCATTTTTCATCCTCATATTATACTCATTTTGCAACCTTTGTATACAGTGGATTATCTTTCCTTGCTTGGCATTTGCAATTTCAAGTCCTTGCATTGAGTTGTCCTCATTTTAGTCCTATTGCATTTTGCATTTAGAACCTTCAAAATCTTTTGCAAAATCTCACAAAAATCCAAATTTTAGAGTCTCTCCTTATGTTGTTGAAAACAAGATCTTGACTTAGTCCCAATATCCCTTTTATAAAAAATTATCCTCTTGTCCTTTTGTCAAACTCCATCTTTGCCATGTTGGATTTGACCTAGTCCCTTTTATTAAATTTTCCTTGTCCTTTTGATCCCTTTTAAAGTCAAGATCCCTATTCAATTTCCTAAGGTTATACCTTAGATTTGTATTTTCCAAAGGTTTTGTCAAATTCCAAAAAACATAGTTTGCATAATTTGTATTTTCAAAGTCCAATTTCCAAAGTCCAAATCCTAAGTTGAATTTTCATATCATTTCAAAAAACCTTCAAAATCCAAAATCAAGTTGCATTTTTCACAATCCTAAGTTGCATTTTCATATCCTTTCAAAAGCCCTTCAAAATCCAAAAACATAGTTGCATTTTGTATAATCATTGAAAACCCCAAAAATCCAAAAACATAGTTGCATTTTACATAGTCATTCCAAATCCTAAAAATCCAAAAAAAAATTGCATTTGCATGTCTTCCTAAGTTGCATTTTGACATCATTTCAAAAAATCTTTGCATACCTTAGGTTGCATTCCCAAGTTTTCAAAACCCTCAAAATACAAAAAAGTTTTGTATTTGCATATCTCCTAAGTTGCATTTTGCATTTAGGTCATCATGTCAATTAGGCAACAAGGTTCCTATCAATCCATGTACACACAAGCACACTTTGATCCTAGACAAGGTTGTGACCCAAATATCATGTACCTTTCTAGACAAGAGACCCTTTGTGGGACATATCAAGCATGATCAATGATCAACCTTTTGTGGGACATATTCCACCAAAAAATTCTTCAGTTTCAAACATTAATGTGGTCTCACAACCAAGATCAACCAAGAAGAATAAAAATTCCAAATCTAACTTTTTAAAAGATTTGCTTCAACAATTGGGTTTTATATATGAAAATAATAATGCACCCATTTCTAGAAATAAACCAGATCCCAAACCAATAACATGGATGACACCTATTTCCTTTCAAGAAAAATCCATGTCCCCTTCCATCCCTTTATCCCCTAAATTTTTACTCTTATAGGCAAGGGTAATGTGCTCAGCATGCAAGCAAATCAAGACTTTTTATTTGCTGGCTTGTTGAGGACATTCTCTCGCCCATAGTTGCCAAAGTTGTAACCTTCACGATGGTCTATAAATTAAAAAATTATAGACCTATTAAAAAAATGTAAACATGGTGTGTTTTTTCAGCTCCATGTGTTATCCTTGCATATTCTGGTTGTGTTGCACGTGCATTCTCGATTCAGAGTGGGAAAATCTTATTTTGGATGCAAGGGAGAGAAGCCAAACACATAAAGAACATGCACATAAACACAATAGCTGAGAAACATAAATGTAGATATCACAACAGCTGAAAAACATAAATGTAGATATCATGGTCACAATTGTTTGGAGACACAACATAATTGAATGGTATACCCATACGATGCAACACAACCACTACTCCTCTGGTTCCAAGTTGACATCGCGAGATCCAAAAACCATAGATAAGGAATAAATTTAGAGAGTGGAGGAGGGTCGTAATGACCATAATAATACAAGGTACCTATATTATTTTGGTCTTTATGACCCTCCTCCGCTCTCTAAATTTATTCCTTCTCTATGGTTTTTGGATCCTGCAATGTCAACTTGGAATTGGAGGAGTAGTGGTTGTGTTGCATCATCTAGGTATACCACTCAATTATGTTGTGTCTCCAAACAATTGTGACCATAATGCCTACATTTATGTTTCTCAGTTGTTGTGTCCCAGGACCCCTTATGACCCTTTACGATCCCTAAGAATATATATTAGAGGTCTTAAAGTGTCGTAAAGGGAGGCTCCTAGGAGGGGCTAGATGATCTTCCACATTCACGTGGTTGGACCTATTAAGTAGAGAATGTTAAACTATTATCAAAACAAAGAGAAGCTCAATATTTTAAGGTCTCACTCCATGAACAACATTTTTAAAAAAAATATAGCATACCATTGCAATTGCGACGGTATTCAGAGACTGACCGATGCCAAAGCACTACATGCGACGTCGAGCTGTCAGAAATATATGACAGTTGGATGTCACATGTACAACATATCTATCACAAACCTATCATAATTGTGATACCCATAATGTGTAACGACGACAGATTGCCTAGCCTAGCCTATGCATATTGCGATGGTCAATATCGTCGCAATTATGATGGTATTCAAAGAATGACCAATAGAAAAGCACTACATGTGACATCCATCTATTAGAAATATCCAACAGTTGGACGTCGCATGCACTGCATATCTGTCACATTGTCGTTGTAATTGAGACACTCATAATGTGTAACGACGATAGGTTGCCCATCCTAGCCGGTGCATATTGTGATGGTCGATACTGTCATAATAACAATGGAAATCCCAGTTGTTGGTGATTCTGACACCAAAATTGCAATACTAATCTATGTCTCTTGATCGACAAGTTGGTGTCAAAATTGTGACACATAGCCGTCAAAAAATGGACTCAATGTATTAGTGCTACGATGGTAAATTGGCATTTCCACGTAGGGACCCAAAAATGTAGAGGGGGTAAGTTGGGAATAAAAATAGAGGACGGCGAGAGGGTATAGGATGCCCCAGGATGGATAGCAAGGACTGAAAAATATGAACTTGATGATTGTAGGTGGTGGAGGCAGCATTCTGATCGAGGGAGAGCTGGCCAGACATGATGGGCCTAGTCGGGGAGCTGACTCCAAAAGAGTGGGGACAAGTCGCATTGTGCGGCTTGGAGCATGTACACTTGTGGCCTTGATTGATAGCACACATAGTGCTAATGATTGCACTAGTGGAGAGGTGGCATAGTTTGACCTCAAGTTTTCATTTACTGACGGGGGAGGCGACAATCACACTGCTAGATGTTTGGCGGATATATTATGTCCCTATCCAAGGGTTGATCCTGGAGTATATACAATAGGGCATAAAGCCCTATGTAGAGGCTGCATTCAAACAATCATATGAGTAGCTGCCAACATCAAGACAGTGGTTTCTGTGGAGACCAACTATGGCAGTCCGACCATGGTTGAGGTGGGTAGCATTGTATGTAGCAGAATTGATTGGGGGGAGATTGGTACCAAACTTGGTAGGTCATGGGTTTCCTATGGGATGGTCATGGGCACTTAGTGCTATGTTGGAGGATGAGGGAGAGGAGTATTGTTGGGTTTATACCACCTTCGGGCAGCTATATTATGATCTACATATGTGTGTCTATTGGAGAGGCAGGACATTAGGAGCGGGAGTGACCCTGTTATTAGTGTGGGTCTGGGAACATATTGAGATAGCTCAGCCGATTAGATTACAGGAGACTCGAGTAGCATACGATCCCTATGCCTATAAATATCGGCCACCGATTTAATGTGAGTCGGTAGATTCTATTGGGCACTCGTGATGATTGTTGGATGAGATGCAGAGTTTTGATTGGACACTATATGCAGGGTGTGATGCAGGGGTTCACTAGGTGGCACATCAACATGATTATGTGGATGATGGTTGGGAGGACTTCCTATATCTAGGGTTCACCCAAATAGATTGTTGGTTGATAGGTCAGACACCCTACATGATTGTCTGATACATGCCATCGTGAGTAGCATGATAGATCAGTCAGGTACCAGATTTATTTCCTCATTTGTTGATGACATGAGAGGTGGGGACTCTATGGGGGTGGGAGTGGATTTGTGAGGTTCTTAGGCTTCATGGTTAGGGATGGCAGTTGTACCCTGGTAGTAGGAATAGGATCAGGTTCAGGATACAGGAGTTACACCTACCTATGCACAATGGTGGGTGATACATCAGTCGATCTGATTGACAGTGTCAGGCGTAGTGCTTGCAAATGAGCAACCAGTTAGGAGGGGATGGAGTAGGGTCAGACAGAGATGAGGGAGGATATAGAGGAGGAGATGGGGATGGGGCTGGAGGAGGAGTAGGGAGGGGTCAGCGGAGGGTGGTAGCACCATTTCGTCAGGGGTTAGTACAAGGACCGATGGATAGAGACCCTCTGGTGGTACCACAGGTGCAGGTGCAGGGACTGGGACAGGGACAAGCACAAGAACAGGTGCAGGGACATGTATAGGGGACACATTTAGCTCCATCACAAGGACAAGGACCACTACCCAAATATATTTCCTAGGAAGCACATGACATGGTAGTGGCGAAGTGAGATAGTCTACAAACATAGGTAGGAAGGGTATAGGGGTTACTGACAGGGGAGTGAGCATGAGTAGACAGTGCTCAAAGTTCTCTAGATAGGTTGCAAGCTCGGGTGGATAGTGGTGAGTTTACTGTTATGGTGACTCAAATAGAGGATGCCAGGGACAGGATCAGGTGGTAGAGCAGCTAAGAGCAAAGTTGTATATTGTTACCCAGGAGAGGGACCTGTATCGACGTAGAGTTGATGCATACAGAGGTCAGAGAGGGATCGCATTACAGGCGACAACAGGTCCTATGGTGATGCAAGTAGTGCAGGAGACTTTTGTCGCTCATAGGCAAGAGACTAGAGCTATCATGGAGATGGAGTACTACAGGCAATTGTATTATGAAGTCATTCCTGAGGGACATAGGGTTGTGGTATACAGTGAGAGGATAGACTCTCAAATGATGGGGGCAGGGTCACAGGCCTTAGTAGGGATGAGACCCCCATGAGATAGAGGGGATAATGGGACACAAGGAGCTGGGCCTTCCACACAGCCTACGTCATGATCCATCTCGGCTATTTTTGAAACTTGGACAGATTTTGAGTAATAATGTACAGTGGCACTTTGTGATATATACATGTATATGCATTGATGTATTTGATGGACTTGGACACTTGATTATTTTATACATATACATGATTATGATGGTCCTATATGATGTTATGTGATTTGATTCTTACATGCATATGTGGTTTTGATGATAGTATGGACTGACACGTGTGATGTAGGATGTGAGATATATGATGACATATTTGTGATGTAGGTACATATATGCAATGGATTATATGACTAGATGGATTTATATAGAGACATGAATTTATGCAAATATGATGTGATGTATGAAGTCATGATTAATGTAATATGAAATAATGATTAATGGTTAATGAATGAATGTAATAATGATTAGTGATTAATGCAATGTGATAAAATAATGATTAATGTATAATGAAATAATGGTTAATGTATAATAAAATATAATGATTAATGTATAATGAAATAATGGTTAATGTATAATGAAATATAATGATTAATGCAATGTGATAAAATAATGATTAATGTATAATGAAATAATGGTTAATGTATAAAGAAATATAATGATTAATGATTAATAATGATAATGCAAAAAAGACATCTATATGATTAAATGCAACGAAATGAGCAAACTAAGATGAGGGTGTCAAATATAAGTGTTAGGAGCAGTCAGCAAGTTGTGGGAAGGGGGAATAAAGAGAACCCTTGCCAAGAGTAATATACAAATGTGACCAAAAAAACATGCATCCTAACTACATGACTATTGTGGGATTATATTGTGTTTTTGTCAAAGAGCACACCCTAGTTTGATATTGCAATGGGAGGTATGTATCATGTGTTATAAAAGCATAAATGACATTGGTATATTGCATGGACTTGACTCTCAGATAGCCTTAGGAACAAAGATGTAGATTTTTTGATTATAACATAACCTATGACATATACTTATTAGAGAGGTCTGGGCACACTTATGTCTTTTTAAGGGACGTAAGTATGCTAACATGTTGCCCCCATTAAGATACGCATAATCATAATTGAGAAACCAACAAAAATGCTCATAAAGTATCAACAAACAGATCATACCTCAATCAACACATGTATCAAATTTTACCATTCATAATGTACCAAGATATGAAAGACATAGGCAATCATGAGTAGGATCCGTTGATACAAAAAGATAAAATCAACAAAGGTCTCTTGACCAAGTAGTCATTTGGTCCACAGTTCTTACCATGAACGAGATAGGATTGATGATTTGATTTGAGTCGACTGAGGAAGGACGCATCCTGCAGGGCAAAGATTGATTAACTGAGATGGATATTCACTGGCAATAGATGTGAAAGGAACAATAACTTAGAGATTCAATTTCGATGTGGATTTTGATAAGCACTTTTTTGCGATCATTGTGTCTGGGAAAATCTCAGTGCGATGGGGTTAAGCTCAGCTTGTTGGGAATTGTGTTTGGATCTTTATTGCAATGCAGGAAGCGATGATCGGAAACTAGGATCAGGATGAGGATGGATATGTACAGTAGGCGAGGGAAGACAATGGATCCAAATCTGCTACCGTAGTGCCTAAAATAGGTTTTCACCATGATACTTGCCCAAAGTGCTTGTTTGCCGAGTTTTCACTATTCCACAATTTTTTCTTTTTTCTTTTTCTTTTTTTTGTAAGGTGCCTATTTACCAGGTTTTCACCAAAACAATGATTTTTTCAAGAACATTTTCTATTGTTTGGGATTTTCTGCTTTGCAGATTTTTTATGAGTTTTTTCAAGATCTTTTTTGACTTTTAGGATTTTTTCATGACTTTTTCTGATTTTTAAGGATTTTCTATTGAATGAACATAGTACAAGAACTAAATGCTAATCTACACATAAAATCACTTGAGATGTACAATATTTACAAGATCATGGAGCGGATCTCCCTCAGGGGTTGCAATTTTATGCTCCAGAACCAAACTTAGCAGTAATAA
This sequence comes from Chamaecyparis obtusa, assembly GCA_027943335.1. Classification (NCBI taxonomy): domain Eukaryota; kingdom Viridiplantae; phylum Streptophyta; class Pinopsida; order Cupressales; family Cupressaceae; genus Chamaecyparis; species Chamaecyparis obtusa. The sequence continues at coordinate 441,636 of BSBK01006586.1, forward strand.
CAAATGGACCCAACCAATTAGGTTCAAACTTCCCTTTCTTGTCTCGGTTCTGAAGATTCTTCATGTTATGTTGCATGACCAAATCACCAACGTTAAACTCACAAGGTTTGATCTTCTTTTTGAACTGTAAGCACAAATGATTTTGATACTCATGGAGGTGGTTAAGGGAATTGAGGCGTCTCTCATCGAGGAGTTGCATTTTTTGCAAGAGGGTGACCCTATATTCTTCTTTGGACATCAAGTTCTTGAGAGAAATCTTGAGGGAAAGGAGCTCAATTTCAATGGGTAGGACAGCCTCAAAACCATAGACAAGGGAAAATGGAGTGGTGCCAGTGGGAGTGCAGATGGAGGTATGGTAGGCCCAGAGGGAAGGATTGAGTTGTAGGTGCCAATCACGGCCAGCACCATCGATGGTATTTTTGAGGATTTTTAATATAGTTTTATTTGTAGCCTCAGCTTGGTCGTTTCCCTGCAGGAAGTACTTGGATGAGCAGTGCTAGGTAATGCCAATTTTTTTACAGATGTTAGAGACATCCTGATTTTTTAAGGGTATTTCATTATCAGCGTGATCTTTTGGGATGTCATAGAAAAAAATGATATAATTCAGGATAAACTTGGAAATTTTCTTACCAATTGTGTAAGTGAGGGGGACTACTTCCACCCATTTGGTAAAGCACTCGATGGCGGCTAGGATATACTTGTGGCCACCAGAAGAGTTTGGGAATATTTGGCCCACAAGGTCAAAACCCTAGTGAGAGAAAGACCAAGGTGTAATGGTGGATTAGAGGGATTGAGTGGGAGTGTGTATCAAATCATCGTGCTTTTGACAGGAAACACATTTCTTCACATAATGATAAGCATCCTACTCCATTGTCGGCCAATAGTACCCAGTGCATAGCAACTTATTTGCTAAAGTAAGGCCACTAGAATGGGCTCCATAGATTCCTTAATGCACCTCTTCCAAGGTTGTGTGTGCTTCCTCTGAATTTAGACATCGAAGAAGATTTCCATCAAAGTGTTTGTGAAACAAGATGTCTCCAAAGATTGTGTAACGAGAAGTGTGGCGGATGAAAGTTTTTTGTTGGTTAGGTGTAAGAGTGAGGGGAATGGTTTTATCATGAAGATAGGCGAGGATTTCCTAATACCAAGGTGATTCGGGACCAACAATTTCACACACCATCTTAGAATTCAGTTGGTCATAGGCAAGGACCATAAGATTCTCAACAAGAAATTCACACCATGTACTTGTCTCTGGCATAGATATCAAGGAAGAAATGGTATCCATAGCATCAACTACTTTATTGTTTTCCCTTGGGATATGTTGAAAAGGGATATTTTTAAAATGGTGTTGAAGATCTTCAACCATGCAACGATAAGGAAACAACTTGTCATCTTTTGTCTGATACTCATCATTTACTTGTTTGATAACCAATTGAGAGTCACCAAAAATAAGAAAACTCGTAATCCTCCATTTTACAGCTTGGTGAAGCCTTGTAACCAAGGCCTCATATTCAGTGATGTTGTTTGTGCAAGCAAATGTTAGTTTATAATATTTAGGGATAAAATCTCCTTGAGGTGTAACAAATAGAATTCATGTCCCTGATCTTTTCTAAGTGAAAGATCCATCAAAATAAAGCCTCCACTGAGTGCTAGGGGTAATGGTCATGATAGTTTCATCAGAAAAGTCTGTGAAAATGGGATTATCTCCAATAATAGGAGCCTTTGCGAGTTGATCTTCTATTGCTTGTCCTTTGATGGATTTGTGTTATGTACAACATGATATCAAATTCACTAATTATCTGACTCATTTTGTCATGTGGCCTGTCACTGCAGCTTTAGATAAAAAATACTTAAGTGGGTCAATCTTTTCTATCAATTGTACTTTATGATTAAGCATGTAATGACGTAGCTTCTGCGTATAAAAGACTATAGCCAGGAAAGCTCTCTCAATAGTTGTATAGTTGAGCTCATAACCCACTAAAGTCCTGCTAAGATAGTATATGGTGCACTATTTTCCATTGTCATCTAGCTATGCTAGGAGAGCACCTAGTGCGATGATAGTTGCTGAGATGTAGAGAATCAAAGGCCTTCCTGGAACAAGCAGGAACAACATTGGTAGATTAGCTAGATATACCTTAAGTTGCTCAAAAGCCTTTTGACATAAGAAATCCCAAATGAATTTGATATCCTTTCATAGCAGGTGAGAGAAAGGATGCACCTTGTCTGCCAACTGTGACACAAATCTCCAGATGGATTGAAGTCTCCCTTGCAAGCTCCGTAATTGCTTCATATTTTTAGGAGGTGGCATCTCCAAAATAGCTTTAACCTTCTTAGGATCCACTTATATTTCTCTGCGAGAGACAATGTAGCCTAATAAATTTCCTGATTGTAGACCAAAGACAAATTTCTTGGGATTCAGTCGAACCTTGTACTTCTCCAATCTATCAAAGATTGTGGTAAGGATACACATGTGTGATTCTCGTTTCTTAGATTTACCTAAGATATTATCTACATAATGTTCCATGATCACATGAAGGAGGACATGAAACATAGTTGTCATGGCTCTTTGGTAGGTGGCATCTACATTTGTAAGACTCAAGGGCATGACTTGGTAACAAAATGTACCACATGGTATGGTGAATGCAGTTTTGTGTTGATCCTCTACTGCAATACGAATCTGATTGTATCTAGAAAATCCATCCATGAGGGACAACATATCTTGCCTAGAAGTTAGATCCACTATGATGTCAATGTTGAGAATTGGAAAATCATCCTTAGGACAAGTGAGATTAAGATCTTTGAAATTAGTACAGATTTGGATGTGCCCAAAGGGTTTACCTACTGGTACAATGTTGGAGACCCATTCAAGATAATTTATGAGTCTAATGAATTCTTCTTCGAGCATCTTCTCTAATTTATCTTTGACTAGGAGTGCCACTTGTGGATGCATCTTGCGTAATTTTTGCTTCACAAGTTTTATTTTTGGATCTACAACAAGATGGTGTACAACCAAGTCAATATCAAGCCCATGCATATCTTTATAAGTCCATGCAAAATTGATGTGGGCTTTCTTTAGGAATGCAATCATAGACCCTTTTTATGTCTCATCAAGAGAAGCTACAATGTAGGTGATCTTTGGATCTACTTCAGTGCCAAGATTAATTGCAACTATATCTTCTATGAGCATAGAAGATTTTTCTGATGGTAATGACATGAAAGGCAAGTAAACTTCCCCCTCCTCTAGCACCATAGGAAGGTTTTCACTAGAGGACACGTCCTTTATTTTATTTTTTTCTCCATCCAAGAGTGCCTCAGAAAGGTTTTCACACAAGGAAGTTCTATCATTTTTTTATTTTTGTCTTCATCACTTTTGCGACTAAGGGAGTTGACTTAGCTACCAAACTAGGCTTGCTCACTGTAGTGAATATGATGCTCATTTTCTTGGAGGTTTCTTAGTCTAAAAAGTGCGAGAACTGCCTCATCTGAATCACATCTGTCTAAGGCAAGTGGTGAATCTTGTTGGTCCCAATCGATTAGTTTAGGTTTGGTAAGGGGAAGTTTACGTGAGGAAAGGTTTGATTGGGTGATATGGAGGATATGGGTATCAAGAGCATCTCCAATGTACTGGAAAGGGACTTCAAAGAAATCTTCCTCAGTGTCTGAATTGGATTCAACCAAACAATAGTCTTTGGCAAAGGTTTTCTTAGTTTCTATAGAACCCAATCCTTTTCCATGGGGGTATCCAGTTGCTTTGATGAGAGTTTTTCTTCCAGTTTCATTTGCTCTGAGGCTAGTGCCATGATATCCCATGCTTTCAACAATGGGTGTGGCCTTTATATACTTCCCCTTGGGGATTTCTGCAAGTTTATCTTCTTCATCATCAAACAAATAGGAAAGAACATTATGTTCCATGTGTTCATCTGAAAGAGATCCCCAATGTTCAAATGTAATCTGTTTTCACTTCATGGTTTCTTTACTTCCCTTAGGGAATATTTTTTAAGGTTTTCCATAATACTTGGGGGAGAGGGGGAGATGACCAATACACATGGAATTTTCAAATTTATATTCTCCCAAACCTTGATCTGTGAACCTAACTTTCTTTTTAGGCTCAATATTTTTCTCCTGAGTAAACTTTTATTTTCCCTTGGCTTGTTTAGACAACTGTTCTTTAGAAGAAGTGTGTTGGATGGGAGTCTCTTGTGAAACAAGATGAACATATTCATTTAGTGGGAAATAGTTTGATTGGATTCCTTCCAGTCTCTTGCAATACTGGAATGGTTCATGATCTCCTAGGATGGTTATTTTAGCTCCAGGGTGCGAGAATTTCAAACATTGATGAAATGTGGATAGAACACCTGAGATAGCATGTATCCACGACCTACCCAAAAGGATATTATAGGGTAGATCTAAATCAAGCACTTGATTGACTGTTTCAATAAGGGTTGGGCTCACTTGTAAGGGGATCACAATAAGGCCTTTACTCACCCTTTCTCTGCCATCATATGCTTTTATTTTTATTCTTTTATTTACATCAATGAGGTCCTCGGAAAGACCGATATTGCAGATCATACTTAATGTACATAGGTTCATATCGAATCCATTGTCTATAAGACTCTTTTAATCTAGGTGTTATGGGTTGGTGACTTAGATGTGCAAGGGTTTATCATGATGAGGATCAGGACCTTGGAAATCTTTGTTGGTGAATATCAGGTGTTGTTGGGCAGCCAAATTTCAAATCATCGCTTGGAACTGGGAGGCATTGATATTCTCTGGGACATTAGACTCATTTAGGGCATTATCAAGGACCTCTTTGTGAATGGGGGATGTATGTTGAAGCTCTAGTTTGGATATATGTGTAGGGGTATTCTTCAATTGGGAAAGAAGTTCATAACGCGACTTAGGTCGTGTCGAGGTAGATGGTGCAGCGGGTGGATCTACAACAGGTGGATTTGTAGTAGCTTGTACAGTCATGCGAAGGTGGAAGGTTGTGACATTGCGATCCGCACTCTTTAACGTTAATGTATTTACATGAGTTTCAAATTATTCAATATGGCCACACAGTGAATCATAGCCAAAGACATCATTTTTCATCTAGTTTACCACAAGTGTGTTCATCTCCTGAGATTTTGTTCGTAGAGTAATCATAAGAAAAGCCTTTGGATGAGGATGCATTATTTTGATTATATTTCGGGAAAGGCTTGGAATACATCTTTAATTGGGCATTAGAGGTAGAGGCATTTTTTCCTTCCACCTCGATTTTACCATCATCAATCAAATCTTGTACAAAATGCCTAAATTTCATGCATTTTTTTATTTCATGCCCTTTAATGCGATGATAATCGCAGTATTCATTATCCTTATACCAATTGGGTTTCGGTTGATTTTAATTAAAAGGCATGGTGTTAGGGTAAACCATCATCCCTTGATCGACTAGACATTGGAAGATGGCATTAAGGGAATCTGCTAGCTCTGTAGATTGTTGTCGTTGTTGTTGTTGTTGTTTCCATTATAACGTGAAAATAGAGAACCTCAATAACCAGATCCTTGATTCTGATTCTGGTTATTTGAATTATTTTGATTGCTTTGATTATTCTGATTATTCTGATTGATGTTCTGATTGTGATTGTTCTGGTCATTGTTGTTGTGATTACCTTCATTATTGTTGTTGGATTCTTGAACATTTTGGACGTGTTTAGCATCTATCACTCCATCATTAACAATACCTTTTTTCTTGGACCAGAACTTGGTTTTATCATTAGTGCTGTTAGATGAATTAGGGTTATAATGTTTAATTGCTCCTTTCATCAAAAGTCCATCTTGAATAGACTTCCCCTTTTTTATGAGTGCCTCAAATGAATCTGGGGCAGCCATCTTCATCTAGAATGACATTTTTGTAACCAAATTCTTAGTAAAGATATCAACTAGACGTGAATCTGGGATTTTGCAAGGCATGCGATTGGAAATATGTCACCATCTTTGGAGAAAGTTGGAAAAGGTTTCTCCATTTCTTTGTTTCAAGTTACACAAGTCACTGAGCGACACTTGATGTTCGATATTATAAGAGTATTGTGTAACAAGTTTCTCGGCCAGGTCATGAAAGGTAGATATGGAACCAGGAGGAAGACTCAATAGCCACTCTAAGGATGGTCTGCCAAGACTCCTAGTGAAGAGTATTAGAAGAAAATGATCACTGTGGGAAACTTATTCAACCACTACATAAAATTCTTTGACATGTTGCGCAGGGCCTGAGTCTCCCTTGTATTTATCAATTTTTTGGCGGGGAATAGTTGAAGAGTGATTGATTTGTCAAATGGATAAGTTCAGGAGGATTATTATTAGTGATTGTGTGAGCTTGATGTGTTCCTCCTCCTAATGATGCATTATGTCCTCCAAGAGGGGGAGGATTTGTGTTGTCTTTGGTTGGTGTTGTTCATATGTGCAGAATTTTGATTTTTTAGGACTCCACTAGGCTTTGAGAAAATGAAACCAGAGTGTCATCCTGAGGACCCTAGTTGTTGCTCAAGTATACGACCCACATTTAAGCCATCATTATTTACCCCATTGACATTGTTTGAGTTAGACTTGTTTAAAATTTATCGTATTTGTTCAAGTGTATCATGGGGAGGTTGATTTGTATTATCATATGTTGATGGAATTATGAGCATTGCTTTTCTTTTGTTGGTTCGAATCAAGTTATTCTCGAGCAAGGTTTCATTGAAATTGTTATGTCAAGGAATGTAACACCCCTTTGAATAAGATTCATGAAGATGTTAGAACTATTGGCTTGAATTAAATCTTCCACTAAGATTAAGTTGTTAGGATCATCAAAGAACTCTTTAGCTCGTGGATTGGCACTAACACTTTCGGGTATGACTGTGTCAGATTCCATGTGTGGTTCTTCTTCATCATTAAAGTCTTCCTGGTAGACAGTCTCCTGATCATTATCCATGGCTAGATATTCTTGTCTTAACTTTTCTTGTGATTGGGTAAGTACCATGCACGAGTGACCTTAGAAGGGTTGGATCGAAGAAGGATGAACGATTGATGAGGGATGATGAAGAGAAGAAAGGATTTGATGAACTAGGAGCAACTTGGACTAAGTTTGGATTAGATTGAAAGGACTAAGCCTTGATGATTGATTAGATTGATAGAAGAGGGACAAAGTCTCAATGATTGATTTGATTGTGGATTAGATGGATTGATTAGGTTGGATTAAAGAGGAACTGAGCCTCAAGGATTGGTTTGATTTAACCTAGGTGAAACAAGACCTTGTGATTATGCAAACACGGGATTAGATTTGATTTAAAGTCTTCTCTTATTTGGGTGATAGACTGATGATCCCCAAACAAAATATGATTGGATTAAGACTACTAGAGAAAGACTCGGTTCTCAAAGTAGCTAGGGGTTAATGTTTTCCTTAATTTAAGGTCATGAGACACTATTGGAATGATTCTTTCACCCTATTGCTTGATGAAGGTATGAAAGATGGATTGATTTGATTTTGATTTAAAGTCCAAGATTCCGATCAATGTTCCTAATGTTTCAGAAGGAGGATGAAGGAAGAGGTGATTAAAGATGAGAAATGAATGAATGACTTGAAGAGGAATGAAGGTCGATTGTACTTAATCGTAAGATTCCCAAGTGACAAAGGTCATGTTCACTTTGTTCTTCGCAACAAAATTAGCAACCCGATTGTTGTAGGTGATTTTATCAAATTTTTCACTGGCCTCTAGAACCCTTTGGATAGATTTCAAATAAGATTGATTAGTTTTAGTCTTCTGATCAGTGATCTTTTTCTCTCAATAGACTTGTGATATAGGAAGTTTTACTTTCTTATATTTTCTTGAATCAGTCGTGCCTTGGGAAAATACTGATTTTGATGGGGTAGATCAATGTTTCACATCAAATGATTTGAAGGGCTTATGAGGAACTAATTTTTAGATGTTTTGGTGAAATCAGATTGCTCACTTTTTTGGGCGGAGATGACTTTCTCAGACACAAATGAGAATGCTAGGTCGGAGACGACGATCCAGGATTCAGAGTGTTTTTTGAAGAATTTGATCAGTTGGACGTTTAAGTTGATTTCACTCAATGTGTTCAGTGGCAAGAACTGATCCTCAAACATACATCAAACGTTTGGATTACAAGCATATTTGTCAAAAATAGTCCTGCAAGGGACAAGGCAACCTTGCAGGATGCAAGTGTACAGGTTTGTTTTGCAATAAAAAATAACAAGCACAATTGTTATCCCTAGAAGGAGATTGGATGAGATTGAAAACCTTTTCTCACTGACTTAGGAACACACCCAACAACTCCTTAGAATACAACCATCACCAAGCACGCAATGGCTCCAATCATGATGTCGTATTATCAAAGTGTTAACATTGATGGGGGCTCAATATGGAGAGTGTCTTGGGGAGATTACTATTCTCCTTGCCCGCAGATTATCAACCTTTCAGAGGTGAATCAGGTGGCCACTACTCTACAACTTCTAGTAAGGATCTTTGTTCGAACACACCCTTTGTGTCCGTGTAAGTGTGACTAGGACATAGAGCCCCACAAAGCACCTTGACACAAGTAGTCATGTAAACGTGATTTAGACCGTGAAGCCCTACTAAGTGTTAGGTGAGAGATTTGTATAAGCTCAAATGTCATCCAGCTTCTTAGGCTTTAACCCCAAAAAGAAAATTTTATTAACGTGAGTTGGAGTGGTGGGCTAACACCTCGTTCTCACCTGGGTCATTCTCGGGAGCTTTTTACCTCGCCGACAGGCCCATCTAAAGGATGAAATGAAAAGACATGGATTCACCATAGGAGTCTGGATTTCTGATTTTCCCTCAAGGGGAAAAGAGCATATTCTCCTATCCAACACGGTTTTCTCCCAAACTCAATAAACATGCTTATTCTTTTCCAAAGTCCCTATTAAATTATAATGTCAAATGGGTCTAGGTTTCTGATTGTCTCAAAGAGAAAAGAGCATAATCCCCTACCACTTGGCAAAACACTACAAGTGAACTTTTATTAAATACTTAAAAGAAAAACTAAAAAAGACACAATGTTTATTTGTATCTCCTAGGAAACCTGCAAAACAAAAGCGTGAGTAATTTAGTGTTTGTATAGATCTTTTGTCAACATCTTGCAACACAATATTAGTAATTTGGAATTTTCAATCTTCAAATTCGAGGTGTTGTAAAAAACTAGAGAAATTAGTAGAAAACGTGCAAACGCCAATGACAAGTCGTAGACAACAATCTACATTGACGACAGTCAACTATCGTATACGACATTCAAAATCACAAATGACAGTATAAAATCGTAGATAAAAAATTGAAAAAGTGATACCTGACAGCTGGCGACACTATTTTTGAGGAGTGTAGACGACAGAATATAGTTGCAGAAGCCAAACCATGCAGATGACAGTAATAATAAAAGTCAGCTTGCAAGGTTTAAAAATAAATTTGGAAACAATTTGTCAGCATTTAATTCTGTAAAAATAGTGCTCGCAAAAACCCAAGAGTTAAAAATTCAAAATTGACACAATGCAAAGCTGAGAGAATCCCTAAAGGAGATGTCCAAGCCCCCAGCTAAACAACCACACAATGGAATCCAACAACAAAGCAAGATCTGATAACAATCTAAACTTTTATTCATAAAATAACTAATTACATGCAATGTGTCGGGCTGTAAGGCCTTCCCGGTTACGACCAATTATAAAGAAAGTAATAGCTATGCATGATCCCTCAAGATCCAACTCAAACCCTAACCCTAGCTAGCCAAATTTGAAAACACTTCAATATGGTAGAAACATCCAGCAAGATCTAAACTTATGCTCACAAGCCACCAAGCAATCTCCTTGTTTCTAAGCCTCAGCCACTAGCTCTGCTCACAAATTCATAGCTTTAGATTCCTAACTTGAATCTCTTCTCCTTTTGTCTATCTACAACTCTACCCCAGACCCCTCTTATATACTACTTCAACCACAAGTCGGCTAGAAGAAAGAAATAACTCCAAAACCAAGTCAGCTCCTAAAACAAACAAATATTAAATGCAACACAAGTCAACTCTCAAATAGCCTTACAATTAAATAATTATCCATGTCGGCCTCCAGATCTACCTAGGATAATGCAACACACGCTACACAAATTAAATGCAACAAGTCGACCCAACAAATCCTCAAGAACACCAGTCGGCAAACCCAAATTGTCGAGTGATAGTAAAACAACCGAGCAAGCCAGGCATAGCCGATCACATGTCAACCGAGCACCAGAAGAAACCGAGTCCTTCAGTGACTGAGATCCTCATCCAACACTACAACCGAGCCACACCTCTTCGACTAAGCCCCTCGACCAACAGTATAACCGAGCAACACAGGGACAAAACACTCCAACATGCACAATTGCTAATTTCCCCAGGATGCTCCTGCATCAAAAATACACTTTTAAACATTAAACATTTAAGCCTAAGTGGAGACAATAGTCCCTAGGTGCAGACGCCAATCTGCATAAATGACAATTCCAGGGAAGAGACGCCACTGCATGACAGTTTCTAAGAGCAGAAAAAAAAATGGAAGAAAATAAGTTTTAAACAGGGACGTGGGTCCCATCGAGCATGCCAAAATGTATGAGATGAAATCTTACCTGTTGGGAGCAAGCTTAAACATTCAAACGTTAGCAATAAACATGATATTCAAATATAAATCTAACATTTATGAAACTTGCAAGAACCAAACAAAGATGTTTTCTCCACAACCTCCGATGAGCAATAAGAAAAATGCGCCCAAGATTTGCTTGATTTTAGCTCTTAGAGATGTTTGTGGGTATGCTCTCCCAACACAATAAATTAATCCTACTATAATTGAAAATGATGAATGCAAGATAACAACTACAAACTAAAATAGAGATGGCATTAAATGAGCTCAAGAACTAGTTATGAAGAACTAGCCTCAAGCATTCAAAATGACCAAGAACAGTAGATATGAACTAATATGAAACTATTCTACCATTAATGTAACAACTACCAAACATGTTAGATAAAAACACTAAATGCACAAAAAGCTCTAAGAATTACACTAGCATGATAACTCTAATGCAAAATGATGGATGAATTAGTCGTGGCAAGGCTCATATTTATAGAATTTTGGAGGGCTGGAATGAGGTGGATCACATGTGGCATCCACATAGGTGTCACATGAAGGACACATAAGCCATGCAAGAGTCCAAGTTTTCTCACACATGTGTGAGTAACTTGAGATGTGATGGGTCAATGTGTACTTCAAGTACATATGTGTAAGAAGGCGTAAGAGAAAAGGTCTATTTTCATGTTTTTAGAATGTGTAAGAGGTGTCATCAAGGTTGTAGGAAACCTTGTTTAGGCTTTTTTAGATTTTTTTTAAAGACACTTTTTAGAAATTTGCTCACATGTGTGAGCAAATTATGGGAAGAAATATTCAAAAGATGTCCCACTCATGAAAACTACACATTGTTGTTGTTGTAGTGCAATTGTAATAAGGCCCTTATGGAGAAAGTGGGATAATATCAATTAAGCCTAAAAACCAATTAAGATTATGTTTTTTTAATCTTTTTCAACTGAAGATATTTTCCCTTGGGAATGAACATTCCCTCAAATGTAGAAGACTTGGAGATGGTATTGCCAATGCTACTATTTCTCCTTAAATTTTATTATTACTATTATGGATAAAATGAGTATGTTATCTTGCAAATGTAGGAAACCCTTCCAAATGGCCACCAGTCTCATGAACTAACTTTCTCTATCCTTGGCCAATTATTCACATTCATCATCTTTAATAGTTTCACCCTCTTCCTTCTCATCTTATTCATTTCCATTCCTAATGTTCTACATTTCATGATGGTTATTGTTGATGTTTATAGTTTTGATCAGATAAAATGATCATAATATTATGAGAATATAAATAAACATCATTAAATTGAGATGAGATAATATTATTCTACATTATATATACATATTGATATATATAATAATAATGATATTATTATATATATCAATATGCATATACAATGTATATATATTTTAGTTGATAAATAAATAATGTTAATCTCATATATATCTTACCGACTGATATCGGTTTAATCTCAATATTAGTGAGACCGATCAAACATCATGTATCGATTTTACATTAACCAATTTGTATTGACTGATTTATATCAGTCAACACAATCCCTAAACTAAATGTTATCAACTGGTTTATGTAAACCTAATGAGATACCTTAAGTATTGGTTATTGGAGACAGTCCTGTGTGACTCGGCATTTGCTAATGCAAAGGGTAGTGTTGATGATATGTTCGGTCTCCATGCTATTCCATTGATTAAACGATGGTTACATTTGTTATAGATGAAGAGACATGACCGTACGGAGACATGTCTCTATACTTCCATGTCTTCCATATATGTATATGTTCGGTGTTCAATATGAGAAATGAATAGGAAATAAAGTGAGTGAGAGCAGATAGCACAGCGAATAGAATATGAGAGATGCACAGCGAATAGAATATTTGCGAGATGCAGATTCAGCGACACATAACAGCGACAGTGATATGTACTGTAAAGATAAGTAATCTGAGTTACTCATCAACGATAACATGAATTTTATATATATATATATATATATATATATATATATATATATATATATATATATATATATATATATATATATATATATAATTTGAAATAAATAAATTCTGATTTTAGTTTATATAATATTGATTTTTAATATATATATATATATATTGTTGAAATATATATCATATATATATATTAAGAGATTATATATATATATATATTGAATTTTTAAAGTAAATTAAAAGTCATATAATCTAATCTAAAACTTAACAGTTATTAGCATGGTACTCCACCCCATTCTCTTCTTGAACATCATCAACTTAGACTAGGGATGAAAATGAGGCTTCTTTACCCTTCTTGAAGAATTTAAAATACAAACCCAGAAATTGAATAACAGACATAAATATATTAGTAAAAGAATACAATGAATTACAGAGCCAATCTTGACACAAAAAAATTCTAATATTGTATTATATTCAACAAAACTGAGGAACATTCTACATTTATTATATGCTCTTTTACATAAAATAGAGCAGCTTTATAACAATGCTCAATACAATAATTACATGACAGTTTTCTTTGAACAACGTACCTATAAAAATCGAATGAATTGGCAGTCTTAGCTAATAACCATGCCAAATAGCTATACAAAATAATACTTAAACAATAGATTATTACTATGCCATGCTAGAGTGAGGATTGGAAAAAATTTAAACAATAAACATAGAACTAAATAGAAACTTAAATTAGTGAAGCTGCTTGTTGTGGATGCACTAGTGGGGATGTTGTCAGTTGCCAATACTTATTATATAGAATCAAGCAATAGTGTTGTCATTAGAATTTTAATAGCTTTTGTTTTTATACAAAGCCAGAAATATAGTAGTTGGTAATGCATAAGATATGCTACATCAAAACTTTGCTACATAGTAGGACCAAAATATTTTCAAATTTGCATTAGATATCTCTGAAATTAAAAATATACACTAAAATGAAACAATAGGATGAAACACCCAATTCACCTTGGGTGGCAAGATGCATTCAACAAGTCACAAAATTGATAAGAGGAAAGCTTGACAAATTAGTACAAGTAATAGGATTTTGGGACTATACACATTAGCAAATATAATGCCTTGAAAAATATTAGGAAAAAAGGCAGAAAATAAGAAAAGAGCAATGTGGACTGAGGCCAATTCATTGCATTTATCAAATATTAGAGGCACAAGTGTAAAAAATAAGACTTATGTTCCATGAAGTCATCTATTTGGGCCATCAATAAAATAGGGGATGTGATTTGAATATAGTTGGAAGTAACCCCAAGAGTTGGGAAGAAAGGCACATGAAAGAAGATAAATGTATCTAAAGGGTTGAGGACAATGCACCAGAGGAATCATTGCCAATTGCAAGACCTGCACCAGAAGCAGATATAATCTACATGTGAAATTAAGAGGCATACTTTCAATGCACTATTTTTCCTTGGGTATTGGATTACTTTGAAGTGCCTTTAATCTTGGAAAATATCCTGATAATTTAGCACAAAATTGTTCTGATTAATGGAAAAAATAGGTTTTGAAGGGACCTGAAACCCTTTACAAAGAATAAGCTTAAGATATAGCAATAGGAGTACACCAAACACAACAAATCAGCCAAAACAAAAGGCTACCATCCCCATGAAACCACCCAAAAGAACCCACCCAAAGAAACACCCACACCGCTGCAAAAGATAAAATATTGAAAATCTACAACAAAAGATACACTAACTATATTTTTGTCCCCTTCAAATGAGATCGAAGGGTCGTGTCAAAAGTCGGGGAGGATTTCTTAAAATTTTTGCTTTTAACTCTAATCCATCCTTCTTCAACACTAGCAACCTTATTCTGCTAGCACAATGAATCCAGAAATGGAGAACCAACCCCCAAAAGTGGGGTTGAGTCACCTAGAGAGACAGCGAGGGCAGGGCCACCATTAGATCCAGCCAAAGGGCGATCACGATATGGAGTAGTAATGTCTGATCTAGCATCTAATAAAATACCATCCTTTCCAGCAAATCCAGCACCCATCGAAACAATAGAAAATTTGGTATCACCCAGCGTAGAAAGAGAAATTTCAGGTCCAGCAACCGGGACAAGGATAGAGCCAGCAGCCCCAGCACAAAATTGTTAGTGCATAATTTGGAAATGGTTATCGTTTCAAGTTATGAGATTGTCATCTTTAATTCTTGAAATGTAGAGGTTCTCTTGTTTGCATCTTAAATAGCTACTTTCTTTCAAGCATGTAAATCTACTTCTCCCATAGCTTCTTGTTGGTGTTGCTCCATTAAAACTTATTTACATTGCTAACAATTGCCCTCGTTTACAAAAGTCGGAGCAAAATGAACTTAATGGGTGCAATCTATTTTCTTCTTTTGTAGGTAATGATTCTTTTCACTGGCAGCTAATATTTTGATTCCACTTAACTAGTACTATCAAATTTTACTTTATTAATAGGATTACAAAAACCATAAATTGATTACATTAGATCTAATGGGGCTTAGTGATTTTGTAAAATGTTGATTTGTAGGCCATTTATACTAGTTGCAGCCCATTTAATAGTCTTGGGTTTTGTACTCACGTATGAGAGTATGTGTCGTATTGTGTAACTTAGGTTTATAAATTTCCCATTTTTCTATTCTATTTAATTCTAGGCATCTGTTCAAATTAAAACTTTGAACTACCAAAAAAAATCATCGATTGTATTTAACTATTTCACTTAATCATGTCCATGAATTTTCCATTGATAGAGTTCTATATCAGTACAAACTGATTTTTGATATTGATGATTGTTCAAATATTTTAAAAAATCCCTAGATCTAGAATGCCTTTCTATATGTTTACCCTCAATTTGTTAATGTTGTTTTAATTCTCATGTTACATTGAAATTGCCTGAGTTACTTTGGAATATAATGTACACAAAAGAGGCACCAAATGAAGTGTTGGAGTCTGGAACCTTTATCGAAATCCTTGGTCACTATATCTTAGTAGACTGTGCAAGTCAAGATGTGGGTTCAGAAGAGAAAACATATGTTTGGACAATGAAGATGAAGATAAAGGTTGTCTTAGATTTAGTTCAGTCAAACATATATGTACAAATAATTTTAATTATTTTCTCTCAGCTTTTCCAAGTATTCTTTGTTGTTATTAGTGCAAACTTCTTTTTTTTGGTTCTTAAACTAATTGTGTATTGATCTCATTTTTTACATTTGTGATATTAAAGGGTTAGGTTTCACGTCAGATGTGCTTGCAATAGCTAATTACAAACCATAACTTGATTCATCTAGTAAGACGTCTAAATTCAATAACATTGTTTCTTCTTTTTGTTGTAGTGGTTTCTTGTGTTTTTACTACATTAATTGTAGTCTGAATTCTTTTAACCATTAATGTATTTGTTGAAATTGTGGTTTATTGTCTAGGTTGTTAACAACCTTGTGGAATACATTTCTATGGCATGTAGTTTGCAGTTAAAAAACTCACTTCTGAAGTGTCTAATGATCACTTCACTCGTGATAAAGATATAATGGAAAGGCTCGATTTTTCTTCAGTTGGCATTGTAGTTATGACCCGTTGATTTTACCTTTTTTATTTTATGTTTGAGGGTTAAAAGAAATACCAACCTTTTTTAACCTTTGTTCGTAGTCTAGAAATGCTCTATTGCCATGGGATCTGAAATGATATGGAAATGTTTAGTTGAAACACCAACATATGCATCGTGAAAAGATGGCAAACGTTTGTGTAATCTATTCCATTTGTTATTTTACAAATGTTCCTTCAAACAAAGCTAAAGCTTTAAATCAGAAATTGTGAAGAGAATTTAAATGAAGCCTACCCATATATAGGTTTTCTACTCCATGGGAAAAATTTAGTTGAAACTAAAAATTGAGAAGCAGGAGGCCTCAATTTAAGTTCATCTTTCTAGTATGAAACTGCAATCCATGCAAATGATCTAAAGCTCTGAAAATAATATCAAATTTCCAAATAGATGCACTTGTAAGCACATGTGAGTTGAAAAATGCATAAGTTATTTCAATCAAGACTTATGACCATCCTTCTATCTGACTCCAATTAAGCATGCCTTCCTAATTATGGTTGTGCAAGCCATGACTTGGTTTCTTCGTGAGAGGTTTTCTTCCTCTAAGATTGGGGTAGAAGCTCATATTCATTTTTCTTATTTACTTCTCCCAATCAAATATTATATTATTTTTTCTAATATATATGTTCAACTATATTCAATCATAAAAGTAAGTATTTGAATTTTTCCAAACTCATTGCTTTGTTTAAGCATATTACTAGATTTTTCACTATACTAGCTTGATATTTCCCTCATGAAACTCGAATTACTAGAAATCTAAATTAGACTATCTTGATTTAGTTTAAATCTAAAGTATAGATGACAGCCTACATTACCCAAATTACTAGAAATCTAAATTAGAGTATCTTGATCTAGTTTAAATCTAAAGTATAGATGACAGCCTACATTACCCAATTGCTGAATGGGCACCAATAACAAAATTTAATTAAGATCTTCCAATAGTTTTGAATTTAGCCAATATGTTTTAGGACTTATGCCTGAGTTTCTTTTGTTTTCCAGTATCTGCATTTGTTGGTCTAATTGTGGCTATTAGCCAACATATCATCAAGAATCCACCTGTGCTTCCTCAAAAGTCTAATGTATTGGAAATTGGCTATCTTGTACAATTTTTTGCTACTTAATATATCAATGACTTGACACCTTTTATTTTAAAAAAGAAAAAGAAAGGGTACGCAAATGAATATATATTCTTATTTCTTAATCTCTATCAATGTATGCCTAAACATTAGTATAAAATGTTTACCTTAAGAAACCCCATCTGAAAGAGTGAAATGACCAATGAATACTTAATGACACTAGATTAGAATTATATATGAATAAGATAGTGTACCACGTGTAATTTACTCAGTCCTCCATGTGAGATCCAAAATAGACTGATTAAATTCCATCCGAGAGTGGACTCCAAGGCAAATTTAAAATGAGAAAATGATACCTCGATATGGTTGTTTGTACCTCTAATAATAATCCTTCTCGTATTTTACCCATTTAAACACCAGTCTAGTTTCAGGGAAAATCTTGCTACTACCAATCCTCTGCTCAAGTCGTTGAGTTGGTATTCAGATTTCCTTCCAAGTTTAGTTGGGGTAGATGTATGGATCTATATCTTACCATCTCCATTTTCTTTCTAAACACAATATTGATCTTCTGAGCAGGCCTCAGAAACAAATCTCCAATACTCACAAAAAAGATTTCTTCACTACATTAAAAAAGAATCCTCAATTTCACTTGACATTCAAATTTGACAGCATTCATTTCATTGCCAGAGCTTCCCCAGTCCATTTGGACAGAGACGTTCCTTGCCAATCAAGGGAAAGATCTTGCACGTGGGGAACCAGCTCAACTGTCCTTCCACACAGGTTGTCTTGCATTGCAGCGTATGGGTGGGAAGGTCTATGGTTCATGGGAAACAATAGCACGTTTAAGAAATTTTTGGATCATACTTTCAATTTCTACTTTTTGTACTGTGCAGCGAGAATTCTGAAGTCCGTAGTTTAAAGTTTAAACTTTAGAAAGGATAGGTAAGAGATAAATTTAATTTGGAGCTTAAAATCTATAAATATAATTTGGAATTGACCTGGAATTGGAAAACAGGAATTAGTTTCCCTTCTCAAAATTGAACTCTCAATTCCAATTTCATGCCTCAATTCTAATTCCAGGTTCTGAGGTGGACTGGCAGAATGCTCATTTTGGACCAAAATTAGAATTGGCCTGTACCAGTTCACCAATTCCCGTTTTCCAATTCCAGGTCAGTTCCAGCAACCAAGCGATTAAGGGCCTGTTTGGGTGCTGAAATATCAAATGTTGGATAACGTCAATTCTGGAAGATGCTGAAATTCTAAAAGATACTTATCCTGAAAATGATTTCCGGAATATGAGCTAGACCCATTTGGTTCGCCCAGAAGATGACTGAGAAGATTTCCCTTTCCAACTGTTTCACTATTCTATTTTCTGAGTTATTGCAAATTTTCCAAATGGTTCAATGCCATTCAAGATGAGTCTCGCAATTATATATTATTTGATGCAGTTTGCTGACTGCTGTTGTGTACATTATGGCTTATAGACTGGCGGTACTTCCTATCATTTTTTAGGCTATGTGATGAGATGGAAGGATGATTTGGATTCCTTGAACTGATTCACTACTATCTACACATCGCTGACTGTTTAAACTGTCAAAGGCGATGTCTCCATTTGTTCACAATAATAGCGTCACTTCCGTGTCATTATTCCACTTCCATACACAATTTTGAAATTTGATTTTTTAATTTAGCTAATGGCAACTGAAATATGATAGTCAAGATATATTTGATGATGTGGAGGCTCAATCTCTATTTCTGTCAACCATAATGACCATAAACTTCACCCACATAGTTTTAAATGTTTCTAAAATCTTCCTTTGCATGCCTATGAGTTGCAACATTAACAATCATGAAATCTGATAAACTGCGTTGATGGAACCTCATTCTACTCCTTTGTACCACAGAAAACCCTATTACATACGATCTCTGCAATGACCCAAAATGTGTTTTTCCTCTTCCTCGCGGACCCGACCACCAATCCAATTTGGTTTTATAAAAATTGGAATTGGAATTCAAAATTCCAATTCCTCCTATTTGGGTGGAAGATGCATATGCCTATTTTGGGGCAAAATTGGAATTTCGAAATTCCAATTCCAAATTTTTTGGATGGACACAAACATGAAAGAAACAAAGTTGGGAATTAGATAATGCCAATTCCAGACATATTCCAGCAACCAAACCGGCCCTTATTAAGGACAAATGGATATGCTGTGCAAATGAAAAACTATTTGTGACTCACTCCTGACAGAATTCAATTGCTCCAAATTAGAATTTCGACCTCACTTTATTATTATTTTTTAAAAATACATGGATGGCTAGAATTTGATCTTGGATTTGATCATCTGCAAATACAAACAGAATGACAAGATAAATGAATAGACAAAGCAAATGAAATAAATTTTGCAAGCGCGAAAACTAAAATTCCAAACAAAAGTGCAAAGGTAAATTCCAAACAAAAGTGCAAAGGTAAAATATTTGGCAAAAGTCATTATGTTCAACTCCCCGTATGTTTGATATGTGAACTGGAACAACATAAATAGAATAAACACAAATACATCACCCATTACCTTAAAACAAAAATACACAGAATGGAGACAAATAAAAAAGATAAACAAATGAAATAAAATTTGCACTTGCGCGTAAACTGAAATTCCAAAAAAAAGTATAACAGTCAACCATTCAACACAAGTCAATATGTTGATAACACTCCATATAGTTTATGTGTGTCAACTGAACCTGAACCTTCATTCCACAGACAGCCTAGCAGATAAGTCCTCACAGTATTCATTAAATAACCTGCAATTTGTCACATAAACTATCCAATGCTTTATACCATTTTAA
Source organism: Chamaecyparis obtusa (assembly GCA_027943335.1). Taxonomy (NCBI): domain Eukaryota; kingdom Viridiplantae; phylum Streptophyta; class Pinopsida; order Cupressales; family Cupressaceae; genus Chamaecyparis; species Chamaecyparis obtusa. The sequence continues at coordinate 461,774 of BSBK01006586.1, forward strand.
ACATTAGAACCCAAGATTTCCCCTGTATCCATAACGAGCTGACTGGCAGTATCACAGCAATTGGTAGAATTCGAACAAAATTAAAAATGACTGACCCAAAGTAAAGTTTAAATGAGAATTCTGGCCCACAATTACAAACCATGCCAGCCAACAGAGCCAGGCATAGTTTCCTCACAACATTGCCCTCCCTGTGCCACAGTTCAACTTCCTTGGGCAACTCATGATGATGTTCCACTTTGAAGCTGTTGAGATTTCTTTGATTTCCTCGGAGCAATTTGTGTCTCAGGCTGGACAAGTAAAGAAAAAGTCAGAACATAAATTCATAACAAACACTACTTAAAAAGTATAAACCATGGCAACCAACATTCCTTTGCAACAACTCTAAGAGTTGATCATGCAATGGTATAATAGTTACTCCATAATAAACGTGACAAGTTCAGATCCCAAAATCACAATAGAGCTACCCACAATTACACAGACATACTTATGTAAGAACACATCCAGGACTTCTGCCTGTTCAACCCTAGAAAACACCTGGGATGTGTGATTTCTTAATTACCCTTGTTTCTACTCAACACATCTTACTTTGTCATACAAACAAGGTTCGTGCATAGCTTTAAAGTTTAAATTGTATATATCTTCAGAACATTTTTAAAGGCAAGAGCAAGCATCATGAAATTTGCACAGCAGGCCATTGACCTAGTGCCACAAGACATGCTTACATAGTAATCAACAACCACAGAACTAAAAAATGACCCCTAATTGACTAATCCTGGCCCTGTAAAATACACTTCATCTATGTTCCAGGTACAAGGATTCAGTATAATTTGAGATGTTAAGCAGATAGTGTGACCCAGATTAGTTTTTAGTAATCCAAAATCTAGCATCACTTTTTCAAACTTGATTAGATCGTACATTAATTCAGTATCATAAGCAAAGCATATTGAGTTACCCAGAACATCATTCAGATAACTGGAATGTTCTTAATTACCTAATGAACTCATAGGGAACAAAAATTAAGAGTTTTATTTCTAATAATGGGGAGAGCTTTGAAAGTTCCTCCTATATCAGACACAAAGGATTTGGGAAATCTCTCCAACTTCACAAGCATTAGATGTTTTAAAAAACATAAGCAACTGTTAAATAACAAGGAACTAGTGAGTATTGCACATGATCATTCCGCAATAAGAACAAATTCCATAATAAGCAGCTTATATATTCTAAACATGCTCGGTCAGATAAAGCACTCCATGAAAGTGTAACTTTTGTGAGAGAAAACCCATGGAGGAAGGATAAACAAAATATCCATGTTCAATACAAACAAATTACAATAATAAATGTGCCCAAGGTGTGCATGCTTGTAATACTCCAACTTGGGAGGTACTCCATTTTGAATATGTTCATGTTATGTACACAGTACACAACTGAGTACTTGCTATAATTTGGCCCTCGGCAACATCATCAGAAGTGTTAAGCAAGTATGGTGCCCATAAATACAAAGACTTGGGTGTTGTATTTGAGAGCTGGTAAAGTAAATGATGAGGAATGAAGCATCTAAATGAGAATGCTTGAACCCAGTTGTTGAAACTTGAAACAGGTATAGTTGGAGCAGAGTTTAAGAAAAAGGACTAGAACATGAGATTCTCATTACAATTGCAACGCCATATTGTTTCTTTCTGGGTTTATCTCCAGAAGATTTCTCAGGTAAATCTTTCATAAGTGGTATGTGCCCCATTATTTAATTCAGCTGCTTATTGGATTTTGTTAGAATAACTCCATTATTAAAAATTGATCAGAATTTCCTTTTATTGATTCTTTAAAATCTGTGGACAAGTTACTTGATCATGTATGTATGAGACTATTTTGTGGTCCAATGAATGTAATAAAGCATTATTGTTTAGAGATTTCCCCTTTGCTCAATAGTGTTGTAAGATTAGATCATTTTGGTCAATTATTGGTGGTTGTGACAACATTTAGAATCTGAGGTATTATGAATCCATGTTTCCCATGCGAGTAATAGACTTGCATGCTTTACCAATGCATTCTGAGTTCATTCTGACTACATAATGAAGACTTCTATAACCAAAATCACATCTTGTGTCTAGGTTTTCCGCCTTGCATTAAATGGCAAATCACTTCATGGCTATGGTGTCTGGAGATGGTTATGGGTGGAATAAAGAATATTTTGTTTCTTTTGTTGCAGGTGGCCTTGTCTCAAGAGTTTCTAATTAGGGTACTATCAAATCCTTTGTTGCAAGTGGATTAGATGCTAATGTATTTGCAATGAGGGAGTTGTTACTCTCAATATTTTTTTACTCTATTGATGGATGTAATTTGTCGATTTGATCAACATATTGATCTAATGAATAAAGTATCATGCAAATCTGGTTTTAGGCATTATTTTTGTTCATACGCTAATGTGTTCTCATGAGCCTAGATGGTGACAATGTCCCAGTCTTTTAGCCTTCTAAAGGAGAGCATGTGGTATTATATATATAATATTCTTGTTCTTCATACTCAAACGGGGTTTCTTATCGAATGAGCTACAGAACAAAAAAAAGAGATTGAAGTGGAGTGTTTTTCTATCTGTAACTATCATAGATGCAATAATTGCCAATTACTCAGCAATCTTTCAACTTATTGCAATAAGTTTTGTCCAGCGAGTAATTGCCACATTTACTCACCCAAACATATCGCAGATAAGTTAAAAAAAAAAAATCAGTGATTTTTAGGCAACTTATCGCCAATAAATCGGCGATAAGTTGATTATTTATCACACGCGGCAGCATATCAGGTTTTGACGTCAAAACAAAAGCGCATTTTGCATTTCCTGAATTTTGTTTTTCTGTCTGGGCCCAAAAAAGCCTTCCAAGGTATTGTAAGGTGATTTGCAGGGATTTAGATCAATTTCGAGTGAATTTTAAGTGGATTTGAAGAGGATTTTACAGCAATATCAGATTCTCAGGTAAGTTTTCAGCTTCCTTTTTCTATTTTTTTTAAAATTATCTTATCTTTTCTGTGTTGCATCTAGATTTATAGAAACTCTATAATGGCATTTCCTTAGTACTCTACATTATTATAGAGTGAAATGAACAAGATTTAACACCATTTTTTAGCAATTTTTTCAGATTTTTTCATTGTTTTCTCAAGAATCTCAATCTTTTTCTAAAAATTTCAAACCCACTTTTTTCTTTTTTTTTTTCAAGTTTCAATTGTGTTTAAAATTATTTAAACTAATTTAGTTTCTTTGCTAGGTTTTTTTATTAAAATATAATATATTAATGTGTGGTTTCAATTTGTGTGTGAAGATTGAAATTTGATTGAAATGGCAAATAGAGATTCTTCCACAACTGGGTCAATTTATGCATATGCAATGCCTCAATAGACGGAAGCCTATTTGGATATATAGGCATGCGTCCTAAAAGGGCTTGAGATAAGCCTTGGAAGTATGCCTTTGAAGGACCCAAAATTAATTCCGTAATTTCCATAGTGGGAAAAAGTAATTAGTGGAGGCATACACCGCTTAAAATACAGCTTGCAGGCATCACAAAGCATGATACGAGGATTTGTGACAACACCACAAAAGAAATAAAAAGAGAAATAAATGTCTTGCTTGTTGCCCAAGAAGAGAAAAAAATTGCAAAGCAAAAGGGTAAAACAAGCCATGAGAGTAGCCATAGTTGAATCTCAAACTATAATCAACCTTGAAGAAGAAGAAGCACTTGAGGGCATAGTGGTAGCCCACATATCTGCAAATCCAGCATCCCCTCAGCCACCACTTCTACTACTTCTAGTAGAGCACCACCATTGGTGTCACAGTCGTCTTCTATAGATAAAAATTTTGTGCACATTAACACACCTAGAGCACAACCATCATTGGAGGGAATTGGGCGGAATAGGGATGTGCTTCAGCAAGTAGACATTGCTTGTGCTGATTTTTGGTACTTCAACATCCCTTTCAATGTTGCAAAAAATCCCTATTGGCTGAAATGGCTACCACAATGACTATGGCAGGAAAAGGCAACAAGGCGGCTTCTCATACAAACTTGAGTGGGAGGTTAGTTCACTTGTTTTAGTTTTTTAATGTTTTAACTTTTTACTTTTAGTTTTGAATCTTGATAGCTTGTGTTGAGTTTTGATTTTTAGAGTGTTGACTAAATTTATGTTCTTTTTTTAATCATAATAGTTGCTTATTTTTGTTGAATGTAAGTTATTTTTTAATCAAAATTGTGTACTTGACATTAATTTTACTTTGTCCTTGTAGGTTGCTCGCAGATGCAGTTTCTAGGGCAAAAGAAGCATTGGAAGAGCAAAAACTACAATGGAAACAATGTGGTTGCACCATTCTTTCTAATGGATGGACAAATGGCAAAAACCACACCATCATTAATTTTTTGGTTTCTTGCAAGAATGATGTGTTTTTGAAATCCCTGGATGCCTCCAACAAGGTGAAGACTGTTGAAATTTTGGCTCTAATGTTAGAGAAAGTTGTAATGGAGGTGACAATTGATAATGTGGTGCAAATCATAACCGATAATGCAATGGCATATGTGGCAGCGGATAAGATCCTTCAACGCAAATATAGTACACTTTTTTGGACACCTTGTGCAACGCATGTCCTTGACCTTCTTTATGAGGACATAAGAAAACTAGATTGGGTGAGACGGGTTGTAGAGGATGCAAGAAAGATCACAAAATACATCTATAATCACCCTTGAGTTCTTCGCTTGATGAGAGAACACACCCCAAAAAAGGAGTTATTAAGAGCAAGAGTCACAAGGTTTGCAACGATTTTCTTAACGTTTTAGAGTATTCTTACTTCTTTGACGGCTTTGAAGCAAATGTTTGTGAGTCAAGCATGGCTAGACTCAAGTTATTCTAAGAAGCCTGCTGCAAAAAGTGTTGCATTAATTGTCTTCAAAAACCAATTTGCACAAAAAGCTACAAAAATCGTGAAGGTAACTTGGAAACTTCAAAACTTGAATATTTAATTTTTTTTATCCAAGTCTTTCATTATTAATTTGTAACTTTACCGATTAATAATAATATTTTTGTACTATTCAATTGAAGGTGTCAGAGCCCTTGGTTAGAGTTCTCCACTTGGTAGATAGGGATCAAACCTTGATGGAGTATCTTTATGAGACCATGGATAGGGCCAAAGAGGCTATCAAAAATTAAAATTGGGACAGTCTCAAATTTGATACCCCACATGGAAAATTATTGATAGGTGGAACAATCAGCTCCACCAACCCATTCATTCAGTAGGGTACTTCCTCAACCCTCATTTTCACTTCTCGCTATCCTACTCAAATCCCAATGGAGAGGTCACGGAGGGCCTCACAAGGTTGAGGTAAGGGACCTCATATGTTCTGAATTAGACATGTACCAGAATACAAGGGACAAGCTATTCTCTTCAAACATGGCCAGGAGAGGAAGAAACACTCAAACCCCAGGCATAATATTTGGATTTTTTGAGTCCACATGTGTGATAAGTAGTAGATAAAAATTAAAAAATGTTTTCACCTTGCTTTCTAACTCTTCAATATTTTATTTTGTAGATGCTTCGTAGCAAAATTATGGTGGAAATGTACCCAATCTAAAAAGACTTGCCCTCTGATCTTATGCCAACCTTGTAGTTCATCCAGTTGTGAGCACAATTGGACCTTGTTCGAGGTTGTCCACACAAAGAAAAGGAACAAGTTGGCACAAAAATGCCTCAATGACCTTGTCTTTGTGCAAATATAACCTTCAGTTGCACACAAGGTAGAAGAAACACCAACTAATCCACTTGATTTGGATGGCATTGATCCTTATTGTGATTGGACATCACAGGACCAACCTCCATTGTTTACGAGGGATAAGATCTACGATTTGGGGAGGCGAGCTATGGACGAGGGTGGATTCACAGTGGGATTGAATGACATTGAGGATGAGGAGGTTGAGGATGATGAGTATTCATTGTCAGTTTCAGCACCATCTACATCCAGGATGGAAGTTGAGTCACAATCAGTTGTGCAAAGGAAGGAGGCACAACCACAACAGACTTCTACGAATAGACCCTCTACCCCTCCCATAGTTTTTATTAGAGTTGTTGGAAAGGGAAAGAGGAAGATGTAGCTATTTTGATATTGTACTTGTATTTACTTGTAGTTTTACAAAGACAATTTTCTATTTTAATTTTGCTTCTGACTATTAGGCTACCAGCCATCAACATTCCACCTAAGGATGTCATTTTGTACCCTATTTGCATTTAAATATATCTAGACTCGGCTTGTTTCTTTTGTTTACTCATTTACTGTCTTATAAGATGCATTTCCTCATTGAATTTTGAAAAAAAAATGCATTTTTAATTAAATTTAAGCAATTTTTTAAGTTATCAAGTAATCACCGATTTTTTGCCCATTTTTTTTGGCCCTTGATGAGAAGTTGTGGAGTACGAGTTTTTCAACTATGTATCATAGGGCATGTTGTCATACTATAAGCATGAAGATAGAAACAATCTTGTGTGTTCTATATTCCTTTTAGAAAGTCTTTAATGTATTGCTAGTTAAGATTTTGTATGTCTCCATGGGCTATTGTTGTACTTTTGGTAATGTTGTGTATTCTTTGTACACATTTGTTGATCAACATGCTATGAATGGTTAGTTGGTCATCCAAAAGTTGTAAAATCATCAAGGGTCAACTTGTTCCAATACAAGGGATATATGTTGGTTCTTGGATCTTTATGTTCTTCTTTTGACCCTATAATACTCTATTTTGTTTTCCATATTCATATAGCTAACTTTGGCATGCGAGAATAAAGATGAGCCCTTGTTGTCATCTTCATGCCACAACCCTTAGATCACAAATACATTTATTCTTTGAATTTAAGAGTAGACTCTAGCATATTTAGGATTATGACACCAAGCTATAGATTATTTACAATACATAAGTCCACCAATCTATAGGTCATTCTTAAATCTTTATGTTCTTGTTTTGATGCTATAACTCCCTTATTTAGTTTCTCATATTCATAAAGCTAGCTTTGCATGGAAGAATAAAGATGATGCCATGTACCCACCATGAAGGATATCAATGCCTTAGGTAAAATCAACTTGCCTCAAGACTTTCACAATTTTTCTAAAGGGGTGATTTGAAAACATGTGAATTCAATAAAAGCAATTGGGATCATTACTAAGCAGCAATGAATTTGTTTTTATTATTAAGCAATGTTTGGCCGTTGAGGTAAAGATTATTGTGGCAATATTAACTATAAAGATTTTGTAAAATTGAGGTCATACCCTTGGTCGATTGAACATAACGAGTCATCCTCTTACCTTGGGCCTAAGAAATATATGTTGAAGGAAATATTTTAATAAGCATCCTCAAATACTCAGCATGGAAATAATTAATGTAAAGGTTTTTGAAGCTAGTTATTTATTGCTAGGTGGTGTGGGTTCCTTTCTATGGTCGATCGGCTTCTTATGGACCTGGAAATAAATAGACTAAACAGTAATCATTACCAATGCCTAAAAGAAGCGATAATATAATAAGGTTGTCAATAAACATAACAGCGGTCAATACTATGATTATTCTAAACAAAGAGATGTCTTCATTAAATAAAGACGCCAGCCTTGAAATGAAGGGACATGACCTAGCAAGAGATACGACACTTCCACCACAAAGAGAAAATATATGTATTGAAGAAGAGCATTCAAGAAGCAGCACGGAACCACCCAGATATGATGGCAACAAAATCTGCAATCACAAACAAAATCCAACCCCAACTCTATCTTCATGCTAACAAGAACTTAAACAACATAAATTCATTTTTGTAAAGCACATCTTCCGAGACAAAAAATACAAAGTAATATAGTAAATAACTTTCCCAAACAAAAGAACATTCCATTATCATTTCAAATGTCAGAACACGATACAAATACATAGAAACAATATATTTCCAGTGACAGAAGCCCCAAGAAAAACAATACACAAAATACATCTAATTATAATCTCCTTGACAATTCACATGACTAAGATACACAGTTCAACCTTGCACAACTTCAGCAGAAACATTAATATGCAAAGTCTCTTTGTGTACAATTTGACACTTAATGCCAACTGAGAAATACAAACTTCTTCACATAAACCTACAAACATTATCAATCAAATTCAGGCTTCTCCCATACCCTTACACTGCCTCCTTTCTATATTATCTTCACAAACTCTTTCCCATGCTCTAAGTGTGGGAATTGTTGAATGTCCCAAACAAATGAGAGGCAGGGAGGGGGGTGAATCAATTGTAGATTAAATCTGTTATCAATTTCACAAATCCGAATCCACCAAATTAATTCTTTAACCTCTTAACGAATTCAGATGTAGGCATGAATAACCATACACAATGAACACCGAATACGTGGAAAAACCCAAGATGGGAAAAACCACATAGACGCTAATTTTCATGAATAAAAACACCGGTTAAGGTGATTTTTGACAAAAGGGTGGCTCACTACCAAAATGCTCACTACGGGTGGGCTCGCTGCCCTAAGAAAGAAGAATGAAAAGGAAATCCACAATTGAAGTACAATTGCCAAAAGAAACCCTTGGCTCACTGCTTTTGGTGTCTAACAGCAACAAAACACATGCTTTGCTTACAACCCAACTTCATGCTTTTGCATAACCTTGCACAATATCTGATGGATCTTCTTTTCAGACAACTCCCATACAATTCCATCACAATCATCCTATTATTTATATTGATCTTTAAAATATGAAATCACCAAGCCGGCCATCAAAACATAATTTGAAATAGGTCCAGACTAAACATTCCCGCAATGGGGAGGAATGAAAAGTGGACCATACCCCACACATTGCCTCAACCAAAACACACGCTCTACTTACAACCCAACTTCACGCTTTTGCATAACCTCGCACAATATCTAATGGATCTTCTTTTCAGACAACTCCCATACAATTCCATCACAATCATCCTATTATTTATATTGATCTTTAAAATATGAAATCACCAAGCTGGCCATCAAAACATAATTTGAAATAGGTCCAGACTAAACATTCCCGCAATGGGGAGGAATGAAAAGTGGACCATACCACACACATTGCCTCAACCAAAACACACGTTATCCAAATACCGCAATTACCGAAGCCAAAGAAGAAATAACATTGTTAACAACCACGCCTTCAAACCGCATCAACACAACCCAAAAACAAAATATCAAAAGTTAAAGCATTGAGTTATACGATACCAAATTGCCAATACCACATCTAGAACAGCAGAGAATTTTGAACCACTATCAAGCACAAACATCACCGAAAACTTATCTTTCGGAGCACTAGACTTCAGACCATTATATCCTCAAAATCACATTTGTAACTTATCAAAAATACTAAGCACAATCCAACCACCAAAACAGTATGTTGCCATCGATGACAACCATACTGACACATCAACAACTTTGCAACAGCAACAACTAACATATCAACAACTCTGCAGCAATAACAAACCTTTCAACAAGAATCATTTACTATTCCTTTATTACTTTATAAGCTGCTCTCCCTCATTCCTTATGTGTGAGTCTTTCTTCGCAAACTAGTCTCCCTCTTACGCAACCGCTTCTTTCCCGCAACCTCTCTGCCTTGTCCTTTTTTTCCCTTTTCTCCTCCCTCTCTTTGCAACCCTGTCTTCTTTCTATTTTAATGCTAGTGGTTCCCAACGTGAATCGTTTCTAATTGTACCAGCTTCTAAAACTTCCCTTGCCACATGGACACTAGACACGGTTGTGAAAACTTATAGCATATCGTTAACGTGCGTTGTCTAGATTTATAAAATTTGCAATTGTTCCATAGTTTATTTGACTAAACAATGATTTTGCAAGGCCTTCAAGTAGGTTGGCTATGTGCAGGACACACAACTAAAAACATAATATATAGGCGATATGTGGACATCATGGTCCACGTCAGCATCTACCTGTTCACAACACAAGTTCCCCAACGGCTACTCTGGCATCATAGAAAAGCTATTAGAGTCAAGAATAAACCAAAATTAATGTAAACATAATAGACATATTTTTGGTTGATGTTGATTGTCGATTCGCCAGGGATGCTCCTGCATCAAACTCCCCAGTTAGGAAATGATTTGTGAGGATAGCTCACAAATGGAGTTAGGTAGTAGGACTACCCTCTCAAGTTGTGACAACCTACAGTGAACTCCATCACTAATGTAGATGGAGGTAGTTACTTCTTCTACCTCTTCCAGCACTTGGTCAAGATTCTTGTTGTCCTCCACCAAGTTTGCTCTCTTCTTTTCTTCCTTCTCGTGGACTCGTGCCCACCATAGTCCAACCTCCTCATCCAAAGAACTTTCTCTTCTTTTCCTCCACATAATCTCTACTCTCCTCCCCTTCTTTATGGAATCATATCTATTGCAAACTGACCACCTCCACCAATGCCCTATAACATCCTCAACTTTCTCTATACCTAACCAACTAAATCCCATAGGAAAATCTGCAACATCTTTCCCTACCTTTAACAAAGGTAAACTAAATTCTTAATCACAAGAATCATCAAAATTTACCTCATGCTCTTTCACTGCTCCATCATGTTCAACTCCATCATCTACGAGCTCTTCATATTCCACCTCTGCAATCACACCTTCCTCATCCTACACTATCCCATCTGTCTTCACACCTTCAAGTTTATCCTCCACTCATGCTCTATTGCCAAAAACTATGCCCACACATCTTCCTCTTCCACTACCTCAACCTGTGAGGCATTTCTCTTCCATAACATTCTTTGCCTTCAATTGCCACTACTACAACTTCCACTACTTTTGTACTGTTCAAGTGCTCAATCTCTTCCTCAAGTAACTTTCCTTTATCAACAAGTTCCTCATCTAACACTAGACCTTCATGCTCAATTGCTTCATCCACGTTCTCCAAAGGACATTCCAAGACCACTCGTGCCTCTTGTCTCAACTTTTGCACTTCCCTCTGAATCACATTCATCCATCTCTTCTTTCTACCTTTCTCCAACACAAGGATTGTCAAAATCCATCCAATAACAAATCCTCACTTCTTTTTCTTTCTTTTCTCCATCAATCACTGCGAATCTTTTCAACTCTCACTGTTTCACCTTCTTTTCCACAACTCTCACTTCTATCCTCTAACCAATAGGATTCTAGAAGATGTACCTCTCCAAGATCTCTTCTACCCACTTCCTTTCAGTGGAAGAAATATACACACTTTCTACCTAGCTTCATCTCTGCTAGAGGACAACCAAATTACCTCGCACAACTTCGCTCTTCACCCTTCTTCACCTGCAGGTTCTGATGCAAACTGCCTACCTCTGGTGAATCTGCTGCACACTCAGGAACGTAGGCTTTGATACCATTTGATGGCAACGAAATCCGCAATCACAAACAAAATCCAACCAACTCTACCTTCATGGCAACAAGAACTTAAACAACATAAATTCATTTCCGTAAAGCACATCTTTGGTGAAAAAAACTACGATGTAATATAGTAAATAGCTTTCCAACACAAAGAATATTCCATTATCATTTCAAATGTCAAAACACAATCGAAATACACAGAAACAATATATTTCCAGCGATAGAAACCTCAACAAAACAATAAACATAATATATCTGATAATAATCTCCTTGACAATTCACATGACTAAGATACACAATTCAATCTTGAACAACTTCAACAAAAACATGAATATGCAAAGTCTCTCTGCGTACAATTTGACACATAATGGCAACCAAGAAATACGAACTTCTTCACATAAACATGCGAACATTATCAATCAGACTTAGACTTCTCTCATATCCTTATGTCACCTCATTTCTTGATTCCTTCTATATTAATTACAGTTGCGTTTCTGGATTCGATTGTGTGTATTTTTTAGCATGATGGATCACAGAGTGTGATCCAAAATGTTGATGCTAAAAAATACACACAATCCAATCCAGAAACGCAACTGTAATTAATATAGAAGGAATCAAGAAATGAGGTGACATAAGGATATGAGAGAAGTCTAAGTCTGATTGATAATGTTCGCATGTTTATGTGAAGAAGTTCGTATTTCTTGGTTGCCATTATGTGTCAAATTGTACGCAGAGAGACTTTGCATATTCATGTTTTTGTTGAAGTTGTTCAAGATTGAATAGTGTATCTTAGTCATGTGAATTGTCAAGGAGATTATTATCAGATGTATTATGTTTATTGTTTTGTTGAGGTTTCTATCGCTGGAAATATATTGTTTCTGTGTATTTCTATTGTGTTTTGACATTTGAAATGATAATGGAATATTCTTTGTGTTGGAAAGCTATTTACTATATTACATCGTAGTTTTTTTCACCAAAGATGTGCTTTACGGAAATGAATTTATGTTGTTTAAGTTCTTGTTGCCATGAAGATAGAGTTGGTTGAAAATACACACAATCGAATCCAGAAACGCAATTGTAATTAAAAATGGATTGTGGAAATCTGATATTATTAATCCTTCTATATTCTCGTCACGCAATCTTTCCCCTCTTCTAAGGATGGGAATCATTTACTATTCCCTTATTACTTTGTACGATGCTCTCCTTGTTCCTTATGCATGAGTATTTCTTTGCAGACTAGTCTCCCTCTTACAGAGCCGCTAATAATTCCCTTCTTTCCTGTAGCCTCTCTACCTTGTCCTTTTTTTCCCCTTTCTCCTCCCTCTCTCTGCGACCCTGCCTTCTCTCTATTTTAATGCTAATGGTTCCCAGAATGAACCATTTCTAATTGTAGCAATTTCTAAAACTTCCCTTGCCACATGGACACTGGATACAGTTGTGAAAACTTATTGCATACCATTAACATGCATTGTCTAGATTTATAAAATTTGCAATTGTTCCATAGTTTATTTGCCTAAACAATGATCCTGCAAGGCCTTCAGGTAGGTTGGCTATGTGTGGGGCACGCAGCTGAAAACATATTATATAGGCAGTATGTGGACATCAAGGTCCACATCAGCATCTACCTGTTCGCAACACAAGTTCCCCAACGGCTGATCTAGCATCATACTAAAGCTGTCAAAGTCAAGAATAAACCAAAATTAATGCAAACATAATAGACATATTTTTGGTTGATGTTGACTGCCAATTCGGCCGGGATGCTCCTGCATCAAGCTCTCACACCAACGATCTCACTCAAACATCGAACAGAATAAGATTTGATTCAAGGCAATCATCCCCAGAAAAACAGGAATTTGATATTATAACTGCAATTTGATTCTTATGATAGACAGCATGAGGGATCTTATTTAAAATTACTTGCTCGTGGATAATGTGTATACAATTTGAGAATATAATATTATTATGTGATCTTTATATATGGAATATAAGCAGCAGCAGACAACAATAGAATGTTAATCTGATAAAGAATCAATCAAGGAATAAGAGATGGTTTCTCATACACATATATATCAGAATAAGCAGCAGATCAGATTACTATAGGGCAAACAACAGACTTATGCATTACTCATAGGCATTGTTTCTAATATGAGTATTCCTTGAATTATATTTCTTTAGAGTAAATAGATCAATCAAATGTGAGTTGGAGGACATCAGTTAGGGAGATTCAGTTTATCAACTCCCCCTGCACTAAGTACACCACCCCAAGGAATGGAATTGATCATAGTTGGACATTCCCGCCTCTTGTGGGCTGAGAGAATAATTGATTACCCCAAGGGATGGAACAGTCATAGTTGGACGTTCCTGCCGCTTGTGGGATACCCCAAGGGATGGAACTAGTCATAGTTGGATGTTCCTGCCATTTGTGGGATACCGCAAGGGATGGAACTGGTCATAGTTGGACATTCCTGCCACTTGTGGGATAAGAGGCAAGTTGCCATGATGTGAACGTTAAGTGCTCTCGGGCTAATTTGGGCCAGGCTGTTTACTGGCACCCTTTCGAGTTTCCCACCAAACTAAGTTATGATTGGTTATGAGATTGTTAGCTAGACATAATGCCCATCTTAATCTGCTTATCCACTAATTGATATATTTGTTGAATGTTTTTTGAATTATTAATGGTTAATTGAGTTCCCTTTAGTATGTTATTGTTGAAATGTTATTTTTGTGCTCAAATGGGGAAAAAAACAATTTGGGGGCAACATAGATGAGTCCTTGTTGTTGTCATCTTTATGCCACAATCCTTGGATCACACATACATTTATTCTTTGGATTTAAGATTAGACATTATATCATATTTTGGATTAAGGCACCAAACTATAGGTTATCTACAATAAACTTGGCTTATTAATCACACTACACATATATACAAAACATATTGTATCAATTCATGATCTTATTGATTAGTTATTCTTTAGACATTGCATTTTCTAAAGATTTCAGCATCATATTAAATGAGATATGCATTATTGCCCATTTTGCATCCATGCAAGAAGTTGAAATTAGAAATTGAAGATGAAATTAGAGATAAAATATCTTTGAGTGGTTGAGAAGGTTACATCCAAGTCTCTTGCATGGTTGCGTGTTTTCTTGAAAGGGATACATAACATATTGATTCATAATCATATTGATTATTTGTTCTTTGACATTGCATTTTATTAAGAGAGCCATTTCCAGCATCATACTAAATGAGGTGTGTTATCACCCATTTTGCATCCATGCAAGAAGTTAAAATTAGAAGTTGAATATTAATTAGAGGTCAAATATCTTTAAGTTGTTGAGAAGCTTACATCCAAAGTCTTGCAAGGTTGTATATTTGCTTGAAAGGGGTTTCTAGCCTCGATAAGTGGTGAACTAGAGCATGAGTATTTAGTGACAACCAATTTGAGTTTCTTGTGCTCAAGGTAAAATGTCTTCAAGACATTGAGCCTAAGTTATTATATCTCTTTAATTATCTTGCTTTGAAAACCTCTAGGAGTTTCTATCCTTAGCCTTATAGAGCCTAATTGAAGTAGCTACCCATACTTACAATTGGCCCATTGTCATCCTTGCCCAATCATAGGCTAAAGCTATATAGCCTAAGTTGGCACCTCTAAAACTTAGATATAGTTTGTCTTTAGGGATTTGGAAATGCTAAACTTTCAAAGCCAACATGTCTAAGGATGGTCTAGGTTTTTTCCACTACCTTCAAACATCACTAGAGCAATTGACCTCATGCACCCATGATCCAAAGGTCTTGCGGTGCATTGTCTTCAACTACACTATTTGCAAAATCTAGCTGTGTCGGTAAACAGATTTGACATTACAATATTGGCTTGAAAACTAACCTTGTTTTCCTTGTGGGCAGTGACAACCGTTCCAACAGTTGGAGAGATTGCAACTGGATCACAATCTAATCGCAAAATTTCCTCTGCATTTGAGAGGGGCAGCTCCCTCGTATGATAGAGGTATTTGTGATTTTCTGTGTACTTTTAACTTGAAAGTACATAAAGGAGAAAACATAAAACTAAAACAAGATGAACAAAAGAAACCCTAATATTAGACATACAAATACCAAATAGGATTTCAGAATGGATGATGATTACAAAGGGGGATTCAACACCATTACATGAAGAAATTACTAACTTCACATACCAAAAATTAGTAATAACAAATCACAAATCCATCCAAGACGTACAACTAAATATATTCATTATCTTTTTGAAAATATACAAGATCAAAAACCCTTCTGTACATGGTGTAAACCCAAAAGTCCCTTTGATAATTTCTCCATAGTTTCCCCTTTGCAAAAGTTCCCTTAACATTACAAAGTGCCTTGTATTTATAGGTTTTTATTGATAATTAACTTCTTTCAGGTTAATAACTAACTTATTTTTGCGTAATTTGAACGAGATTATTAACTTTATAAATTTCATGCAAAAAGAGTCAACTTCTTAACTTTGACTACAATAAGTGACGTAGGTCACTTTACAAAATTTGAAATTTGTAACGTAGGAAGAAGAAGAAACTTGTCATTAGAATATTTCCATCATAGAAAAGCTTTGATTTTCACAACTACTTGATTTGAGTGAATGATGCTTGAAGTGAAACTTCATAGTTTGTTCACCCATCTGTATTCCTCTGATTAGCCAAAATCACTTATTTGTTCACTACTCTCATAGTGTAATTCATGTTTCTCAGTTGAACACTTGATGCACATGATTGTTTCTTTGTTGAGTCGGTACATATGAACCATGTCTCTTTCCCAAATCAATGAAATACTTATTCAAACCAAGATCTAATCAACAATTTGACCTCTTAGGATGTGTCCTAGCTGCATCTGCTTGGCATGTTCTTCTTTCATGAATGTGCAACCTTCCCCAAACATTTTTTTATGGTTTGTATAAACCTTATCCCATATTTCCAATGTTTATATCAAATAGGATGACTCTTTGGATCCCGGATGATTGATGATTTCTCTTCATAGTCACTCCTAGAATTCCTCCTCTTTTATAGCCTTCATTCTTCTGCCATCTTTTCATTCAAGAATCACTAGATCTTCTATTGTGAGTATGATACCATGGACATTGATACAGTGCAAGCCTGTGTTTAGGGGTTGTTTCGAATTGCAATTTTTAGCATTACCAATAATTTCCACAAGAACATTGCCCCTATTTCAAATGATGGAATCAATTTGCATCTACAACAATTTCTCTTGCAACAATCTTCGAAATAAACTTTGTTTTAGTGTGGCAGTCACCATGGGCTTGAAGGTTTTTGACTATCCTAATAGCCATTCCAGGGAGCATGTTTAATAACCCAAATACCATTGCCCACTTCTTACCATGATGGCCAATAAATATTTCCTTCTCCTCAATATCATTTAACAAAGGTCTTGAATAGAGAATATACCCTGTTGCTTTTATCTCGCAAGACAATTTCTCCAACTTCGCATAGATTTCTTTTGTTCCTATCTCATTTCAAAGCTCATCCCATCTGCTCGCTCCTGCGATAATCAAATCCCATGGGGAATATGCCTTAGAGCATTCGGTCAACCAGTTTACTTGCCCTATTCATAACTCTACAGGTACTTGTATGCACATTTTCCCACTAGAGAATTCAAACTGTAATGTTTGAAAACAAATCTCCTATTACCTGTGTCTTCTTAGATGACCATACACACCATATTTTCGCAATGCATCCACAACAATTAGTTTGCGTGCATTGTCTATGTGAGAGATCATGACACAAACATTGGCAAATATTGTCTCTCCTTTTATTGTGATGGATGCTCAATTTTAATGAAATGAGTAACCTTCATTTACATGCGCCAGAAACACTCATTTAAACAATGGCCGCACATTTTAAATGGCACTATAATTCTAAAGTTCAAGCTATTCTTGAGAAGGCCACCATGAACATGAAGGTCAACTATAGAAAAATCTCGATCAAAGTTTAAAATGTTAAAATGTGTTCAAGATTTCTTAAAGACTCTTCACAGCCTTCCTTGAGATGGCATCTCTTTGTAGTAGAGGCATTTTGTCGAACAGTTTGTGGGCTTTGTCTGTGCTTCCATATTCTGTGTGTACAGCTTCGAACATTTTGTCAAACCGTTGACGCACTTGCTATTGATATTCCCATGCTCGGCACTTTGTCAAACAGCTAACATACTGGCTGTTGCGCACGATATTTCATGAGATCTCATGCATTTTTCAACGTTGTCCAATTGACTTATGTGGGTGCATTATAAAATTCATGCATTACATAAGCCCACATCCCTATGAAGGCATTTTGTTAAGCACCTTACATGCGTTGTCCACCAATCTTTCATTTTAAACTTCATTTGAGGCACTGAAAGTTAAGATAGGTGGCAAGACTGAGCTCCATACTTGCCACTTCTACTTGTTTGACTTTTTGAAATTCATGACATGTTGACATAGTCATTCCCTGCGCATCCAACATAAGAATGATTGATTGATCACTGTTAACATATAAACCTTCACCTCTTTCGACATTTATGGCTGCCGCAGGTAGAAGAAGGAATTTGGTGGCAGCAAGCTTCAAAGTTTATAAAACATCTTATGTCTCAACACTTACTCACCACCTTTGAGCATTGTGTACCATGAGGTGACAACATCATCTTTGAGACATTCTATCAAACATAGGCTTTCATGGTGGCCGATTGCATTTATTTGAATTTCTAAAGACTTTTCAAACAAACTGTTGCGTGCACATGCTGCAAACACTAAATATCATTTCACAAGATGACAACCTCTAAGAGGCATTCCGTCAAACAATTAATACTTGCTGTATTTACGATTCCACCTCCCGAGTTTCATTTAATAGATATCGTGCTTTGATAAATGTCACCACCTTCTACAAAAATGCGGCTAGGAGGATGCAAGTAAGGTTGTGGAGTTTTGGCTTTATTCTTGTCGCCTATTGCAATTAAAATTATAGCTTTGGATAAAGAAATACCCTCTATACTCCATTGGTTGTTCACAATTTTGCCGCGTGCTCCTTCACATTACCGCGAACCTTGAGGATCCTGAATGCACTCAATTCGGTTTTACAATTACTTATTGGAGTTTCTTGAATCTGTTTGTCGCAACCAATTCAAATATTTAAAGGATTCTAAACTGTTTGCCCAATTGTACATTGTGCTGATTCATAAATCATTTCATGCTATGCGAGCACTTTTATTCCATGTATTTCATAAGGAGATGTGCCTCTAACACATTTTATCAAACAATTGGAGTGCAATGTCTGATGCCAATACTATGTTAATGAGCCTTTTCAATCAATCCATTTATGTGTTTCCTTTGTTATGAGACTTCCATCTTGGCAAGGGCAGGAGGATGCGTGTGGGGTATTCTGTCATACAGTTATGCTGCCATTTTCCCTTGATTCGATTCATACATCCCATCTATTTGCAAACACAAAATCCACCTTTTGTGCTCTAATGGATGCCCAATTCCCTGTCGCAGAGCTGCTGAATGAGCACACGCTTGAAGGACACTCACCATTGTAGAACAGATGGATGTCTGCATTTTTTTCTATTTTGGCATGAGCACACAAAATAACTAAATTGTATAGAGGTTAATTAACCTCTTTCTTTTGTCTATTTTCAATAAGTTAATTAACCTTTCACATTTTTGCAAGAGGTTAATGAATCATTCAAATTTGCGTGTTTCTACAAGATTAATTAACCTCTTCCTTTTTTTTGGTTAATGAATCTTGAAGAAACACGTAAAAAGTAGCGAACACTTAATCGAGCATAACTTTTGACTCGGATGTCCTTTTTCGAAAATTTGAAATGCCAAGTGGAGCTTGGGAGCTTTCAGACACATTGAATTCATATGACCAATGAAATTTTAAGAAAAGATTGGGTATTTTAAGGTTGAACTTTAGTGCATTTCTCTCATTCAGGGCTGAAAAAAAACCAAGTTTTCGAAAAGCCTTTATGGTAAGGCCGGGAAAAATTGAAGGCAATGAGACGAGACAGACAATAAGTTTACAAGAAATGTCGTTCAACACAAAAGTTCAAATTTTTGGGTGCACAAATACAAGGGCAACAAGCTAGAAAGACATCATAAGTATTTTTCAGATAAATCATTTTTTGGGGGAAAGATGTTAAACAAAAAATTTTAGATACTTGATCCTATGTGAAGAATCCTTTAGTTAAAACCATTCCAATCTCTCTCTTGCAATTAACCATATTGAAATTGTAGGAATCTTTCACACCTTCCCCTCTTTATGGAGTAACTAAGAAAGAACCAATAAGGAAGGATGCATCAAATTCCTCCAAGATCTCAAATTGTTATGATGAAATTTGATGTTGTTGCCAAACAGAATCCAAACTTCGTGAGTGCACAAATTGCCTTTAGATTGGCATATAGCAATTTTGACAAGGGGCCTCCTAGTTGGTTATGAAAACAAACAATAAAGTTGAAACATTGGCAATGTTTACGTGGATTAAATTGGCAGTTCCATTTGATGACAAGCATTTTGAGGTTGAAGCTGATTACTTATTGGTAATAAATTGATTGAAGAAAATAATACTTTTGCAGAATTAGAACTTGAAAAAGCATTATTGAGGAGGCTCGTCTCAATTCTGATATTGAATTTCTTGCATTCAAGCATTAAAGGAAGGCAATGTGATGGCTGATAGGTTGGTAAATGGAGGGGAATACATCCTTAGGAAATTATTTAAACCATTCCAAACTTTAGATCGTGTCCATATAACTAGAAGTGTTATCATATTCTATTTAGGTACGCTTACGACATCTCACTTATGTGAGAATTATCTCTCTTTATCATTAATGATTGGGCATATAGTTGTTTCGACTCGCCCAAAAGTTTATTTTGTGTCGATTTAGATCCAATCCCATTTTTGCTTGTATGTAAAAATTTCTTTTTCTGTAGGTGTTGTCATTTCAAATCGAGTGCTCGATCTAAAATAAGGTGAGAACTAATAAGGTATGCTCCTATGCAAGTAAAGCATCTAAACACCACATCTGAACACTTCCTTGGTTTCTGATATTTCAACCATACACTTGAATAAATTATTTATCAACACAAATGGGCTGTCCAATTCAAAGGGTACACTGTACCTACACCTATGGATCAATGAATAAGAATTTTATGAGTAAATTACTGGAAAGAGTTCCAAACAAGATTGTAAAGGAGTGGATTGTAAGTTGTTCACACCCTATTAACATTTTGACTCCCTAGTAACAATCTGATCATAGTTGGGGATAGTATGAAGATTGTAAAATGGATGCTGCTACGAGTTCTCTTGATCTAGTAGATTTGGTGCATCTAAAGGTTTTCACATAAGACTTGGCTAAAGTACAAACAAACCTTGCACTATATAGCCATGATTTGGCACTTTGCATGAAAATTTTGACAACAATCACTGAGCAGGGGTGCATGGCAATAAGTTGTGTGTATCCCCTCCCAGTAATTGCTACCTGTGGAGAGTAAAGGAGTGTTAAGAAGATGGAAGGAGAGCTGTGTGATTTGATTTACATTTACAAGGATACAACACTAGGTCTTATTGATTTATGCTTACTTTACATGGTCTTGGTGGTAAATATTTTAGGGTTTTGTTGTTAAATGGTTTCCCTCGTTTACTTAATTTGGCAACACAGTGCCTTTGACCACACACACACACACATATATATATATAAGTCCCCTATTTCAAAAAATTAGAGAAACACTATTATTTAATGAAATCAACTTACAATCTAAAATATTCCAAGGAACTGATTTAAGATACAAATAGCAAATACCTCTTTTCTAACGGGTGCCTCTTTCTCGGACAATATCAGCTCAATGTGACATGGTGATGACATATAAGCTGAAATCAAATGAATAAACAAGGGAAGCAAACATTATGATGCAAGTGCCAAAGTAAAAATGTTGTTCAACATATCAAGATTTGCAAATACTGAAGGTTTAATAGAAATGTGTGTACGATTAATTCTCCCATGAGCACGATATGTTCGCCTTCGCTGCTTTGGAGCTTGATTAACTTGAATGTGAGTAATGTAAAGTGTGTCCACGTCAAGACCCTTCACCTGAAAATTGCAAAGTACTTTTAAGCACACTGCTTAAAAATCAAAGATCCAGAGGACTCTTTGAGGCAATAGAAGCAAATGCAAATACATATTTCATGGATTACAATTCCAGAAATAAGGATTAAAAAAATGAAAATTACTTTGGAATCTATAGAAGACAACATTTATAAAATAATGGTCAAAAAGCATGGATTACACTTCCAGAAATAAAGATAAAAAATGAAAGTTACTTTTGGAATCTATAGAATACAACGTTTATAAAATAATGGTCAAAAAGCATGCTCTACACAAAAAATAGTTAATACCTCAGCATTACTCTCTGCATTCTTTAGTAGACCTAACAAGAATTCAGCAGATTTAACAGGCCAACGACCCTGACCATTTGAGTTGCGCGACTTTGCTTGGGCAGTTCTACCGACACCCCCACAAAAACGGCGAAAGGGTATTGCTTGCTTGTGGGCAAGCACATCCTCAAGATACCTCTTCGCCTTGCCTAAAGGAAGCTTTTTAATGGCCTGTGCGGTTTCCCTTGTGTTCTGGAAAAAGAATATAATGAAGACAGATTTCATCTATTCTTATTTATGTTCAAGACATCGTTTACAATAGGCAAGACACTGAATTATCCTAAATAATGTTTACCTTGAAATGAACTCGTAGGTCGGATCCCCTGGCCTTGCAAGCTGCAACAAACATAGCATGTAATAATTCGAAATGAAATTTGGCATACAGGATTCTACCAAGTGATAGAAAAATATTTTTAGAATCTGGCGAAACGGACGTGCCTTCAGCTCTAAACACATGAAATCTAGAGTTCCACAATACTAAAGGATTATAGGCCATTTAAGCTCTGCTCTGTACAGCTTCGTAACTAAAGGTAAATGCTCCAAATTTATATGCATAAGTTAATGCAGCTTTGAGGAGATATAAGTAAGAATGGGAAACTTACATTTGGTGGAATTGTCAGGCTCTCTCGAGTATTTCACCTACACTCAAATCCAGAATTAGACCCTGCCTCACAAAAATGAGTGTACAAACAAAAAGCAAAAGGAGAAAGACGAGTTACCATAGCTGCTGAGATCGACCAGACGACACTTCGTCACTCTCACCCTCACCTCTTCTCCTGGCTCCGCTTCTCTCCTCTCCTCTCCTCTCCTCTACCTTCCCTCGCAAAGGCAAGATCAATTATTACACATAGTTCGACGTATTCCATAAACCCTTGTATTGACCAAACCCTAACTAAACTTAGTCGAACACCTCAATCTGTAGTGAAACGCGGGTTAAAGGAGTTTGATGTAAAACTAGGCTTTAAACTCTCACCAAAGATTGAAATTTACTTTGTCATGAGCTTATTCTAGGCTATGATGCATACCCATCATCCAAGATTAATTTGTGAAAGGTTTGATAATATCAAAATTGAATATTAAATTAGCACTGGTATCAAAAAGAGATGAAATGGTTATGTCAATAAGGATGCAAAGAGTTAAAGTTTTTATCGAAGTTAAATGTAATTTGTTGAAAGCTAATTAGTAAGAAACTGTAGTAATTAAAGTGTAATTTTTGGATAAGAAATATGTATTATAGTAACAAATGTTACAACATGGCATTAATAAAGTATAGTATTTTAATAAGAATAGATGTGAATGAAGCATGTACAACAATATGTAATATATACGGTCTTAATATTCATATAAAGTAGCATGTAGTACAGAGTAATATTGAGAAAGTGAGTCACTTTGGACCTGATATAATGGATATGAATTATGAATGTTCACTTGTTGTTTTAATAACACTTATCTTTGTTACAACCACCATCATCAGTTGTAACTTGATGCAGTAAGTAATAGTTTTTTGAATGATAGATATCCATGAAATATGTTTTTGGTGTTGTCTAGTACTTGCAAATGTTGTATCGCGGATGTTGTCATTAAACAAGAAATGTGTTGGATAAATTATTGAACGAAAAAATAATTTGTGAGATTTTATGTTGACCTTTTAGTGGGAGCTATTTTAAAAGTTATACTATTTTAGTGGGAGCTATTTTTACTTTCCACATGTAATTAAAAGAGGGGGAAATAGTTATACTTTAACCAATAATTTCGGGGCAAATGTTAGAAGTTTCGAGTGTGGGTAGAATACGATAAAGATGGTAAATCCCTGCCAAGATGAATAATCACTCCCAAGATAAATGTAAAATTTTGATGCAAGAAAGGACTTCCATCTTCCTTGCAACCTCAGAACTCAAACATACGACAGATAGAAACTCTTTGTTATTAATTTTAACACTCAAAAAATACAATATTTACAAATTTGGTCTTTTAATGGCCTCTTTTATCTCTCTTCTTTCTAAATGCTCCCACATATATCTGGACACCTCCTCAAACATCGAATCAGTCTTCACCTTCACTCTCTTTTTCTACACAAGTTGTAGACTATGCTCTCAGTTCGATACGAAGAGATTTCCTAAAAAGAGTTGGTGCCCTATCATACAAAATAGAGTATATCCTTTTTATGGCATATATAAAAATAAATCACAAACTAACATTTATAAGAGCCACTAGCAAGTGCCTATAAGATCTCTTTAAGAAAAACATGAGAAATTAAAAAAATATGAAAAAACTCACTTTTGCAAGAAAGATAGTCTTATCTTTGCTCCAAGCAATCATAATATTTGCTCTCTTCAACTTTTTATTTGCTTATGAAAATCAGAAACAAGCTTTGAGCAAATATAGATGAAGAGAGAATCCATGCATTTAATATATAAACTACAAGTCACCATCCACATGAAAAAATCTTCACAAAAATAATTGCCTCAATTGAAATAATCCTTAAGTATTTACCTAATATACAACAATGATTAATAATTTTCTTGTGCCAAGACTCTCCAAATTATAGTTATCATTTCACAGTGTAGAAACTTTAAAGTTATCACACAAGATAAGCAACAAGTTGCAAAATAAATGTGGATTATATGTTTCATTAACATGTTACATAAAGCTTCAATGTGAATGGAGAGGGCTCCAATTTTAACTAAAAAAAAACATTTTTAGTAACCAACTATAAAACCTAAAAATAGATAGAATTGGAAAAATGCATAGAAATTTTAAACATGCACTCATTGCTTCAAGAAACGGGCATATTTTAAGCCAAAAAGATAAAATGAGGCATTGTGTAAAGGTTGGAACTTCGACACATATGCCACATCATCAATAAACACCAGACACATAAGTCAGTCAAAAAAGTCAAAAGTCAATTTCACATATCGACAAGACAAAAAAATTAAAAATTAAAAACATAATATGAAAAGGTACATGGATCGACGAACTTGTCGAATAGAAAATATGTCTAGAACAAGGAAGAGTGTCGACCACTCTGTCAAAAGCACCAACAATATCTCAACATAAGATATTACATCAAATAAGAAATTTAATAGTTTTGACCAGCTTGTCGAATACAACAACATTCAATAAAGAGGCTTTGATGAATTCGTCAAAGTGCAACAATACTAAAACTTGAGAGACTAGCATAAGTTTGCAAATACCAATATAATAGAACAATGGTCGATACAAAGAAATTATAATTTTCTAAACATGAAAACCCTCCCGACAGAAGCTCTAGACACTTGCTTTAGACAAAATAATAGGAGCAAGAATATTGTAGGAGTGCATTTCCACCCTACCACAAAGCAATTACGCTTCCCTAGAATCTTTCCTGACATGAAAGATACCTAGCCCAGCTTGAAGTAGTCTAACAAAGTAAAACTAATAGGAGTAATGGAATTGGTGCAACACAAAGTTCATTCTCAACATAAACATAATGACCTTATGTCATAAAATTGAAAACCTCTCTTTCAATCAATAAGTATCCCAAGATGCAATCACAATATAATATCAAACTCATAGGACATAGGGGTACACCAGATGCACATGAAATAACATAAGCAATAATTTTACTATTTGATACTAAATCGAAAGAACTTATTCCATCTGTAACATATGGAAGCATAAAAGTGATAATGCAAACATACTCTTCTTCCTGAAGTCGAGATTTATTTTCAATACATGTGGGATGTGCATAATGAAAAGATAAGATTAAGGAAAGCTCAAACATCCTCTTTAATAAGGTCAATAATGTCATCCTGATACATCTTAATTTTGCAAAAAACATGAAACACTTCTCCTACTCGTTATGCATGTATTTAAGGAAATACTATGTATGAATAATGTATGGTTTAATCTATAATCTTCACGCATCAACTGTAGTATCCGTAGAATTGAGTTACTTTTAGGTCAAATCCCTATGTAAAGTCCTTTAAGGTTAAGTATAATTTATACACATAAGTTCCACTGTCATAGTCAAATTTTCACTCAATCACACAAATATTCTTGAGCTATTTTGTTCTCACAATGCATTAGTATGAATCTTTTCCTTTAATTTAAAGGTAATGAAAATAATAGATCCAGACATTTCTCGTTGATAGCTAAATATCATGTACATTTCTATGCTCAAATCATAGTTCAAACTCCATCAATCATGAGAAATATAAAAGTTTGAATTCATAATAAAATATCATCACAACTAGAATATCTAAAACATCTTACCCTAAGTATCTTTTGTTTACCATTTTCTAAACACTGTAGGGTACTCCAAGTGTTACAAAATAAGGTGGAAGAAATGATCTTTTGTAATGATGGTTATACCATGAAAATTATGGATTTGCATAAGTCTTCACAAAACTTAGAGTATAATATCTAAATTTTAGATTCAGAGATGAGCTCAACCTCACATGTAAGGGGAAAATAAACACTAAAATCTCATAATTCCATCCCAAGTGAAAACACACTTGACTTAACTCATAAATAACATCCATTGTCATTCTCTTAGTAGTTAATTAACTCATATTTACGTCTATTGATCAAATGAGCTCACTAACTCCATATCTAAATTGAAAAACTTTGTTACACATCCTAGTGAACAGGCCCTGACCTAGAAAGGAATGGGTATCCAAAATGAAAAATAGGCCTCATCCTCGTTGTCAAACATGAAAAATTTTGTCCCCCCCCCCTTAACATAAAAAAAATTACCAAAATTCTAACTATACTTAAAATTGTGAGTGGCTATCATCAAAATCATAGTCTTACAAGGACTTCTATTAATAGAATCACAATCATACTCAACCTCCTCATAGGTACTAAGAAAAATATAATTATTACATAACCTCTTTTTATCTCATTTTCTATTGTTTCTACACCAGTACTCGTATAAGGAAAAGAAAGGTTGACAAATAAATCTGAAATTGAATCTAATGAAAAGCTTCATTATTATCCCAAATTCGTCAATTGTCGCTTATTGAGAACATACCAATTTATTCACAAAATGTGTAAATTATTATCTTAAAAAGTCGGGTATGTCCCAGATTTTTTATATATATATATATATATATATATATATATATATATATATATATATATATATATATATATATATATATATATATATATATATATATATATATATAACCTTACAACATTGATTCTCAAAGAATATATATAAGTTAAGTAGAACAAATATAAAATTAAGGTAAACTGACATTACTTGCGTATTTACTTCATACACAGAAGGAAAGAAATTAGATCGTTTAAATTCCTACGTTCTGGATTTCCATGTACGGTTGCCTATGCATGGTTCTACATAGGAAAATCAAATAGAAATTCCAAAGGGAGTTACGCCACACATTTGGAGCCTATGGAAACGTGTTTCAATGTTGGAGAAATATCACTCAATGTTTCCCTATGGTAAACCAAATCATTTCTAAAATTTTTGAATCAATTTTCTTTTTAAAAACTAAACTTTTAACAATGAGATTGAAAATGAACAACTCAAAATGAAAGAAAACATTTTCAGAGTATGAGCGGATCCAAGTCACTATTTTTAAGAAAAATATCCACATCATTTAAGCCAACACAAAATCAAGAAAGCTTTGAAAAGATTGAATTTTAACCAATTAGCGTGTATACAATGGAAATTAAATAAGAAATCATTGTTGTCAAACACTCCAATTAATAAAGAAAACATATACCATTCTTATTGATTCTATTACTATTTTCTCAGTAAAATAGTAGTCTCAACAAATGATTGAACAAGAGAAGAACCTGGATTATACGGTGACTCTAATCCAATTTCCTCTGCCAAATTCCTTCCATGATTTTTGTCATCCTTTCTTCTAGCGAGCTTCCCCCTTTCTCCAATGGTCGCTATTGCAATCCCTCCTTCCCATTTTTATTAAGTTTCCATCTCTTTTTAGAACTCCGCCAAGAGTCTTCCATGCCACCATTTTAGCATGCTAAGTTGAGTTTATTAAAGATTAACTTCTAGTTTTAAATATCCACTCTCTTAGTTCTCATCCACATGACTCATCAATTTAGGAACACTACTTGTTTTGTTATGTTTTATTTAAGTTTAAAATTAAACTTAAGAAACTTTCAAAATATAATATGGGTTATGACACACTACCTTCGTGCCTACAATTATAGAAAATAAACTTCCTTTTCCAATTTGTGCTTAAAAAATGCCAAAATTAAATTAGGAAAACTGTCACACGAATTATTTTGCAGAGAATGTCAATCTTTTTAATTTCTTTTTCAATTAAGACATAGATCGTTGGTTTCCAATAAATTATTTTAAATTTGAAGATCATACAAATTTATAGATTTTATAGAATTATTAATATTGCCTAAAAACCGTCATCACATAATCGGAAAGACAAAAACAAAAGAAATTTCTATCCCAGATTTTTACAAGAACTATTGCAATAGAGGTGAAACCTTTGATTTTATTGAAACTGCAATGGGGATTTTGAAACCACTGCTTGATAACATGGAGTGGTTTGTTCCACAATTCATATGAGTTATTTCTAATATATTTTGGTAATTAGATTTTTCCAAAGTGACTAGATTTTTTTAGAAAATAAGATTTCTCCAGAGATTTGCATTAATTGCAACCAACAACCAATGAGGATTTTTCCACAAAATTATACTGGTGGAAAAGCCTAAAATTTAAGAAAGAAATATTTCACTTTCAAAATTAAGTAAATTTTGGAAAATGTTCTACAATTATTGTTCATTGTACTAGCTAATAGAGAGATAATGGAAGCTTTCTAATAAATTTAGATTAAAAATTTAAAATTAGAAACATTGTAAATGTACATACATTTGTAAAAATACTATGACTTGATTGGTTAGAATGAGAATACAAATTAGCATATGAAACTAATAATAATAATTAAAAAAACCTATGGAATAAATATCCCATGAATTTCTAAAGATATGTGAGGACACGCATATAATATGCAAAGACATTCTTAAATCTTGTGAGATATGATGTTAAATTTATTTATTTTATTTTATGACTTGTCTTATCATATAGTGGTAGATATAAAGTTTGGAAAAAATTATTAGTTTCTATCAACAAAAGGCAAAAAGTCTCACTCATAACTTCAACCAATAGAATGAGATAAAAAAGTTTTTTGTTAAAATAATAAAATGTCAATGTATATTAGAACTATATAGAGTAACAAGTTTATGAAAAAAATAAAAAAATAAAATCCTATGAGATAAATATCTCATTAATTTCTCGAGAGTGAGGGTATGCATTTAATATGGAGAAGATATTCTTAGATCTTGTGACATATGTTGTTAGATTTAATTATTTTATTTTATGACTTGTCTTATCATGCAGTGGTAGATATAAAGTTTGGAAAAATTTATTAATTTTTATCAACAAAAGGCAAAAAGCCGCACCCATGACCAGCCAATAGAATGAGAAAATAAAAGTTTTTTTTTTAATTAATAAAATATCAATATATATATAAATTATATAGAGTAAAATATTTTTGAGAAATAAAGTGCTATGATTGGTTCAACTAATAGCAAAAAGATAATCTCCTAAAATTAATGTTTTCTTTTGGATCTTATTGCAGGATAAAGTTCTCACAATTGATAATCTCAGAAAAAGAGGCCTAATTATAACTAATAGATGTTGTCTCTACAAAAATGATGAGGAGAATATCAACCATATGACAATACATTGTCCTTTCACTAGTCAAATATGGGGAAAATTCTTTGATCTAATGAATATGGAGTGGGTGTTCCCTCATAAGATTCAGGAGTTGTTTATGTGCTTGAAACCACCGACTAAAAATAAGTTTTTAATCTGCTTTTGGAATTTCTTCCTACCCTTTTTGTGCTGGGGGGTGTGGAAAGAAAGGAACGACAAAATTTTTAGGGATAAGGAGTCCAATTGGGAGAGTATTTTTCACAAGATTAAGAGTGCTCTGTTGGAGAACTTGGGGTTGATAAAGAACTATCATGATCCAAAGAATGAATGGGAGGCCAAAGTTTATAAGAAGTGGAAGCTTGAAGGAAGGAAAGTTCTAATCCAAAGAAATATGAGGGAAGAGGCTAGGTGGGACTATCCTCCTAATGGATGGGTCAAAATCAATTTTGACGATGCCTCTAAAGGCAACCCCGAAATTGCTGGATGTGGAGTGGTTATCAGAGATGAATTTGGGAAATGCAAAGGGGCTATGGCTATTCCTATAGGCTTCAACACCAATCAGGTGGTGGAGGCTAATGCTGCTCTCTATGGGTTGCTACTTGCCAAAAGGAAGAATTATAACAAAATATGGATTGAAGGGGATTCCCAAAGTATTGTTAAGTGTTTGAAGAACACTTTGACCCCTTCGTGGTCCATAGCCAATGTTTTAAGTAAGGCGAAAAAAATTATTGACACCTTTGAAAAATGCATGATATCCCACATTTTCAGGGAGGCAAATTTAGTGGCTGACTGGGCTGCGAACGTGGCTTGTAAAAGCCACGTAGAAATTGAATGGAATGATGGTTCGGACATCCCCTATGTTGGATCATCATTAATTAGCAAGGAGAGGACGAGGAGTAAGCAACACGTTTTGAATGAAGAGATCATTAATGAGTATTGAGTGTAAAAATCTGTGCGACTATCATGAAGGACAATGGCCTGATTTTGAGACAATTATTGGGGTCCTTTGGCACGAGTTGTGGGCTGTGAATAACACTAATTTTGGTTATTACAGTTCGAAGGCAAAGTTGTAGAGAGAGGAAATTCATTTAAACTTCGGCTTTCTGTTATTTCACAAAGCCATGGGAGGTAGAAAGAGGAGATGCGAGCTGACAGATTGTAGTGACTGGAAACTTGGGAAATTATTAAAAATGGGGGTTTGGCAAAATTCTTGGAGAGATTACATGGAGGAAAAGTGGCGGTGACCAGAAATTTCATCAAAACTTGGAACAAGGGAAGCATTCTGGTGGGCACGCAAAACATGGAGGTGACTGAGGAGGTGATTGCTGAAGCGACTAGCTTGATGACTGAGGGCATCAACTTCTACAGGGACAGGAAGATTTCGGACAAAGCCTTGGAGGCTTTTGCACCCATGAAGTAGGAGAGAGACCATATGGTTAAGGTGGACAATTCATACTTTAACCCTAAGTTCATTTCCAGGCCTTGGCACCTTGTTTTATTTGTTATCATAGGCTACATTACCCTTGATGGTAGATATACTAAAATCTACAACCACCATCTTACTCTTCTGAAACATTTTAGGCACAAGGTTAAGATTAATTTTCCTTTCTATTTACTAAGTTCTTTGAATGCTTCCCTCCTTCACTGGCAAAGGGATCCAGAGGGTGATCATGCTTGCCATGAAGGGCTCATGGTTCTCATATTTGAGGTGTTGAAGTTGAAGAAGGTGGAAAGATCTCGGCTTAATAGAAAAGCCCTGGAGGACTATGATACTGATGGGAAGGAGTCGGAGGAGCCGTTTATGGAGGAAATAGAAGATGAAGAGGGGGATTTTGAGGATTACTAGGAGGAAATCCCTAAGGAGGAAAAAAAGAAAAGGAAGATGGAGGATTCTACTACTGACATGGAATTAGAGGAAGAAGAGAGCAGGGAGGAGAGTCCCAAGAAGCAGGGGAAGAAGAGACTGGAACCTACTTACAATCGTACTAGAACTAAAACTGGGAAGAAGAAAGTGGCGAAGAGGGTCTTCATATCTTCTGATGAGAGTTCCTCTTCCCAGGGAAAGAATGATCAGGAAAACTATGTGGAAAACAACCCTACTGGGGAGGAGAGTGGGGGTACTGGTAAGGATGTTTGGGTTGAGGAAAAAATCCTACAAGATGTTGCACAGGACGTGACTAATATTGAGAAAGAAGGATATGAGAAGGAAAAGGCCAACCTGGATAAGGAGAAGGCGGACAATCCTAAGGAGAACATGGAGGAAGAGAACAAGGGTCCTGAGATTAATGAGGGGAGGAACGAGGATTTCAAGAATTTAGGGTGCCTGGCTTTCTTGTCTACCCTTAGCATAATGAAGAATGGCATCACTGTGATGAAGTCCAACATCCACTAGCTGCAAAAAGAAACGGGGATTCTTAAAAGGATGAACCTGGGGGAGAAAACCTTGGGCCAGACTATTGATGAGCTCACTGACATTGTTGCCAGAGCTGAGGGTGTTGCTACCTTCAATGACAAACTTAATGCCATGGAGGAGAAAATCCAATGCAGTGATGTTTTAACCAGGAAAGTTGAGACTATGGAAAAGAGAATTGACAAGCTAGAGAAGACCATGGGGAATATTGTAGAACAAAGCTTTGCTATCCTCAAGGCTTCAAATGAACACGTGAAGATCTTGGTTGACAAGTTTGATAGTGAGAAAGGGAACCAAGAGATCATAGTGACTAAAGAGGAGCAAGGACCTAGTAAGCGCATGAGATCCAGGTCCGGGATGGTGGAAGATGGCAACAAGAACGACATGGAAGAGCTGAAGTTGTCTGCTGCAAACATGCAAATTCTTGTGGACCAGGCTGCAGAACTGATGAAATGTGTTTAGACAGCAACTTGCTATCTTGCTTTCCTTTTTTTGTTGTCCTTTGTCTTTTGGCCGGTCTTTGTGTTTAAGGACTTGTTTGTGTTGCTTTTTTTGGGTGTTGATGCACTTGAACTATTGGAGCCTAATTGTCTTATCTTTATTCTCATTGTAAAAGGTTTTGGGTCCTTTCAAAACTTGTTTTTATGTAATCAAAACTAATAGCAAAAAGAATCTCCTGAATGCATAAGTATTCTTGTCTATGGAAGGAACTAATAATAAGATATACAATTAAAAATATATTGGTAGATAGAAATTCAAAGAATAGTGACAATAATTTACAATATGTAATAAATGTAAATCAATGGTTAAATTCCCCCTCATTAATCTTCTAATATTATTTGTGGAACACAACTTTTTACAAGGAAACAATAACTTAAGGCATGGATTGGACTAAATAGGTTTGATCTTGATTTTTAATTTGTCTTTTTTTTAGGGTTAGAGTTATGATTTAGATCACAGTTAGGGTTAAGGTTTAAATTAATGTTAGAATCAAAGTTTGATTAAGATTAAATACTCATGGTTTTGATTAGCAATTTATTTAGTGTTCAATTTTAAGTTTAGACTTTGAAAATAGGTTCAAGAGTTGGGGACAAGGTTAGGATTAGGGTACAATAAGAACCATAAACATAGTTATATCCTTACCTTAATATAGCTCCCATCAACTATAACCATACTACTAACCCTATTTGGGGCTTGACCCTTTGGTAAAATGGTGGGGATTCTCACCTGTAGTGCCTACAACCAAGGTTCACGTCTCCACAAGGTCGCTCTCTACCATGGTTCTCAATAGAGAGTTGTTACCTTAACCCTTGGTGAAATAGTGGGGCTTCTTGCATGTAGAGCTTACAACCAAGGTTCAACAATTTTAGGGCTTGACCCTTTGGTGAAATGGTGGGGCTTCTTTCCTATAGTGCCTACAACCAAGGTTCAAGTCCCCATGGGGTCTCTCTCTACCATGGTTCTCAATGGAGAGTTGTTACCTTGACCCTTGGTGAAATATTGGGGCTTCTTGCATATAGAGCTTACAACCAAGGTTCAACAATTTGGAACAAAAAATGGAGCAACGGTCGAAAGGTGTTGCTTGGGAGGCCTTAGGCTCTTGTAGACAACTTGGTGTAGGTTTTCAGGAAGGAAAACATCCATGACCTAAAGGTGTTGGTGGAGAGTTTTCAGGCTCTCAGAGGTTTTAGTCAGTGAATGTCAGAGGGTAGCATTATGGCTGGAAAAGACCTATCTTTAATCAACCAAGAGGTAGATGGACTTATAATAAATGATCTCAGACGTGCTTTCAATTACAACAATCGGGGTTTAATGGAAGATGTGGTGCTGCCTTAGTTTTAAATCTCAATCGATCTAGAAATTATGCATGGAATGGTGGGGGTTGGGAGAATAAGAAACATTTAGGTCCTAGAAAAAGAGAAGTAGTGAACTCCAAGCCGGATTTCAATTTCCAAACAATAGTCTACAAGTTTTGGCGGCCAAAGGTCCAAGAACAAAAAAAAAGAAAAAAGGAGATGCCTAGTCAATAAGTTCTAATATGTTTTTATGGCAAAGAATCCTCCTTGCATGTTGATAATAAACAATGGATGGAATCAATATCCTTCTTAGAAGATAGAGCCTTTTTTATGAAATGGGTAGGACCTTGGACTTCTATTGACAAGGTCAGGAATTGGTGTGAAAGCCACTAGGGTCACGATTGGACTCTAAAAACAATGCCAAATGGGTTTTATCTCATCACTTGTTCATCTAAACATGAGAAGGAAATGATCATTAATGGTGGCCCCTATATGATGGAAGGAAAAGGGATTTACTTAAAGGATTGGACTCTGAACTTTGATCCTATCAAAGAAAAAGTTAAGGATATCTCGATATGGATTAAACTCCATAACCTCCCACAAGAATATCATGAAGAGGAAACATTGAAGATGTTAGGGGATAGTCTAGGTTCTTTTATCAGTGCAGAGGAGGTGGTTGACTTTAGTGACTTTTTAGTTTACCCTAAAATCCTTGTTTAGGTGCAAGAATGTTCTCAAGTGTCTGATTTCATTATGCTTGGATCCTAAAAAGGGGAATGGAGACAACCTCTGATGGTAGAAAAAGGATATGTGGAGTCGCTTGAAGTTTTTTCACATTGTGATAGGTTGGGAGATAAAGGAAAGAGACTAGAGGTTAATATATTCCTGGATGTAATTAAGGAAAAGGTGGATTTCTCTAAGAAGGCAGTAGAAACAGACTCCTTAGTTTGTGAGGATTCAATGTTCTTGAATAGTTTAAAGGATAACATTTTCACTCCACAAGGGTGGGTTGAGGAAAGAATGATGGAACTAGATCTTGTTCTAGCAAATGAAGTTCCAGTTGGGTTTGAAAATGATTCTTTCAAAGGCTCAACCCAATTGGTTAAAGAAACTCCACTCTCACATATGCTAAAAATGCAAGATGTATATAAGGAGGATAATGGTTAGGATTTATTATTAGTGGAGGATATCCCTTCAAATAAGGTCTTGGAGGGACACACAATTAAGGAAAAATGGGATGGGCTTTCCTTTGACACACAAGATGATCTCGACCATGATGATCCTCCTCTTTTAAATTTGGTTTCAGATACTTTTGATTTTGATGTCTCTTTGAGTGGCAAAGATGGTAATGGACTTTTGGATGATAGGAGTTGTAAACTAGTGCAGGAGAATGGTTTGCTTAAACGGAGGCCTTATCCCTTGAGTCCCCAAAACCCTCAAATGAATCACCTTTGGATCCAGGCTTCAAGGACATTAAAACCTCCCCGATTAGGAATTTGTATAGTTTCATTGAAGAGGCTTGAGATAGTGGAGGGAGTAAGCTTGGGAGTGGATTTGACTATGATTATCAAGAGGAGGATGAAGAGGCAAATGATCTGGGTGTCTTTGATGACCCGGACATTATGGAATAGAGAACAGTGGAACAAACTCCTTATGTTGTTGCCCAACTGAACATAGGGGAGAAAAAGAGACGGGGGACGAAATCAACTCGATTGAAACAAGAGATTGCAGGAAACGTTGCGGATCAAACCAAACTTTTAAGATCGGGAAAAGGTTATGCCTTTTCCCAGTAGCAATGAGGATCCTTCTGTGGAATGTCAAGGGTTGCAATGCCCCTAAGAAGATTCACCTGATCAAGAGAGGCCTTGATTAGGTAAGACTGGATATTATTTTTCTATAAGAAACTAAAATTAAAAAGGATGATGTTGATGCTTTTGTTAGGAGATTCTCTTATTGGAAAGGGACCTTTTTGGAAGCTGAAGGAGCTTCAGGTGGCCTAGGGATTCTCTAGAAGGAGGATTCAATGCTTGTGTAGGTGGTAGAAAGTAGAAGTAATTGGAAATTAGTAGAGATCAGATTAAAACAACTCATTTCGAGTTTCATGGTGGTTAATATTTATGGACCAAATAATCCAGCGGCAAAAAAACAAATGTGGATGGAATTATCTTCTATTTTAGCT
The DNA here is from genome assembly GCA_027943335.1 of Chamaecyparis obtusa. Classification (NCBI taxonomy): domain Eukaryota; kingdom Viridiplantae; phylum Streptophyta; class Pinopsida; order Cupressales; family Cupressaceae; genus Chamaecyparis; species Chamaecyparis obtusa. The sequence continues at coordinate 497,715 of BSBK01006586.1, forward strand.
TGCTATAATGATGGCTTGGTCTTATTGGGGGGTGATTTCAATGCTATTTTTAACCCATCAGGAAAAAAGGAGGGAAAGATTGGATGGGACAGAGTCAACGATACTTTGTTGATTTCATTGTCTCTAATGGTTTCTTGATGTCTCCTTGTGAAATAGGGACTTCACCTGGACTAACCGTCGTAGTGATTTTTTAAACATTAAAGAAAATCTTGATAGGTTTCTTTTGGCAGGAGATTGGGAAAAAAGGAATTGGTTATGTTATGTTGAAATCCTTCCTTTAGGTGGTTTAGATCATTTCCCAATATATTTTTGTGTCCAGGAGGATGGGACTCAGGAACACAGTCCTTTCATATTTGAATCCATGTGGCTTCGTGTTGATAATTTTGATGATTTTCTTGCCAAATGGTGGTCAGAGGCACTACCAAGATCAAGTAACAAAGCTTTAATGTTCTTCAAAAAACTTTAGTTTATCAAAAACCAATTGAAAATCTGGAATAGAGAGGTTTCTAGGAATATTTTCGCAGAGAAGTTTACTTTGAAACATGAATTAGAAGAGTTGAACTCAAAAATTATTGTTGAAGGAATGAATGAAGATGAATTTATCAAAGAGAAAGAGTTATCCAAAAGTTATTCGGAGGTGTTAGCTAGAGAAGAAATTTTTTGGAGGCAGAAGTTGAGGGATACTTGGTTAAATGGGAGTGTAATAACAAATTCTTTCATAAATCTGTTAAGATTAGAAGATCTAAAAATATAAATTTTTTAATTAAATATGTGAATGGTAATATTCTCCAAGAGAATGAGGAAATCAATAGGGAAGCGATAAATTATTTATCGAATATCTTTGCTCCGGACCCTACCACTTTGAGGACAAATTACAATGTTTTATATGTCATCCCAAATTGCATTTCTTGGGAACATAATGATATCTTGATGAAGAATGTATCACTAGAAAAGCTTAATCGTGCACTTTTTAATTTGGGGCGTGATAAGGCCCCAGGTCCGGATGGGTTTCCAACCATTTTCTTTTTGCAGGCTTGGGACATTGTGGGTTTAGAGCTCTAGGAAGTAGTGGAAGAATTAAGGGAAGGGGGTTTCATTTTAAAATATCTAAATAACACCTTTATAACCTTAGTCCCCAAAAAAGCTGATTGTAGCTCATTTGACGATTTTAGGCCTATAACCCTTTGCACTACAGTTTACAAGGTTATAACAAAAGTGATTGCAAATAGACTTAAGAAGATCCTACAATCTATTATCTCCCATGAACAAAGTGGTTTTACTCTTAACATATCTATTTTTGAAGGGATTGTCATAGCTCATGAGGCTATCCACTCAGTTAAAGAAGCTAAAACTAATTGGATGGTGATTAAACTAGATGTAAAAAAGGCTTATGACAATGTCAATATGAACTTCTTACTTAAGGTTTTGGAAAAATTTGGGTTTTCAGTTGAATGGGTGAAATGGATTGAAGCTGCATTAAAACCCCTATAATTTCAGTCTTAGTAAATGGAAGTCCACAAGATTTCTTTGAAACCTCCAAGGGCATTAAACAAGGCAACCTGATTTCCCCTTTCCTATTCATAATTATGGTAGAAGTTTTGGGGAGACTAATTTCAAAGAAGTGTAGTAATGGTCAGTGTAAAGGCATTAAAGTGGTAGAGGGAATTGAACTGATGTCCCATCTTTAATTTGTGGATGATACTTATCTAATGGGTATAGATGATTTAAGGGAAGCTCATGTGATCAGGACAACTATCGATCAATATAGTGTTGCCTCTAGACAATATTTAAATTGGCATAAGTCTGAGGTTTTTTTCTTTAATACTAACCTTCCTTCCCAGAGACATATTAGCTGAGTTCTTGGCATGAGAATTGGAAAATAACTAGGGAAATATCTGGGCATCCCCCTTTTTGCTAGTGCGGGCAGATCCAACCTTTGGAAAGGATTGATTGATAGTTGTGTTAAAAGAATGGAGGTTTGGAGGAGTAAATGGTTAACTTTTGCAAGTAGGATTATGTTGTTACAACCGGTTATTTCAGTAACTCCTATCTACTTGATGAGCTATTTGAATATTCCAATAAAGGGGTTGAGATATCTAGAACAAATAATGAGGAAATTCTTCTAGAATGGTGGAAGTGTTGATGATAAATTTCTTCTACTTTCATGGGAAAATATCTGCAAACTTAAGAAACATGGTAGGGATGGTTTGCAAAATTGGCAAGCAATGAACCTTTCTCTAGGGGCTAAATTGGTGTGGGGCATTTATTCTAACTCAGATATGCTTTGGACAAGATGTCTGAGGGGAAAATACCTTGACAAAAATGAGAAGGAGAGGATTCTCACAATAAGAGATCCTCTAATAGGATCGTCTATTTGGAATTTCATCCTAGATTGTAGGAGTGTTATTACTAACCATTTGACTTGGCAGGTTGCAATGGAAATCATGCATTCTTCTGGGATGAATCTTGGAATGGATTCCCAACTCTTAAAGATGATATTGATCTCTAAGATTTCAAAAAAAAAATGTTATAAGGTGGGGTCACAAACTTAGGGACTACTTAGAGGTCAAGCATACTATTTTGGGATAGAAGCTAGGGTGGAGAAGATTAGACAATCTTGACCTTTCAGCTCAACAACGTTCCTTGATGGATAATGTGTTTCACAATAGAGTATGTGTCTTCTTAGAAAAGGATGATAAGTTAATTTGGTGTGCAACAAAAAATGGTTAGTATTCAGTAAAATTGGGTTATAATTTGCTAACTACTGATTGTAACCTTGTTGATTGGTCAACATAATTATGTTGCGGTAGAGATTGTCTACCTAAAGCAGGTTCCTTTGCTTGGTTAGTTGTTCAGGGAAGGATACTGACATGAGAGAGAAGAAAGAAAATTGGTTTTGTAGGACCACCAAAATGTGTCTTATGTGAGAATGCCTCAGAAGATGTAGATCATCTACTTTTGAAATGTAGTTTTTCTTTTGAATGTTGGGAGATGGTGAGGTGTAAACTTGGATGGTTTAGTCCCTTTCGTAATTCTTTAAAGGAAGGTTTTGTTGGTTGACCGATGGATTGCAATAAGTCAGTGTTATTTTTTGTTTGGCACATTTTTCCCTCAATTGTTGTTTGGGAAATTTGGAAGGAAAGGAATTAGAGGATCTTCCAAGATAAATTTGAGTCTTTGGAAAGGATAAAAATTAGGATGAATAGTTCTATTGTGGAAGTTCTGAGTGTTGCAACTACTAATTTAAACTCTTATGTCCCCTACACCTCCTTTGATAGAAGGATTCAGGCAGAATGGCCAGAGGTAAAAATTAGATTCAGAAACAAACGCCGGCGATTAGAGGCCTTAAAGGACAAACTTACAACTATTTTATGGAAGCAACCAGATGTGGATTTGTGGAAGGTAAACTTTGATGGGGTTGTCCAAGGGAACCCGGGCCCTTCATGGACAAGGGTTATTGTAAGAGATTGGATGGGAAATACTATTGCCATAGCTTCTCAGAGGCTTAATGAAGGAACAAACAATATGGAAGAGGCAAAGGCAACTCTCTTAGCTCTAAAGGTAAGTAAATATCTAAACTTGCCAAGAATTCACCTGGAAGGTGACTCCCAAATAATAGTGCAAGCTATTCAGAAATGGGAGATTTGTTGCTAGATGTGATTAAGGATGAGTTGAGAATGATGCAGGAATTTAAAGTTAGCCATGTTAGGAGGATGGGGAATATTGAAGTGGATGTGTTGTCTAAATGGGCTTTGTCCTTTGATAAAGTTGAGGAAATCAAATTTGAAACTTTTTAGTCCTAATTAAAAATCTAAATTATTTTTTAAAGTTGGTGGCCAATTGGTAACTGTTGGAGTAATTTTAAAAGTTAGCTATTAATGGCACTGTATTTGAAGGTGTCATGTCAAAGGACATGATGTCATTATTAGAAAGTTAAAAATCCACTTTTAGTCCCATAATTATTTAATGAGCTAGACCTAGGGTTTGATGAAGTTTTTAGATGGGCCTAAGGTGACGACGGGGTAAGTGTGAAGTCCTTTCACTATTCGAAGGATATTTAATCTCTAACATGATCTTAAAAGTTGAGAAGTGGCATGATTTGGAATGACACACAGTAATGAACATTAATTACCTGTGGATGGTTGTTTTGGGAAAGCTAAAGGCTAATATAGGGGCTTACTGAAAAATGGTTTGTGGATTGTCGACTGCCTTCTCAGTTCGTTCTAATAGAGTAGGAAAGACAATGATGGAGGCAACCTTCTAAATTGACACTCTGAAGCAACATAAAGCTTTCAAAGGACCGGTGTGGCAGGAGAGAATGATGGGATTGTTGAAGATAAAAATGTAAGGGTGGCGAAGGTTTCTATTGATGTTTTGGGAAGTTAATTCCAAGAATGAAAGCGGAAAATGCATGTCAATTTGGATGTTATTTCTAAGTTGATAGCATGGGCGCTGTAGGTTGTTGAAGAAACGAAAGAAGTTGAAAGGGTGGCGCGAAGCATGTTTGAAGAAGACATGTTGTTAGAGCTTGAATCAATTTTAGAATGGACTATTTCAGGGATAGGTTCATATTACAATGAATGTTTTGAAGATGAAGAGGAAGGCCAAGTTTATGGCCTTGTGCCCTGCATGAGGTGGTGGGGAAAAGTGGATAAAGGAGAATATACTCTGGAAAGAGTAAAGGCTTGGGAGATTTTGAAGAAACGAGTGTTTGAAGTGGAGAGGTAGGAAGCACAATGGGTGAGCTTGTTTATGGAAATGCAAGTTCCAAGAAATAAGTGTAGAGCAAGAAATATGAAACCCAAAACAAAATAATAATTGGGTTTTTGAATGCAACATAAACTTTTTGAGTTTTGAAGAAGGATAATGTTTTTGTCGACTATGGGGCTTAAGAACTTAACAGGTCTGTGAATTTTTGTGATGGTTGGACAGTGGTAAAAATCAAGGTTTTGGAGATGATCTCCTCATTTTTATCATTGGATGCAGGGTCTGTGCAAGGAAGGCAAGCATCAATTTATAGATCGTCGGATGTCGAAGGACAGGAAAGAGTGAATTTTTATATTAAATATTTTATAATTAGATGTAAGGGTTAAGCCCAAATTATCTTTATGTTTAAATATGTATAGTTTTAAGGATTTGAATTAGTCGTAAAGATAAACAATAGTAGAATGGTTCAGAGTAGGGTTGATGTAGTGAATAGTCTTTGGAGTTGTAAGGAGTTGCAGTTCTGCCTATGAAGATAGACATATAATATACTCTTTAAATATTATTTTCAATAAATATACTGTTATAGATATAAAAAAATACTAACCCTATTTGTAATACAACTAAACCATAATCCTAACACTATCTCTAGCCCTAATATAAATATAAGGAACACCAAATCTAATCATAACTGAACTCTAATACTAACCCTAATCCTAATACAATAGTAATCATAAGCCAAAGTCTAAAGCCTTATCCTAGAATGATAATCATCTACTTGAACCCTAATAGTAACTCTAACTCTAATTGAGCCTCCATAATAACCCTAACTCTACCTACTGTTTAATTTTGATAAATATTTTTTTAATATTTAGATAAGATTGAAGATCCTAACTCTACCTATTGTTTAATTTTGATGAATATTATTTAATATTTAGATAAGATTGAATATTATAATTCAACTCATAAAGAATGGTGTTCTATATATTGTAATAAAATAATTCTATAAAATTCCTAGTTCGAGTCATTTTTATCACAAAAATAATTTTTAATTTTTTTTTTAAAAAATTAATAATTATTATTAATTTTATAGTATTACTAAAGTAATCATTTAAATATAAAGCTTTCTAAAAATATGTTTCATTATAATAGATCTAGAACTATTATTAATATTTATTTTTTAAAACTAAATTTTGTCATGTTTATATTTACAATATAATAATCTTAATTTATAATTAACTGTCACCACTCATTCTTTTAATATTTAAACATAACATAGGAAAGCTAAATGCTCTATTCATTATGTGTTCTAAGTATTAAAACTATAAAATAAATTAAGTTAAATTATAATAATAATATAAACTAGTCTAATACTTTTGTTATATTGATTATAATACATTTTTATTATAATAATATAAAAATATTAATATAACTTATAATCATAAGATAATGTTTATTATAACATAACAATATTTTAATTCTAAAATAACAAAATAATATTAATTAGAAAAAAATAATATCATAAGCATAATATTATTAAAATAATGTTAATAATTTAAATTAATCATTCATTTTGCATTATTTTGTAAAGTTAGAATTATAATATTATTTTCAAGTGAAAATAATTGAGCTAGATTTAAACACTATATTAATAATTTATTAAGTTTATTTAATTAGATAATAATCTAAATTATTATTTATTAAAAATAAAATAACTGGATAATTAAAATATTATAAAATTAAATATAAAATAATTTTAATATACTTTCAATAGTATATTGGAAGGTACAAAATAAAATAAATGAATGCAAATCTTTTGTGTTAAAACATTTAATCCATAACAAAACTTGAAAGTTGCTTTTTTATGTCTTCTACTTGTTTAGATTACATAATTTATTTTTCCAAGAGTGTTTCTAAAATCTAATTAGTTTTTTTTATTTTTTATTATTGCATCCACCTAGACACAATTAGTGGGCACTTTTTTTATGAGAAATATTTGTAAGTTCTAATTTTTAAAATTTTGAGATGAAATGCTATATAGATATATGGATAAACATAAATTATTTTATAATAATTAAATCAATGTAAATTTATTATATATTATTGTTACAATATATTTTGAATAATATTATAATATATAACTATTATATATTCTAAAATATTTATTATATTATATTTATAATATGCATGCTATAAATAATAATTACAATTCAAAATATATAATATATATTATTCTATAATATATATAATATAATAGTACTATATCATATATGCAATATTTTGTAATTTAAAACTCTACAAGTTATAAGTAAAATAGAATTAGATATATATTAAAGTATATCGTACTATTTCTAATATAGTCTTATTTTCTAATATTAAAATTATTTACAATACATATAATTTTGGCCTAATCATTTACAATACATATAATTTTTGCCTATCACATTATTGAAACCTACAATTATAATTAACTACAAGTTAATTATAGATTGTGGATTATTATGGATTAGTTAATTAAGTACAAGTTAGTTATGGTTTATTTATGGATTGAAATGAATTAATATAAGATTTTTTTCTTATTTGTAATTTTAATTATTAGAATTGATTAATTGAATATCATTTTCTATTTGCAACTTCATCTTTTAAGACTACTGAAAAAGAGTTTCAGTCTCTTATTTCGAACTTTTAGTTTATCATTAAAAAAAAATTCTATTACTAAAATTTGTATTTCATTTTCTATGTTTTATTCATTTTAAATATTATTATTTTTTTCCTAAAAATAATCAATAAGAAATATTAGTCATTTATAAAACTCTGGACTTAGGTCCGGGCTAGACTAGAGGTTTTCTTCTCCATTCTTTCCTTCTTGTGCTTGCATTGAATGAAGGCACATTTGTAACAGCGAATTTTATTTATAATTAAAAAAATTTAGGCTTATGCCTATTACCCATATAAAAAAAGAAAGAACCACTAGTCATTTATATTTCATTAATATTAAATTTTATATTTTATATTATATATAGACTTCATATTTTTCTATTTTTCTATTTTATATCCAATTTTAAATTAAACTTAATATTGAACACATATAATATTAAATTTTACATCCAATAAAATTAGTTCTACAAAATTTAAGAAAAAATGACCTTTTTTTTAAGGATAAGAAGTCTAAGCCACACACACACACACACACACACACACACACACACACATGTTAATATATTCAGATTTCTACCAAGGGTTTACAATCTATAGATGTTCTTCTAAAACCAAACATGATAATGTAAAGACATGAAAAGATAGAACATGGTTTTGTAGTATGTGGAATCTCCTTAATGCTATCTTCAAGCTATTGTAAATCAACTTTTATGTTTTCTCTAATTTCTTCTTCAAGTCTACTCTAGATTGCTCCTCAAGTCTGATCTAGGTATGCTATAGTTCGCTTCTTAGATCTGCAATAAATCGCTTTAGGTTTGGTACAATATTGAGTATGAAATATAATTGTTTAGGATCAGATTAGTAAGAATATGTTGACTGCTGCTAAGGTGCTAATTCTAAGGCAATATGTTATGTTTTTTAATACTTCCTTTAATTCACACCATGACTCATCTTATATATGCCAACAAGAGGTGACATTAAACAAGGTAAAGGGGGCCGACTTGCTCATGCAAGTCAGCACTAATAATTATGTTCATTCAGCCATCAAAAAAACATTATGCAAGTCAGTCTTTTACAAGACAGGTTGACTTCCTTGTAAATTGCAATATTCACCTTATACATAAAGTCGTCCCTCTTGCCAAAGAATAAGGATAATATAGAGATGATCCTAAGGAGTTTAACAAAATTCTTTATGAGATTAATTTACTTATTATTGCCTTAGTATTTTGGTCTTATCGAAAAGACTATAAATACTAACACTCTCTCTTGGTCTCGAGGGAAGATCAATTAAATCTTATAAGATCTTTTTCACACTAGATTTATTTCTCAATGAATATGGAACAATTTAAAGAAAACATAACATAATATATTCATCATATATACTTGATGTAATCAATGTGATTAACCATCTTCAAGATGTCTCATCCTGGTAATATCATCTACTACAAGATGTAAGGTTATACAAGCATCATTCACATATAGATCTCAACTTTAAGCATAACATTATCTCAATAATAGATCTCAAATCTATGTAATCAGAATAAAATGATAGATCTCAAATCTATGTAATCAACATAATAATATATATTTAATAGATCATAAGAAGTATCATCAAAACTTTAATAATGGAAACATCTTCACAAGATGTAAATTCAAAATAAAACACTAACCTCAAAGTGTAAATCTCCTCCACAAGAGATCTCATCCACAAGCTCTTGGAAGATAGTCTCCAATGGTAATTCTGTCTAAGAGCCTCAATGCTCAAAAATATGTAAGAGCCCCAACGCTCAAATATGCAAGAGCTTCAACGCTCAAAGGTGCACGAACCTCAACGCTCAAAGGTGCATGAGCCTCAACACTAAAATATCCTGCAAATATGTTAGTATAACAAAATACTCACATAATGAAGAATCATATTCTCAATATAAAGTAATATCAACAAGTGATGTTAAAATCTTACAAAAAATTAGAAAGAGTTTATGACTTTTAATGTTCAGGAAGGCCCATACTTAACTCCCTCTCAAGGTGAAGATGTTCAGATCCCATTTCTTTTACTTCAGCAATAGAGGTTTGAAGGTTGTTTCATATAGGACAATTTGGTGCCTTATGATCAAATTTGTCACATCTATAGCATTGTACCTTAGAGAGATCTCTCTTTTGAAATTTGTTGTTTTGATAGTCTCTCCCTCTCCATCCATTATTGTGAGAGTCCCCTTCTTGCTTGAAATAGTTCTCGATATATAGATTTCTAGAGTTAAGTATTAGCATCTTTCCCAAAGTCCAACTTACTCATTAAGTTAATTCTTTTAATTATTCTGCAATGAGTATTCTTGGTTGGTCAAATATGACGTAGAAACAACTCTAAGAATGTATAGATGGTTTTGAATTAATAAATTTCTAAGATGACACAAGAGCAGTAATTTCAAGACTCCTTTGTCTTTATGATAAATGCAACTCTTTAAGATGATAAAGTATCTCACTTCTTAGATGTCATCCTCCCTTAGAGCTTATTATCATCTTACACTAATGCATGAATATATGACAGAGTGTTACCAACACAAATCTCATAATCTTGCTCAATCTAATAGTTAATCTTCTAATTAATGAGTTGATGATTAACACACACTTTCAATTGATTAGCACAACTAATCCTATATAAATAGTGTCCACAATAATTAGTGTTTATGCTAAACATATTAGTCTTATTAATATTTCAGCTATCCCCCCCTTTTTTGTAATGGCATGATGTTCATCTACCTTGTTTTGCTGTTGCTAACCATAATCAGTGATAAATACAAGCAATGTTGATATTCCATTAATCACTATTATGTACCACCTATCCTTATCACAGAGTTATCATTTCTGACACATTCTCCCCTTCCCCACATATGCTTTAAAGACATATCGGTATATGAATAGCAAACTCAAAGTCATGTTGAAAGAAATATTTAAAAGCCATATTTATAATTTATTAATATGCATAGGTGATGAGCTAGCCCTATCCATGTAGTTCAAACTTATCAACTTTGTGAACCAATTTGTGGGAAAAATAATTCATCTAGCTTCTATTATTTGATTGAGAATTTGGCTATTTAAGTCAATGTGCTTGTCTATTGAAACTCCTTATTGCAATTAACATGTTACAACCTACAAATCTTCCTAGAGGATCCAACAAAATATAAAGCCAATAGTGTATATATATTTGTACAGAAATATAAGACGGGAAACCATTCATAAGTAAAGACTTATCCACAACTAAGTTCTCTAAACAAATGCTATTTGCATTTTATGCCAAGCGAATTCCAGACTTGACAATTCATTAAATGTTTTTAACAACAAACGTGATTTTGGATAGAAATGGATAAGTGCGCAACAAGCTTGAAAGGATAACCAAACATGGCCAAAATTAGATCCCCTAAATTATTATTGAGGAACTTGAGGCAACCTTTTACTTCAATGCAATTTTTGTTCTATTCTTTATATATGACATGGCATAAATTAGTTGTACTATAAGAGCATTGGGCCACACACGATAGTTGTCTAAAACTAGAATAAGACATATATACTAGAGGCATGGTTGGGAAAACACACATGTCAAGCATTTTCCTACATGTTTAACATTCTAATTTAGCCAACCTCATCATTTAGTACCTTATCAACTAAACCTTGCTAGTGAATTGGTGGAGCCTAGATGTTGATAGAGTCAGATTTATCATGAAGGAGAATTTTCATGAGTTGAGTGTAAATGAAATACCCATAGGCCCAAATTTAAGGTTTTAAAAGGTAAGATTGAATCCTTAAATCTAAATGATCTTTTTCCTACCATGGCTCTAATACCATGTTAATATATTCAGATTTCTACCTAGGGTTTACAATCTATAGATGTTCTTCTAAAACCAAACATGATAAGGTAAAGACATGAAAAGATAGAACCTAGTTTTGTAGTCCGTGGAATATCCTTGATGATGTCTTCAAGCTGTTGTAAATCAACTTTTATGTCTGCTCTAATTTGTTCCTCAAGTCTGCTCTAGATCACTCCTCAAGTATGTTCTAGATTGCTCCTCAAGTCTGCTCTAGGTCTGCTATAGTTCGCTTCTTAGATCTGCAATAAATCTCTCTAGGTCTGCTGCAATATTGAGTATGAAAAATAATTGTTTAGGATTAGATTAGTAAGGATATGTTGATTGCTGCTCACTGCTACTAAGGTGCGAATTCTAAGGCAGTATGTTATGTTTTTGATACTTCCTTTAATTCACACCATTACTCATCTTATATATGCCAACAAGAGGTGACATTAAACAAAGTAAAGGGGGCCAACTTTCTCATGCAAGTCAGCACTAATAATTATGTTCATTTAGCCATAAAAAAAACATTATGCAAGCCAGTCTTTTACAAGACAGGTCGACCTCCTTGTAAATTGCAATATTCACCTTATACATAAAGTCGTCCCTCTTGCCAAAGAATATGGATAATATAGAGATGATCTTAAGGAGTTTAACACAATTCTTCATGAGATGAATTTACTTATTATTGCCTCAATATTTTGATCTTACCGAAAAGACCATAAATACTAACTATATATATATATATATATATATATATATATATATATATATATATATATATATATATATATATATATATATATATATATATATATATATATATATATATATATATATATATATATATATATGAGGTACATTTGTAACATTGAATTTTATTTATAATAAAAAAAATTCAGGCTTATGCCTTGCCTATTACCCATATAAAAAAAGAAAGAAACATTAGTCATTTATATTTCATTAATATTATATTTTATATTTTATATTATATATTAGACTTCATATTTTTCTATTTTTATATTTTATATCCAATTTTAAATTAAACTTAATATTGAACAAATATAATATTAAATTTTACATCCAATAAAATTAGTTCTACAAAATTTAAGAAAAAATGACCATTTTTTAACGATAAGAGGTTGATATATATATATATATATATATATATATATATATATATATATATATACAAAAATTATAGACCTGGTTCAAAAGAGCATCAAGAGGAAAGAACTAGGTAAAGATAACCTCTTGCCATTGCTCACAAATAGCTAGAATACAAATGACAACTTGTAGTACTAATCAAGTGAAAAAATAAATGCCCTCTATAGAAGGAATGACCCAAGTCTTGGTTAAATCCCATCTCTCATTTGATATTCTTTATCCAACCAAAATATATGTTTCATGCAGCAATTCATTAAGTGTTGATTTCTAGCACATCAATAGTTTTTAAATGTATATGAAATTAGCTTTGGTTAATGAAAGCTAGTTGCAATCATCATAACAGATGAAACCCCATAATCTTAAGCACAATCAAATAGACATGACCACCGAGAACCAAAGAGAGTAGAGGATGCCATCCCAAGCCACTGACCTATTTGGATTTTATGATTTTAAAATCACCACTTATAGACCTCTTCTTTAACCATAAATATTGTACATACATGCATGATTTGATTCTATCAAGAAACAATATAGCCCATCAAATCCAATTTGAATGAGTGACGAAGATAGAGATAATGATAGATGTTGCATTGTCCCCCCAAAATGACCCTAAACTGCCATCAATACAAAATTCTGACAATATAGATTGTTGAAGTAGAATATGACAATCGAAGAATGCTAGCATTAGCCTCCTAATGAGACTTCCAGTTTTCCCCAACCAACCATCTTGAGATTATCAATGCTTTCCAAGTGAGGGACTTCCTCCCTTGGGATTTGAAGACTTCTTAGAATTGTCATTGAAAAATAATCCTTCTTAAACAAAAGGAACAAATAAATAAAAACAAACTGTTTTTAAAAATCTACAAAGAGATCAATAATCCTAAGAAGAAAAAAATTTCAAAAATAATACATGTATGAAAGAGCGAACAAACAAAAATTTCTAGAAAAAAGCAAAAACCTTAGGAAAATTTTTTCAATTGCTTGACTTGGGCTTTTCGTCTTTGAGACATGAAAACATTCGAAAAAAATTTAAATGCAGATTCATGAGATGAGTTGTGATTGAACCTTCAATGAATCTCGCTAAAATGTAGACTTACTCATTTGTAAAATGTTTGATATAAAAAATGAAAACCCCCTTTTTGAGAATTGGAAGTGATAAAGTAGGGTCGATAACTGAATTGGGTGGCCAACTAATTCTTCTCTATGCATTGAGATTTACTTGTAAAATTTGGTGATTATCTTGTTCTCCTCTTTAATTTACTATGTGAAAATTGTTGTTGTGGTTGAGTCCAGTATGTGTGTGTTTCTTTCTCAAGAGTTGTTCTTGTTTTTGTGGGTAGGGGTGTAATGGTGGTGAAAGTTTGGCAGTAGAAAAAAGATAGTGGTAAATTAGATAAGCATAGATGATTGGATCCATTTTGTCTCAATTATCAAGTAAAAGTACGAAGTGAGATTTGAGGAAATTTTGATGGGAAGTTACCAGCTAAAAATAGCCTATTGGCCAATTATAAACACAAATGTCAAGAAGGTCAACAGTTAAATTAATTTAAATATTTTTATTATTGTATGGATGTTAGTTAATTATTACAAATATCCTAGGAAGTGATCTCTACAAGAGAGATGGATGACATGGAATTACTTCTTTTAAAAGAAGCGTATAAACGATGAGATAAGTGTTCTTTATTGGAAAAGGCCTAGTTGCCATGTGGACATAAAAAATTGACCCTTATTTTGTCATCAATTTTCTATATTGACCAATCATCCTAATTTGATTGTAATATTTTCTTATCTTCCCTAATCACTCCCTAATCATTCCTAATCCTCCCTAATCATTCTTAATCCTCCCTAATTGCTTCCTAACTGACCTTGATCAACCCTTATCATTGTCAGCCCCCTTACTAATGTTATATGAATAATTTTATTATTTAATTAAATGATCTTTTTCAATAAATAATCAATTTTGGTTATTTAATTAACATTCTTCCATCTCTTTATAAATGAATAATTTTAATTATTTAATCATCTGACTTTCTAGTATAGTTGATTATATCATTTTGATTTATTCCACTATTCCCATAAAGCTAATAAACTTTCATTTATGCATGCCTTGCTAGAAATATTAAATAATTTCATTATTTAATAATTTTTCCAATATCCTACTCTAATCAAAATAATGAATAAATTTTTATCTACTCATAACTTGTTCATGAAAATAAATAATATTTATTATTTATTCCTCCTCTTTCCCACTCACATTCTCACCCTCTTACAAGTTTGCACACACTTATCTCTAGATTCCTTTTGACATCTCTTCCATTGTCCTCCTATCTTTGGATTCAAACTCTATTGTCCATCTCTCTCCCTCCAAATCTATAAATTTGAACATCTCCCTCCATTTTCTTTTAACCATGATCAACCATTATGAACCACACAATTCATGAGCTTTTCTTTTATCAATTCAACAAATTGCTTAAAGATTTTGAAGGCAATATCACTTTCAAACTCGAAGGCGATTAATGAGTAGTAGATAGCTGCAACATGAGGGGTATTTGAATTCTTTATTTTCTTATGTTCACCATGTTTGTTGATTTCTTTCTTTTTTTTCTTCATTGATAACTCTAGATCCTAGGAAGGTCATAGAGTTTAGGATTTTAGGCTTACATTTTGGCACTCTTGGTGAGACCCCACATCTCGAATTTGATCTATTTTCATGATTTTTAATGAACTTGAAAGCTTCCTAATGAATAGGTGCTTCTGCTTTTGAAAAAAATGTGCTTTTACAGAGCAACCATACCCTATTCTAGTGTAGAAGGGTGCATCTAGTAGGGAAGGGTGAATCTATGGTGCATATGGGTGTTTTTTATCTGATAAAGGGGGCATATGTTGATAAAGGACATTTCTATGGTATAGAATTACACTTTTGTGTATCAGACAGGGACTTCTATTTGATTAATGGTAGTTTGTCATTTCGTTTATATTTTGAAGGATAATTTGTTGGATTTGAGCTTGTTGTCTGCACTAACTTGAATGATGGTATTGGATTTATACTAATCAATTTGTGCAATTGTCTTATCACTTGTCCAAGGCCTCCCAACCTCCTAAAAATCTTGTTGTAGGACCAAAATGTGAAAAAGACGTTGCAAAGTGAAACTACTAATCTGTGG
The DNA here is from genome assembly GCA_027943335.1 of Chamaecyparis obtusa. Taxonomy (NCBI): domain Eukaryota; kingdom Viridiplantae; phylum Streptophyta; class Pinopsida; order Cupressales; family Cupressaceae; genus Chamaecyparis; species Chamaecyparis obtusa. The sequence goes on from BSBK01006586.1 coordinate 513,250, forward strand.
TTTTGTAGGAGTTTACTTGTCTTCATTGTTTTCTTCTCCTAGATTAGATAACATTTGAGTTTGGAGCTCTTAAAAGAACCCTATTTGTCATGTCTTGTGTGCTTGTACACTCAATGTTATGTGTTGCCTAAGGTGTTATGAAAGTATCCTCTCCCCTCACCTTCATGTATCTTAGGTGTAAGAAAAATCACAATATCCTCTTTTTTTTTTCAAAGGGCCTATGTTTGGAGATGTGATAAATCCAAGGAGAACAATCTGAATCGATATTTCCTTTGGGCTACTATATAAAAAGAGAAAATATGAAAGCTAGAGATCAAACCTGTGACTATGTATCGAGTGTGTTAATTGTGAAGGGGACGTGTGTGCCCTAAAGTTGATGACTATCTAGACTTAAGTGTCTCACCCAAATTGTATGTACTTAGGTGTCCCTTAATTATGACTAGACACCTAGTTTAGCATCCCCTCTTTTGATTGAGTATTGTGGTGATTTAAGTGGAAGGGATACACATCATACCCTGAAGTATTTGTACTTCCTTGAGTTAAAACAAAATTCTCCAAGTTGTATAAGCTAATTGCAACTTTTGGAAAGAGGATGATTGGGTTATGCCTATACTCGTGAGGCCCCCTACCTTTCCTTCTCTTGCAAAGAAAAGCATGTAAAATATTCCTTAAGGTGTTGCACATTTGAGTTGATGAAGTATTGAGTGTGGCCTTGATTTCACTTAAATAAGCCTTGACTTTTAGGTTGTAAGAGTGCTTGAAGTGCCTTCTATTGTGCTAGCTCACATTAAAGTGTCATGGTTGGGTCTACTATAAAGCAACAACAATGAACACACTTGCCAAAACCCCAAAACTTCTCATAATAGCCACTATAAATCAGATCTACAATATTCCTTGATGAAGATTTTAGTAATAACTCCCAATTAGATCCAATGTTACTCTTGTAGTGAAGCCACTTCCAATCCTCTAGATTGTATCTCTCAACGACATGGAGAATGTCACCTATAGGGATTTTTGTCCTCACAAACCAACAAGAAGAAGCACAATCTCCTTCAAGAACCAAAGCATAAGAAATAACATTATTAAACCAAGCATGACAAATTGAGGTCCACAAAATTACTTTTATACCACTCTCACAAATTTTGACGTTCTTCACCAATAAATGTGGAACTGAATTAAAAAAAAAAATTCTTATCACTTTTTAAGTTATTTTTTCAAAAAAGCACCATTTTTTGCCTTTTTGGGGGATTTTGTCTTTTTCCTTATTTTTCAAGAATTCTTTTTCCCCTATTTTTTATGGGAATGCTTTTTCCCTTATTTTTAGGAATGCTTTTTTCCTCTATTTTTTAGAGATATTTTTTTCTTCTCTTTTTATTTATTTATTTATTATTTTTATCAAAACCCATGATAAACATAAAAACTAAATCCACTAACAAGACCACTAAAGCCCTTGGAAAGCTACAATTAGCCTACAAAACCATAGCAAAATAGGCTAACAACAACACTTCTTTGAACAAGTTAGAAAGGAGACATTACAAATCTGTCCTTTCCAAAATTGCTTGCCCACAAGAAATCTATCAAATTGATTGCCCTCTAACAAATTATAGGATTCCAAACCAATTGTGGATGTTGGCATGTAGTATTGTTGAAGTTTCTATGCTACATCATGACCACAAGAGTTACCTCCTCAAATCTCCTGTAAGTAGGTCGAAGAAATCCTACTACATAGTTCAAATCTCCATCAAGCTTTCACTACTCTACTCTAATGTAATTATTTCCATACTCAGAGTTGTGAAACAACTCATCATGATCCTACTCCAATGAAGAATTAAACATATGGATGCCAAGTTCCCAAAACATTATAATATCAAAACAATCATACGTTATCCAAAGATGATAATCTAAAATCTCAAAACTCAACTGCAACTTTATTTCTCCATGAAGAAGCCACTTACCTTGAAGATGAATAATCATGCATGCCTCCTGCTCTATAGAGTGAATAACTTCATGCTCCAATCATGAAACATGATAGAGGTGTATATTAATGGCTTCTTCAAGAACACCCACATGCAAAGATGGATCAACATTGCCACCATCAATGCATACTCCCTCACAGGATGACATGAAAAACATGAGCTCCACCATAAGAGCCTCTAGAAGAGGTAACTCCAAAAACTCTCCATGAAAGACCAAGGAGCCAACCAACTCCAAACCACATATGTTGTTGAACTCATGTGTTTGGTTGTCAATGATGTCAAACATGGAAATCTAGATAGATCACAACAGTATGTAGAATAGTGGTTGTCGGTCTTTGTGGTCCAGATAGGACCAAACAAAGGTGTTGTATATTACTATGTGTAACAAGTGCATACAAGAATGGAAGCTAAGTTGGGGTATGATAGTGTTTGAAATGTAGCTTTTTGGAAGATACCTACTTCGAAAACTAATGGTGAAGGTATGAGGTGTCTGAGTTTTATTGTAGATATTTTGCAATATGTCAGTATTTCTAGGTATGTTTTCCAGAAGATCCTTGACTTGAAAACTAATGATGATGGTATGAGGTGTCTGAGTTTTAGTTTGGATGTAGCAGATAGTTTTTTGTTCTAGATAGTCTAGATGCTTGTGTGGCTATGTTACCTATGGTTACAAATTTGAAGATCACTATACCCTGAACTTTCAAGTTAAAGATAAAGGCATGTAGTTGAAGAATGTTCAATTATCTTGATGTATATGATCCTTGTGGGTATGAAAACAATGACCTTTGTGTTCCACATTTTTTATAATAATAATTCATGTTATCCATGATTTAAAGTTCTTTATGGGATCATGTTATTTTTTGGTAACTATGATCTTGGGTGCTATGGTCACTCTGGTGATTGTAGTGTGCTCTGGAAATTATGGCTTATGATCCTAACCATTGGAAGGAAACACATTGGAAAACCTCTTCTTGGACAAAGTGTTTTGAGGTCGAATTCTCGATGGTTGAAAATAAACGTATTGACAAATATTTTTCTTGGAAAAAGTGTTTAAGGCCGACTTGGTGTATATAAAAATGATGTGTGTGTGTGTGTGTGTGTGTGAATACATGCAAGAAAATATAAGAGGCAAAGATAAGTGTAGATAGTTTTGGTGCATGTTGATTGGTATAGGCAGGTTGTAAGCAAGTTGCAAAGATTCCTATCCAGATTTGTTATGAACAAGTTGTGTAAAGATATGAGCCTAAAAGGAACTCAATTCATGCATATGTAGATGCATTTTTTTCAGTTCACATTTTATTTTACCTGGCAATGAGCCATTCAGTTGTAAATCCTTTGTTGTGTCGAAAGTGAGCCTTTTCGAGCAGCAAGCCCACTTGCAGTGAGCACTATGGCAGTGAGCTACCTTTTGTAAAAATCACCTTTACCAATGTCACCTAGACTAGTGTTTTTATTCATGAGAATTAGATTCTTCATGATTTTTCCCATCTTGGGTTTTCCACGTAAAAACATAGTGTTCATTGTGTAAGATTCATAAGTGTGCTTATTCATGATTACATCTAAATTGGTTAAATAACTAATCCGTTGGTTCTAGATATGTGAAATCAATAAATTTTTTAATTTACAATGAATTCACCCCCCTCTCAATTGTCCAGGTTATTCATAAATTGGTATAAGATTCTGGTCCCTTTTCATTAGCTTAATTTCTTAAGGGATATCTTGGATGAATTGGACAAATATGGAAGGAGAGTACTACTCAAATGAAGATTTCAAGACCACTCCTTATGATCTAAAGAATCAAAAGCTTCAATTGAATTTTAGAAGCTAAAGATTCAAGAAAATATGAAAATGGAAGAAATTCTGAAAAGTATCTTAAATAAGAAATCAGAAGAATTTAAGAAACTAAAACAAGAAATTGTGAATCTAAAATATGAGGCAAAAATCAGTGTGACACTAGATGAACTGTTGAATGTGTAGAAACCACCAGTAAACAAAAATGGATTAGGGTCAAATAATGAAAGGGAAGACAAGGAAAGAATTGAAGTGAAATTTGAAGATGCGAGCCTAGTCCAAAATCAAAGAACTCCTACAAGAAGGCATCTAGTTCGACAACCCAATGCTCAAAGGTACCTATCATTTAATGGTTATTGTGTTCAATGCAATAGATTTGGACATAAGGTAACTTAGTGTAGATAGAAATGAAGTCAAAATACTCAATGCTTTATTTGTAAGAATTTTCATCACAAATCAAGTTACTACAGAATGAATAAAAGTTTTGATGGAATGAATAGATCATTTGTGGGTAAATCATTTCATGGATATTTTCATCTATGTTATGGTTACGGTCATAAAGTTAATCAGTACAAGTTTAAGACAACTTAAGCAAAATCTGATCCGAAGAACATCAAGTGCTACAATTGCAAAAAAGTTTGGACATTTTGCCTGCAATTGCAAGAATGTGGGAGCTCCAGTAAAGATAGTTGAATCTATGGACTTAATGGTTTGGAAAAAGAAATAAACAAGTGGTAATGAGTCAATTGTACCAGATCCCAGTGCAAGTGCTTCGTCCTTAAAAAATTAATTTGGTTGCTTGGGCATAAGGGCAGCTTCATAGAAAATCCTTTCCCCCTTTCATTGAGGTGTTGCATGTCGTAGTTGCAACATAACATATGTTAACAATATAAATGGTATATTATGATAGATTGCATATGCATTGTATGGTTGATTGACAAGATAATTTTGGCAGCAAAACCCTAATCGTAACAAGCAAGTTATATATTGGGGTTTTACGAGCTTTTTTGCATTGTGTAGAAGAGATCCCACGGTACATCGAAATGAAAGATAAAATCTAGGTGTTTTGTGTAGAGAGAGTATATATGGAATCAAATATGATTGAAGGTGTGTCTAGTGGTAGTGGGAAGTTTGGAAAGATACAATTGGACAAATTTAACCACATAAATATCAAGTCACTTGAAAATAGTTTCACAACAGACGATTTTGAGAAATTCATAAATTTGGGATATTTTGGGCTAGATATTTGGAGTGAGTTTTCATGGTTTTCTGATGAAGAGTCCATCGAGTTTATTTTAAGTCGTATCCAAGGCAATTGTGCGATATTGAACAAACCCTATTAAATTATGAATTAAGTCATATCAACTATTACAAGTCTTTGTGGTGTTAGACCTATTTTGGTGATGAAGTCAATTAAGAACAAAGAGGTCAATTCCCTAATTGGTGTCATAGGTGATCAAAGAACGTTGTAGATCAATACTATTGTTGATCCTGTATTAAGGTATGTTGCTTATGGCATTGCTTACAAGATTTATTTCAAAAATAGAGAAGGTGCAACTTCGGCTATAGCTATATTTACAACACATTAAATGGTAGAAGATGGAAAAACTTTGATTTATGTGAATTACCAAGAACGTAGCTATTAGATAATCTTACTATGACAAATGGAAATGGATATCCTTTCTGGTTCGGTTCCCTAATTATGTGTTTGGTGTTTTATTTCTTAAAATCTCTACCGATGAAAGATAATATTGAATGGAAGTCAGATCCACACTCCAATATGAATTTTAATGTTAAACCATAATAGAATTTTAAATAAATATCAATCTAATAGGGAAGCACGAATTGGTTTCTTGAAAAATATGATTTGTAATGTACAGATTACACAGGATGATGGCCAAGTCAACCTCATCCATGTATGGACAACTCACATAAACAAGTATTAGAGGGAAATCTTCAACATAAGATCTCTTTATTGTGTGGGTAAGTGGCATGGACTTCTTTGACAAACTCCAAGTGACAACACTTCATTGAAAATAGAAGTCAGAAAATATATTTATAATAGCTTAAGTCAGTGATGTTACTAATGGAAGCATGTTCATATTGATGATGCAGTAGAAAGTAATTGTCTTATCACCTTCATAAGGAGCGCTCAAGTTTGGTATGAAAGATTTATGATTAAAACTAGCACTTGCACCTAACAGAGGAGGTGCAATGGTTAGCTGAAAGTAATATATACATTTTTCTTTGCATTATGCATCATCTTTTTCTCCTATTGATTCTCTCAAAAAAATTTGAGATCGCCATGGTTATTTTGTGACGATTCCCTTTGAAGTTTAAATGTTTTCCCTGTTCTGACTTTTGTGCATCTAATTGCCTTTTCTTTATTTTCCTAAATCTTGATCGTGGCCTTATTCCTTTCATTTCACCAAATTATGGGTTAATTGTTCATATTTGGCAGGACCTTTTACCTTTTCAATTGATTGGATGTGTGTTGTTTTCCCATTCACCCCATGATCTCATGATGATGTCACAAGGTGGACCCGACTGATCACGGGAGGACGAGTTTTTGCCATCTGTCAGATGCTCGATAGATGTTCTGTCTCATTGATATTCAAAGGTTAATGTGTGGAAGGGATCAACAATCCTCGTGATCTTGCGATCAAAAGTGACCAAGGTTTATCTAGTACAGGATCACAAGATGATGTTGTGTGTCCTTGGTTCGCCAATAGATGAATATATGGGCCCATGAGGATCTGACGGTTGATGACAGACGGAGGCAGTTGATTGGTCAAATAAAAATAATGACAAATATTGTTAATTGAGCAAAGTTAAAATGTTTGTAACTTACATGCTAATCTTTTGGCACGAGGGTAAAATCAACGATGATGTTTTAACTCGATCAAAAAGGTGATCGATTTTTATGTTAGGGAAATAATTTTGCATTGATCGAGGAGGCTAGGGTCATTATTAATTCCTTTAAGAAAGTCATTATATCTCACATTTACCGGGAAGCAAATTGTATTGCTTATGAGCTGGCCAATTTTGCGGTTAAATCCAAGAATATCGTGATTTGGCATGATTATGAAAATCTCACCGTTGATATGAAAGCCAAGTTGGCCTTTGACAGGGCCCAAAGCAAAAGAGTGGATTGGGCGTATCTTGAGAAGTTATGATGATTAGACACATTTTAGAGAAACAAAGGAAAATGATTACGGAAAGTGGTGCCTTTCCCAAGAGAACTAATTGCAGACACGAGTTAACCTTTGTTAACTTCAAAGTTGCCTGTTATCGCAACAATTGGTTTCTCTCTGCAATTACGACTGTCTTTGTTAGCTGTGAGATCATGGGAGGAGGGCTTAATCGTAAAAAGCCGAAGGACTGTGTAAAATGGAAAAATATGCCGGAGGTCTAGGATATTCTCACTAAGGGGGGTATTACTACCTACATGGAAAGGTTGCATGGAGTGAAAGACAGTGCCACGAAGTTGTTTGTTGATTCCTGGAAAGATGGGGCCATCACTATAGCTGGTATCATAGTGAACATCACGGAGGAACTCATTGCTGAGGTGTATGGGCTTAGTACTAAGGGCATCAAATTTTACCGTGACAAGAAAGTCTCACAAAAGGCCATTCGGCGCTTTCCCAAGAGCAAAGAGGAGAAAAAAAGTCTGGTGAAAGAGTCTGGTGGGTGATATGATGTGGCTTCGTTCAAAGAAATTTGGGCGACGGTTATGATGGTGATAATGGAATATGTTACCCTGGACGGTAGGTTCAAATAGGCCCATTCCTACCACTTTGTTTTGCTCTGTCATTTCCATCATAAAATTAGGGTGTCCCTGCGTTACTACATTCTTCAGTCCCTCCGTCTGAGTATCTCCCAGCATAGGAAGAAGGAGAAGAAACCCATTCTTCACGAAGGGTTGATTCTTCTAATTGTTGAACATATTAAGAAGACTGCCAATGCTAGCCCTATCATATCCCTGTCCAAAACTAGTTCGGGTAAAAAAAGAATTAGGGATGTGGTCGTTAAAGAGGAGAGTTCTTCAGGTAAAAAATTAAGGAAGGATAAGAAGGTTGCTATGGATACAAATACCTCTGCAGAAAGTGCGAAAGGTTACGATGACATGGCCGATTCTACCGAGGAAGATAGTTACTCTTCGTCGTCGGTCTCGAAAACTACTTCGGAGGAGAATGCCAACACTGAAGAAGAGGTTATGGGTACTATGGAAATGGGTAAAATCTCTGGTATCAAGAGTAACAATGAGGATGATAAGAATGAGGAGGATGTGGGTGGTCAGAAGGTGGTCATCTCCCCTAAACTGGAAGTGGTCATGGAGGTTGGGTTGGATACTCAGAAGGAAGCTATAGAGGTGGAGAATACTTTCGTTGCTGCGGAAATGGCTTCGCCTGGTGCGGAGAAAGCGAATGCTCCTGACAATTCTCGAAACATTCCTTTCATCAAAACTATGGACATGTAGGAACAGAATGTTCAATTGTTGAGGGAAGATATGGACGATAAAATCGACCCCCCCTTTGGGGTCCTCCAAACTGCCAAGGCTGCTTCCATGTATTCTTTCCGTTTAATGAAATGGGTTTTCCAGGAGATCAAGAATTTAAACTTAAAGCATCACTCCATTTCTGCTAAGGTGGATTCTCTGCAGGAAAAGCTGGAGTCTGGTTCGAAAACTGCAGTGGATAATATGAACAATGATGGGGATAAAAAAGTGCAGGATATGCAAGCTAGAATGGAAACTATGGAGAACGCAATGAAAAAACATATGCATGACAACAAATTTATGGGTTCGGCCATAGATTGTTTTATGACCATTAAAGTTGAGCTGGATGTTGGCTCCCCCAGCAAGAAACCTGATGAGATTACTGAGGACCTGGAAGAGGAAGGCCCAGGAAAATGTACAAGATCGACGAAAAGGAGGAAGATTCAAGAAAGAATCCAGGAGCTCTTTGATTTCAACGCAATGATAAAGAAGATATCTGAGGCGAAGCAGGAAGCTGATGAGACTCGCAAGGTGTTTGCCTAGTGCCCTGGGTTCCTGGTACTGGTTGTCTGTCAGTTTTTTGCTGGTCTTTGGTTTTTTTGGTTGTTTTGTTGTTTCTGGTTATGGTGGATTGGTCCCCAGTCCTGTCTTTTTTAGTGTCCTTTAACGTAAAACTTTTATTCTAGCTTGTACGGGGTTTCGGGTCCCCTTTAAAACCTATTTTTTCCTGCAATCAAAAACAATTTTGCATTGCGGATAGTGGTTAATGTGTGAAAGGGATCAACGATCCTCGTGATCCCGCGATCAAAGGTGATTGATTTCTATCTAGTGCAGGATCACAAGATGTGGTCGTGTGTCCTTGGTTCACAAAAAAAGTATCAAAGGTGTTGTTGGACGATGGGTGGAGACTTGGGAGTTTCTGTTTGTTGGTTTGTTGATCCACATTTAATGACAAAGTCGGCATCTAAATGGATCAATGATCATCACTTTACCTACTTGCAAGGAAGGAACCAATGATCTATTATAATGAGGCAGAAGGTTGGTGGTAAGGACTAAGGTCTGAAGTAATGGCGGGACACCACGCCATTGGGATTTCTCAAGTGGTAGTACTTCAAATATTTTCATAGGAGGATGGGGACATTTTAGGATATCCTTTTAGGGATTTTTATCATAATGTGCACAAGATTCAAAGGGTCACTTACAGATGGAAAATTCAAAATATTTTCAAGTGTACAGACTTACTGACATGATATTTTGATACTTTCACAGCAAAAGTTCATGAACACTATTATTAGTCGATAGTGACTTTGGGCGATTCAAAGAGTATAGTCACAAGAATTCTTCCCCGTGTGTACAGATTTAGAAGCTATAAATATTTTTCCCATTAGATTTCATCATCCAGATAGTAACAAAAACAAACGTTCTAAGAAAGGCAAGTGACTTCTGGAACATGTCCAAATTTGTGAAAATACAGTTGCAAGAGGTTTATTGGGATGGAAATATGGAGTCGTGTGTATCATACCAGAGGGGTATTTAAATATGGAGCACTAGCCAAAGGGATATTTAAAAGCTATCTATGCTAAAATTTCCATATCCAGAAGCCTAAAGCTCCCTGCCTACTGATGGTGTCTTCTTGGAGGGGTATAGGATGAGGAAGAGGTCGATGAGACCTCATTGGTATTCATGTCTCTATTTAAACAGGTTGCAGAAACTTCCTAGGAGAGGGAGGGGGTTTTAACATAATCTTGCATCCTTGCCATTATCAACAAATACACTTGCAGAGCTCCCTAAAATCCTTGACGCGAGTCAAGTCTGTAGGTACACAATGTTTGTCTGGGGCATGATATTAGCACGACTCAATTTTTGTCAACTTCTACTAGCTGGCGGTCTTTGAAAAGGTTAAAGCTGACGAGTAATAATAGTAGTATAAGGCAATGTATCAATTTTGTCAGGATAATTTTAGGGCTGACCTGAAGCTTGTTGCATTCCAATTAATTTTGGAATTCCAGGGTCATTAGGGTTAGAGGAAGGAAGATATTTAAAGAAAAAGTTTAGGTTATAGATAGACGGGTGGAAGAATCGAATCAGATTGAGTCCTTCCTTCTATCTATATACTCTTATCTTTTTTCTTTTACAAGGGTTCCACTCCTTTGTTTTGAGAGACCATTGTTGGCTCCAAGCATATCTGGGTCCAGTAGCAAGTTTTCTGGTTATGGGTAGTATTGTAAATCTTCCATAAGAGCAATATTATAAATCTTTGTTGAAACCTTTTGTTTGTTCTTGGTATCTCTAGTTGTATTCAATATTATATGGTAGAAATAACATGAGTCTTGTAATGAAATACAATGCTAAATCAATTCTCTCCATTATATAAGCTAGTTAAGTTTTAAGAGGAATGAAACAAAGAATTATTCTCTCTTAGTGTCTTGTTGTGAAATATGTGGCTTCCCTTCCATGCTTTGGTCTAATGGATCAATTAAATGCTTGATTAGAAGTTGCAGATTTACTGGTTATGTGGAAGGATTTTGATAAGTGGGTTGGGTTGGCATTGCAGTTAAAGAAGGTTGTAATGCAATTTTTCTTAGATCATTTGCTATTGATAAATAATGTTATATGATGTGATCCTTCTTGTTGACTCCGGGGCCCAATAGGATGAGGCACTGATCTTAGCTGGGTGTGAAGTTTTGCATATGTATTGTCTGCTCATATTTCTTCTATTCTCTTGCTACAAATTTTAAAAAATTAAATCATTTACTTTTATGCCAAGTTTGTGTCCTACCCTGTCTCATGCTCCATACAAGTTGACGTTCAATAGGTGATTAGCCTTCATCTAGTATCTCCCTGTCATGTTTGATGCCTCGTGAGATAAATCTGTTTGCGCAATGTCATGTTATGAGTTGTAAAGAGTGTATTAGAGGGCAGTGAGGTTTACCTGCGTTGGTTTTGCAGAGCCTAAAGTGTTGAAGGATTCTTATCCTTGTTAGTTGGTCGAGTTCTCTTAAGAATTTACTACTTGGAGTTGGCTTCTTCATAGAATTTGTTGAAGAGTACTGGTAGCTACTTTGTAGTGTAAACCTTGTCAAATTAGGAACCAAAATATCCGTCTCCTTGTACTTCTTCTTCTTCTTCCCCTTCTACATCTTTTCCTCTTTTTCTCTTCCTCCTCCCTCTTCTTCTCGTACTTCCCTTTTGTTTCTTCCTCCTCTTCTCCTCTTTCTTCTCCTCCTTTATCGACATAGAAATCATTTAGTGTAGATTAAATATGTTAATTAAGGAAACTAAAAATAACATAGACAACTAGCGGTCTCTTATGTTAATCAACTTTTATTTTTCCTTTTACTTTTCTATTTATTTATGATTTTATATCATAAAATGACTATTTGCAATTGTGTAACAAGTTAAGCTTATTTTCATTATTAACAATTTCTTATTATTATGATCCTTTATCTTACCATATACTTATGCAATGCCAAAGTTTCTAAACCAGCCTATCTATTTGTCATATTCATTATAGATCCTCAAAGTGATCCAAAATTTTGATGTAACAAATAATCTTGCAATTAATTTTGAAGCACTTATTAAATAAAGGTTTTTTAAAAAATAATAGTATTCTTAAATAATTAGGCTAGACGTAATAGATTTTGCATTCTTATTATGCAAATGCAACAATTATGGCTAACAATTGTTGTGTAATATCTTAAAACATTAAAATATAAGCATGAAAATATAATTGTTAATTTAAACTTATTTTTCATTAATATAATTTGAGAATTATGGCTAACAAATGTTGTGCAATATCTTAAAACATTAAAAATATAAGCATGAAAATATAATTTTTAATTTAAATTTATTCTTCATTAATATATTTTCAATTTTTAAATTTCTTGATGTAGAAAATGTCTGAAAAAACAAATATAAGATGAAAACACATTGCTATATTTTGAAAATAGTAATTTTTTAACACAATTTTTAATTTAAAAAATATATAAAAACTAAAAACATGTAAAACCATTTTAATAAATTCACTTGAAATGAAAACATGTTTTACATAAAATAAAAAGTATAATAATCTTAGCGAGTCAAACACCATTCAAGATCAAACCGAGCATGATACAAGGGCAGGGAGGGATCAGCGTCAAATACATATAGGGACAGGATGCATCATAACTATTTGCGTGCGCATCATCCATGGTCTAAGAGATTGCAACCTTCAAAGATTGTTACTAAATGAGGCTTAAGCGGTGGCTTCCCTAATGCATTTCCACACATGCTTATCGAATGTTAAAACATGGTATTGCGCCTTAAACACCAAGAAAACCATTGGCTTTTCATACTTTATGATCGTTTCTTTTGTAGCCAATGGTGATCTTGAATGCATTGGGATACTTAATGACTATTTTCAATAGGATTAATACGTCTAAGAGAATGACCCAACAACACACACAAGCATCTCATATTGCATGGATTCAATCCTTCTTATCCTGCCAAGCTCTCACATTAAACAGTTATGCTCTCAAACAATAAAATGTAAGAATCAATCTGTTTATTTCTAATTCAATCACACCATATTACCAAAAAAATGGTGGATTTACGTAAGATACAGACTGGAATTAGAAAAAGGGGGTCGGGGGGAGGGAGGAATTGGGGTGAAAATGGAGCCAATTTATGGAACTGGCAGGACAGATATGAGCAATTCTCGCAATCCAGCTCAACAATGGCATGTGAAGAAATTTCAAAAGTATTTTCAATTTCAAAGAGCAAAGGAGATCATTCAGATGTCTACTCCCAACTCCTGCAGATCAAGCAATAGCTAATAGACGACCCCAAACCTGTCCAACAATAATTGACCTCTCTTATAAATTTCATCCTGCTCGACATCTCCTACCACGATGAAGAAATAGTGGCTCTAGCAATGAAGGCTGTGGGTTTTATAGTTTACCACCCCACTCTGGTTTCTTCTATGTCAGCAAGCAACAATGAGATTGGATGGAGATTTTGCATTTTGATATGCAAAGGCAAAAGTTGGTGTCCATAGATTAGCACAGATCTCTCCATTTGATTGTACAAAGTGGCGGGTTACTTCATTTATTTGCATTTCGTTAAATATTTTGGAGAATTCTTGTTTACATTGTGTTTTAGGCACATTTTCTTTCTTATTTCAGCTCCTCTCATCTTTTCATTCGATCTTTAAAGATTCGTTACGTCCATTGTGAAGATTTGTGCTTTGGAGTTCCAGTATGACACCTTATTGATTGGATGATGATAAATTTTCATTTTACGTCTTATGTTGATATTCATTGCATTTTCTGCAAGTAAACAGGCTAGCCAGAATGTTGTTTAATTCCTATGGCTGGTGTGGAGTCTGGCTGTCGTGGAGTTTCATATTTTTTTAGTTTAGTCATTTTAGTTATACTTTTTCTTTTGTTCTGAATTTCTAAGAACTTTAAATTATTTGTTCAGAATTTCCAATTTATCATTCCAACTGCTCTATTTTATTAATCTAGGTTGATTTATATGCTGTGTGCGCCTAATTCAATTAGCCTAAATTAGTCTAAGCAAAGTCCAATTTCCTATACGGAACCAATTAATTATTAAACAGAGATATTCATGCCCTGAAGTAGGGTGCTTATTTTATTGATATGGAATTGGAGACAATTGCCCACTTCCCAAAACATTTTCACCAGGCATAATGCCTAGATGCCTCAAAGAAAATCTCCTGCCAGTAACAACAATGCTCTAAAAGATTAGGAAAATAATTTTAAAAACATCAAAGCAACTTCCCCACTCATTAAAAATAAGAAAAATAGTGGGAAATTCCAACAGCAAGCAAAAGATTTCGACAGACTTTTCAAAGACAACCATAGGAAACTCCAATAAATTATTGCCACAGTAGAGGAAGCTGCAGAGACAGACTCAAATTCTTCAACTGGTTGATGTTAAGGTCAGTTCATTTTAACATTACAAATTTATATGAATCATCCTTATCATGTTCCCTCTCCCAAAAAAGTAAAGGGTTTTGAATCTCAGTATTAAGGCTTGGAAATTACAAATTAATACTAACAAAAGCTAATCATTTTAGCACGTCTGTGAAGGTGAACCTGTGCAGTAGAGTTTGGGTATTCATCAAGGCATCATCAAACGCTGCAGTTGAAGTGGGCCATGGCAGACATCAATACAAAATGTGGAGGTCTAGACACAACCAAATGTTCTTTTCTTACATTTTCCCTCGAATTTGTGGTGCCTTGGACTGCTATGATCATATGTACAATGGTTGGAGATGCTCTATTGGTTAAGAAATGCAAAACATGGAAAATTTATGTGTATTATCCTTATCATGTTCCCTCTCCCCATAAAGTAAAGGGTTTTGAATCTTGGTATTACATCCCAGTAAAAATGACATCTGTTGCAGAGCTGTTCTACAAAGGAAAACCATTTTCCGAAAATTACAGAAGAATAGTGCGATTTGAGAGCAGCAATCAATACATTGTCTTTCATAACCTAAAGACAAAAACCTTTACTTTTCGTTGTTCTACGTCTAATTCAAGGGTCCCAAACGTCTTCCCAAGGTTGTTAAAACACCTTTGCAGCTTTGGTTTGTTTCCTGCAAGGACACATTTCAGTTCAGAAGCAAGAAGACAAACGGAAGAGACATATTGCAAACAGTACGACACTAAAACTGTACACGAAATTTAGGGCATGGTTCACACCTGTTCTGATGGAGCCTTCAAAAGGGGTGTGGTATTTTTGTCACGACGATGGCTTACATATTTATAGGGCATCATCATGGTGGTCAAAGTGAATCCCTAGGGTTATCTCTTGCCCCAAGTGTTTCGGCGAGTCATGACAATTTGCCATGGCGGGAAGGCGCTGCCTGTCGAAGCAGCTCTATGTCCAGAGAATCTGATTGCTCTACTGTAAGCGCAGCTCTGTATCCAGAGAATCCAATTGTTCTACTGTAAGCAGCTCGGTTGTCCATCAACACCGCGCAGCCAATGTGCACCTAGGCTGTTCTATGCAAGTAGCTGTGGTGGGTATCGGCCGAGACATCTTATTTGCTATACATGTGATACTTAAAATGCTAGTTATGAAAAAATGTATAACAATATAAGACATAAAGATGTAAAATAGTAAATTAGTAAATTAGAATTAGTAATTAGTAATGAGGTTGAGAGCATGCTAGTGTAACTAAAGGTTGAGAGAAATATAACCTCCATTAGAAGGTTGTACTTTTCCATGCACTTTGTGTTCCTTGATTGGCTCCTCCATTGATTAGAACCATAGAGTTGGTTCATAGTGCAAACCTTCCTTGTCTAGCATCCACATAATATTAGCTAAGTGGGCTATGCAGTTGTTTCAATAATATGGCTCCTATTGACACTTGGTTGGAGTAGTAGCACAGGTGCAAGCACTCATGCAATTATTGGTAGTTGTCGTGGGCCTATAAGACATGTCATTGGTTGTGTTCGGCATGTGGTTGTACAAAATGAAGATGCTTCATGATACATGGGTTTCTATGTGGCAGTAAGATCACCATTTGCATCGTTCTTATATGGTTAGATGACACCAATACTCTGATTTGTTATGATTTATGGTTTAAGACCACTATTCCTCTTAAGGTGGCTTGATGCAAGCCATGTGGTACTTCTAATATGAATATCATGCCAAAGTTGAGTATCATCTTTGGTGTGAGCGGAAAGATTGTAAGTACCTTAAAGAGGAATCAATTTTTCAATTTATCTGTAAAATTGCAATTCAATTGAGATTATATCTGCAAAATCACAATTAAATCTTGATTTGGCAGGAAAGTTTATAAAAACATCATATAATTTTATAAATTCTAGAGCATTTTTTAAATTCCTGAATTTTTAGTTTTTCCAGATTAACATAATAAGCCTTTATCTTTTGGTTTGCCCAGTCAATCTCAAGAAAGATTTTTGCTGCTGTTAAGAAAAAGCAGAAAGGAGGAATTTAGAGCGACTTACACATTCCCAGCTTACTTCCTCCACAAATTTTGTAACTTGGCAATGTACATGCAAATTGACAAAATTAGGTTTTTCAATGGAAGGACTATTACTGAGTGGAGCATAGTGCTTGATCCCACCATCAGAAACTCTTTTGAACTTTTCCATAATGGAACATGACCACTGCTACATCAGTTGAAAGTTGAAACCTTCCCATAGAGATTCATGGGAAGATGTGCATGCTGCTTTGGAACATGATAGATGCTAAAAATCAGTTTATTTCAAGTACTTTAATGGATATTCTAACACAGGCACGTTCAGTTGGCTATTTTCTGTTAAGTATCAAATGTTAAGTCTATCTATCAAAGGCACAGCACATCTGCAGTCAAAAGTCTCTCAGCACACTATCTATTGATTTCTAACCCATTTGCCACTTTTCCCTCCTGTCTTCATTTGCAATTGAACATTAGTAATCTGAATATCCTTTGAAACTCCTTTACACATGTCATATACTGTCAGTCCTGCCAGGGAAACTGCAATCATTGCTTCCATTTCAACACCTGTTTGGCCAACTGAGGTTATCTCCCCTTTTATCTCAACAGCATGTTCTTCACTATTCAGAATCAAATCCATATGAACTTTGCTTAGCATTATGTTATGGCAAAGAGGAATCAGATTACTTGTCTGTTTTGCCCCACAAATTCCAGCAATCTTTGCCACATTGAGAACATCCCCTTTGGAAATCTGATTAGCAACCACAAGCTGAAATGCTTTCTCCCCGAGTAGAACTTTGCAACTGGCAATGGCCATCCTCTTGGTATCTGGCTTGTCCGAGACATCCACCATATTGGCCTTGCCGTGGGCATCAACATGAGAGAGAACAGAACTCTTTTCTTCCAAATTTATTGAACTGGATTCCTCTTCCACTGGTATATTTCCATGGATTTGACACCCAGAGTTGAAAGCAGATGGAGGCCGACCAAACACAAATTCCAGCTCCTGAACAGAAATGGCACTTGAAATTAGTCAAGCAATCATAAAACTCTTGTATCTTTCATGTAAATCATTAGGCATCCTATATTTTCTAACAAGCAAACATTCTTCAGCCATAAAATTACGTAAATAGTACCCATATAGGACTTTTAATTACATTGTCAAAATTCACATGCAAGTTGCATTGTCTAGGTTGTGTTGTTAGATGGGCTAATGAATCATTCACTATTGAAGTTAACAAAAATATTTCAATTTTCAAACCTGAATTGATTATACAGTTACAACATTTCATCATGTACTCCATCGATGGCCTTTTTCTCTGATATGTGCAACGGTCTTTCTGGAACTGCTATCTGCCAGTTGGTATATAGAAACTAATAAGATCCAGAAAAAGTGATGGTTATGGCTACAACTATGTGAAAACCAAACCTCATGCAAAATGTGAGAAAAAAAATGATGAAAAACGTTGATTGGGCAAAATTTGATGTAGGAAATCCAAAAAAGCTAAGATTGCATGCATCTCCCTATTAAGGTTATTAGCAGGAATAAAAGGTGCATTTATTGTCACAATAGTGACATTGTAGTAGGATTGTTAAAGGTTGACACCCTAAATTGTAGTTTTGCCTAATGTTCCTGGCTATAAAATCTGAAAATGCTCACAACCAATAAGACAGTGTAACTTGTGAAAAATTAGGCAGGAAAACATGAAGAAAGCCAAAGTTTGAAAGAAAAATATCCAGTAAGTTTTATTCTTTGTATGCTGTCTTGTAATGATACCAATGTAAGCCAGGATTCTGCCATTCAGTTGCTAGCCTGATCTGCATGATTAAGGAAACGCTATGATTTCACTTGGCGTGGAATTGTTTCATGTATGGTTTGTCCTTTTCTACTGTGATTTGATGCAATGTTGGGGTTGCTTGTGTTATGTTTCAGATCTAGTAAATGCAATCAAAAGGTGCCCTAGATACCTAATAATACATAGATATTAGTTTCTGTTCATCCCTATCAGTTAAAAAATTCGTTCCATTCCCTAAAATTTTGTTTTCACAGGCTATCTGGACTCGCAATGGTGATTGGAGCTTGGATTTGACTGTGTTAAAATTCTGCTGCGACCTTGATCCATTTTCACATCTAATCCTGTCAGCTAACCCTATATAATCACGCAAAGCAAACCCAATGGCAGAGCACAACAAACAGTCCGAATTAATTATTCCTCTGTTCTGGCATGATTCCCTTATTGTCATACCATTTGATTCTTATGCATCCATGTCAAATTCTGCAGTTCTCACCTGAAACCTAGAGACCATACCTAACCTTCTGACAATGCGAGACCATACCAACTTTGGATCTCAGCACCCATGTCTTTGGGTAACTAACTGATTACAGTTTCTTTTTTGCATACCAAAATTCACCCAATCTACAGCAAAATCTATCCTTGCAAGTTGGGAATAACCTTTCACAACCAACTTTACCTTGTACTTTTCAACACTGCCATCTAAACCAATCTTCCATTTGAATACCTATTTACAACCAATGGGTTTTTGTCCCTCAAGCAACTGTAATAAGTCCGCTTTCTTCAATGCAACCATTTTCTCATTCATAACTATTTTACAAGATTCAAAATCATCCATACCAATCTCTTTCTTAAAAGTTCTAGGCTTATTCATATTAGTAATTGAAACAAAATATCTCTAGTCAAGAGGATTGTAACTGTCTAGTTGCTATCTATGCTGAGTGAACCTTCATAGGAGCTGAGGTGGAGGTTATACCTTGTGTACAAAGTTGTTTAAAACATCTAAGCTCTCCTCTTTTTCAAGTTCTCACAAGCTTGTTGGGATTAAGGAGCCATCTACCTTATAAATCCTATGTCATATTGCATGGTTCCAACATCCTTGGAAAGTGTCCTTGAGCACTTAGGGTGTATTGGGAAAATAATTTGTAATATTTTATTCTCATCATTGTTTGTAATAGATTTATAAGGATGAAGGTTCTTCCATTGACAACCATTGACAATGGTAAAAGTGACAAGTGGGTGCAAGGAGGGGGAATATTGCCCAGGTTTCAATAGCTCAACGGTTATTATAGAGAAGGATGCGTAGAATGTTGGTAAAAGTAAGGGAAACTTGCATGTGTTGGGATTACAACAGAAGGCTCTCCAAAAGGGTGCTCCTAAGAAGCCTCCTAAAGTTGGTAGGAAGAAAGATCAAGAAAAGTGAAATTTATTGGTGAGACATTGGTTGAGTCTGATTTCGTGAAAACCATTGTTTCCCATTTCTCTCCATCTCAAAAATGATAGCTCTCTCATGGAATGTGAGGGTATGAATATTATCTCTAGACAAAAGGCTATTCATGATTTGATCCGCTTTCATTCTCCAGATATTGTCTTCATCCAAGAAAATATGACAAGTACATGCTGAAAAGATGGAATAGGCAGTGTTATGACAATGTTTATGTGGCTAAATCGACTGCCCAATTTGGCTTGGATGACATCACTTGTCAGATGTGGGATTACAGTTTAACAAAGGAATCCTTCAGATTAGAGGCAACAACTATCAAAGAACTGGAGGAATGGGAGTTGTGTGAAGAATTTTTTTGAAAGCAGAAGTCTCGTATTGACTAGTTACAAGAAGATAGAAACATTGCTTCCATCCATAACTCTGTTAAAAATTGGAGGCAAGGGATTCTCATTACCTCTCTTAGGTCCTCTAAAGAAAGTCAACTCTCTTCTTGCAGGTTGATTTCGGGAGAGATAATTCATTACTATTCCACTCTATTTTCCAAGGACACTCCCTTGGCAAGAGAGGAAGAGGACATTATTGTGGAGTACATTCCCTAAATGGTCTCTAATGAGATGAATGATTTGTCAATCAAACCTATGACTTTGGATGAATTAGAAGGGATTGTGTTCCAAATGAAGAAAAGGGTTCACTTCATGAACTTGATGGTTTCCCAATTGAGTTTTATTAGGAGTTTCGGGATATTCTCAAATTGGACCTTCTGGAGGTGGTTTTGGAATCTGAAAGGAGTAAGCAGATCCTAAGAGCCATGAATGCTACATTCCTTTCCCTTATTCTAGAAAGAGGAGCAAACTCACTGGACCTACTTAGACCTATAACCCTATAATGTAGTCTATACAATTATTACTAAATTGTTTGTAGAGACTTAAGTCGTGACTCAACACTTAAATTTCAGACGAGCATGGGAGTTTAGTTACTAGTAGACAAATTTTGGACGGGATTGTTGCTATTGAAGCTATTCATTACATGGCAAGTTATGAAGCTATTCATTAAAAATTATATTTGGCATTCACCACAAGGAAGAGGATCATTTAAGGATAGTCTAAGGCTGGAGTAATTCCTCGCAAGGTGGGTGAATCCTAGATAGTCTAAGGCATGTGTTTTTGAAACCCTGAGGGAATAGTTATGAGATGGGTATGAATATGTGTTCTGGAAACCTTGAGGGAATTTTCTTGTAGATTGGTATCTGAGCGCCCTACGACAAGTACTCTCTGTCCTCCTTCGGGTTGAGTTTGGAGAGAAGTAAGAAAGTGGGATTGACTATGTTAACTGTCAAATATATATTGAATAATTCATTGTTTCCTTAAATTAATTTGATTTAGGTGCATAGTAATGTATGTTAAACATTGGAAATTGATAGCCTCCTAGTTGAGGACATTACATGGTCCAACCATATCCAATCCAAAAATAAGACAAAAGGAACTTGCCCAACCTCTCAAATATAGCATCAAAACCCACTTCCTATTATTCCAAGTAAATATTCCATTAGATGGCTTTATGTCCACCAGATTCAAAACCTCTATATTATCCCTCAGCGGCCTAGAAGAATGCTCAAGCCTAACAACTCCACCCCTCTTTTCCTCCATACTAGAAACAACATTGAAATACCCTGTAAAGATCCACGGAAGATCAAGAGAAAGAGACCCAACCAACATAATATGAGACCAGAAGAGATCAATTGGAGCATAAACATTGGTGAGGAGATTAACTTCACCAGATTCCAAACTTGAGGCAGCCATAGACATAAAAAATCTACTAGAAATCCATGAAATTGGAACAACTTTGGTGAGGGTCCCAAAGACAAGCAACACCACCTAAACTGCCTTGAGCCCTAATGCACTTACATTGGCCTATAGCCTAAAACCTAGAAACAAACTCAACATACCTTCCGCAAACATCTTATTCTCTTGGATGAAGACAATCTCAGGAAAATGAAAGCGGATCAAATCATGAATAGCCTTTTGTCTAGGGATAAAATTCATACCCCTCGCATTCCATGAGAGAGCTATCATTTTTGAGATGGAGAGAAATGAGAAACAATGGTTTTCACAGAATTAGACTCAACCAATAAATTTAACTTTTCCCTGATCTTTCTTCCTACCAACTTTAGGAGGCTTCTCAAGAGCACCCTTTTTGAGAGCCTTATGTTGTAACCCTAATGCATGCAAGTTTCCCTTACTTTTACCAACATCCTAGGCATCCTTCTCTATAATAACTATTGAGCTATCCAAACCTGGGCAGTATTCCCCCTCCTTGCAACCACTTGTCACCTTTACCATTGTCAATGGAACCTTTCATCCTTATAAATATATTACAAACAATGATGAGAATAAAATATTACAAACTATTTTCCAAATACACCCTGAGTGCTTAAGGACACTTTTCAAGGATG
The DNA here is from genome assembly GCA_027943335.1 of Chamaecyparis obtusa. Lineage (NCBI taxonomy): Eukaryota > Viridiplantae > Streptophyta > Pinopsida > Cupressales > Cupressaceae > Chamaecyparis > Chamaecyparis obtusa. Next base: position 535,158 of record BSBK01006586.1, read on the forward strand.
TTCGAGCCATGCAATATGACATAGGATTTATAAGGTAGATGGCTCCTTAATCCTAACAAGCTTGTGAGAACTTGAAAAAGTGGAGAGCTTAGATGTTTTAAACATCTTAGTATACAAGGTATAACCTCCACCTTAGCTCCTATGAAGGTTCACTCAGCATAGACAACAACTAGATAGTTACAATCCTCTTGACTAGAGATATTTTATTTCAATTATTAATATGAATAAGCCTAGAACTTTTAAGAAAGAGATTGGTATGGATGATTTTGAGTCTTGTAGAATAGTTATGAATGAGAAAATGTTTGCATTGAAGAAAGTGGACTTATTACAGTTGCTTGAGGGACAAAAACCCATTGGTTGTAAATAGGTATTCAAACAGAAGATTGGTTTAGATGGCAGTGTTGAAAAGTACAAGGTAAAGTTGGTTGTGAAAGGTTATGCCTAACTTACAAGGTAAAGAAGAGTGTGGAGAAATGCGAAAATAACTAAGGATACAATGTCTATGCAGGAATGTGAAAGATGACCAAGTGTAATGAAAATCCTTGACCAAGCTCAAGTAGTGCCCAAGAACACTAATACTAGAAGGTCAACGAATTTCCTTGAAAGGCAAAAGTCCTTCATATACACAAATTTGCGCTTAGGAGCGCCAAACCATGGGAAGCAAGGAATTTGTTTTAAATTGAAAAATCCCTCATCATGTGCTAAATGCATTCATGAGCGCTAGTCTTAGGGAGTCAAGGAGTTCACTTCAAGAGGAAAAATCCTCCACGAAGCTCATCATGCGCTCATGAGCGCTATTTTATGTACGACAAGGAATTCTCGTCAAAGTTAAAATCCCCCATCTAGTCTCATGTGTGCTCTAAGGCATAGAATCCATTATACCAAGGAATGTTACAATGCTTCAAAAATCCATGGGACACTCTAGTTTGCACCCAAGTTTGGGAGGAAGAAGTGCAAAACAACTAAGTCATGGAAACAACTCTTCACCCACCTCTGGATGCCCCCTAGAGGACCAATTTCACTAAGGCATGGAAATGTTTCAAAACGTGAAAAATCCTTGACAAGGCCTCATATGCGCCCATGAGCACAAATCTACGGGTGGCAAGAAATGTCTTTGAAATGTTGAAAATCCATCACCAAGTCTCCCATGCACTCATGAGCACAATTTCCCAAGGGTCAAGGAATGTGTTGAAACGTTAAAGATCGATCACAAGTTTTTACTTGCACTCTAAGGTGTGAAATCATACTACTCAAGAAACTTGTTCAACGTGTAGAATTCTCCTACCCATGTCATTTGTGCCCAAAATTTATATTACAAAAGGTGGATTAAAAATTGGTTAAGTGTTCAAAAATCCTCTTGCATACATAATTCATACCCAAGGGATTGAATAAAGCAATCAAATTTGGTTAAGTATCATGAAATCCATTTCCATACATAATATGTGCCCATGGAAGAGAGGCGACTAGAGACATGAAATTGAAGTTCCTAAGGAGATATTTTGATAAAATATGGCATTTGGCAAGTCAGCCAAGCAAGTACAAATGAGAAGAATTTACAATCAGCTTCAATTTCCTCCAAAAATCCAAAGATCCAGGTCATGAAAGAACAAGGGGGAAGAATTCTAGTTCCAAACATTCGAGTCCCCAAATCCAGTTCCAGTGTTGAAGACGTCCAAGTTTCAAGGAATCCAATTGAAGGCATCCAAGGTTCAAGACCTCAAAGATCAAAGTTCAAGTACAAATGTAGAAGGAAGAATGCAACCTCTTGAATTCCCTCTAAAAATCCAAGATCAGAAGTCAAAAATTTCAAGAATGTCTAAACTGTTAACGAAGGAATCAAGCATAGGCTATTCTGGGCAAAAGAGTATTAATGACTTAGTGGGAATCTTGCTTCATTATGGGTCCACTTTAACCACTTTCCCCACTAAGTGGACATCATTCTTTTGATTGGTCCATGTGGACCCGCTCATTTATGATACGGATTCTCTCTTGCCCTACCCCTAATTAGGGTTGAGGTGGCAAAATCTGAGCCCTCAATGTTGTTTCAATATGAGATGCACATTGTAATTTGAAGACCTATATAAAGCCTTGCCTTCTCATTTGTAATTCATAAGATAGATGAAAGTAAAGAGTTCTTGCTCCTTAGAGTAGAAGTAGGATAGGAGAAGAGGAAGACATTGTTGTAAGACTTGGGGAAATAAAAAATTGATTCCATTGAAGATATGGTGCACTCGGGTTTATTTCAATTTGTTGCATGGTATTCTTCCAATTTCTCAATTGTCAGATAAAGTGCTTTGATTTCAATGGAACAAGTAATGGTGTTTGAGGAATTTCCATGGCTCATACTTTTTACATCTTGTTGATTATAAGTTGCAGTGTAAAGTTAGCCTAAGCCCCTGCCATATAGATGCTTAATTTCGATCACTAAATGTGCATTGTTCATTATGATGGTGTACATCATGATATGAAAAATCCGTGCATGACCCTCAAAAGATTGTATCAGTTCTTGAGGAGTTGTAGTTGATCTTGGCAAAGCAGATCTTGTTTATTTTGGAATTTGTCTATCAAAGTAGTATCCATTGATATCATTGCCCTTAGGAGTAGATTTAGATCCTTCTAACCCTTTCCCCATTTAATATCAATACATTTCAGTTGTGTCATTCAAGGAAGAAGCATCACAAGATTGCAATATCTGATGAAGGAGCTCCAGCCAGCATTGCAATAGAGGTGAAGAATGATTCAGCGCAAGTCCCTTTGTGTTACCAGCATATCATAACAACCATTGAGCTTATCCACAAATAAAAGGAACCTTGGAATCACCCGTATGATCTCCTGTAATCTTAGCATACATACGAATTTTCTATAGAGAGGATAAGATACCTTGGTATTTTATTTTGCATTGGTATGGTCACAAAACAGCCATCAACGGATCACTAAATGGAAAGAGATAAAGAATCTTTGGATTGAAAGTATTTGTATGGTCTCAAATTGTCTTATTGAATGGCGTGCCAGAAGTTTGACTTTTTGTGTACAATCTGGAATTTATGAGATCCAAATCAGTTCACTGCATTCATAACAAGATGGATAGTGACTCATTCATTGTTATTGCATTATACGTTGATACATGTTTTTCAGTAATAATGAGGAAGCAAAGTAGTTTGTGATTTTAAATCTCAGCTTTCAGCACAATTTGAGATGGACTTGAAAGTTGCCAAATATATCATGTTTATGGAGATTAAAGAGAGAGAGTGAACAAAAAAATTTGGTTGGATCAGAGAAAGTATGTGAATCAATGTTTGAGAGATTCAAAATGACAATTGCAAAACATTGTGTGTTCCTATTTGGTGGGGACTAAGCTATCTATAGGGTAGAGTTTGATTTCACCTTCTAAGAAGGAGGACATCGTTTATTTTCCTTATGCTTGTCCTATCAAGAGTTTGATGTATGGTATGGATCATAGTTGAAAAACTTGTACTTGGCAACTTATCGCCAAGGGCCAAAAAAATTAGCAAAAAAACCAATGTTATTTGGCAATTTCTCAGCGAAAAAATCGACAACTTAAAAAAATGTTTAAATTTAATTAGAAATGTTTTTTTTTTGCAAAATTCAATGAGATGCATCTAATGAGTCAATAAATGAGTAAACAAAAGAAACAAGCTGAGTCCAGATATACTTAAATGCAAATGGGGTACAAAATGACATCCTCATGTGGAATGCTGATGGCTAGTAGCCTAATAGTCTGAAGCAAAGCTAAAATAGCAAATTGTCTATGTAAAACTATAAGTAAATCAAGTACAACATCAAAGTAGTCTACATCTTCCTCTTCCCCTTTTCAACAACTTTAGTAAAAACTATGGGTGGGGTAGGGGGTCTAGTCCTAGAAGTCCATTGTGGCTACGCCTTCTCCCTCTACACAACTAGTTGCGACTCAACCTCCATCCTGGATGTAGACGGTCGTGACCCAATTGTGAAAGAATCTCTATTTGCCATTTCAATCAAATTTCAATCCGCACATACACATTGAAACCACAAATTAATATATTATATTTTAATTAAAAATTTAGCAAACAAACTAAATTAGTTTAAATAATTTTAAACATAGTTGAAACTTTTAAATAAACAAGAAAAAAGTGTTAGGATTTGAAATTTTTAAGAAAAGATGAAATTCTTGAGAAAACAGTGAAAAAATCTGAAAATTTTGTTAAAAATTGGTGTTAAATCTTGTTCATTAGACTCTAAAAGAATTTAGAGTACTTAAGAAATGCTATCATAGAGTTTCTATAAACTTAGATAGAACAAAGAGAAGATAAAATGATTTTTTATTTTTTTTAAAAAGAAATCTGAAAACTTACCTGAGAATCCAATTTTGCTTCAAAATCTTCTTCAAATCCACTCCAAATTGATCTAAATCCATGCAAATCACCTTTTGAAACCTTGGAAGGTTTTTTTGGCTTGGACAACAAAATACAAATGAGGAAATGCAAAATGAGCTTTTCACTAGACGCCAAACTGCATTATACAGTCATGCACAAATAAATAAAGCACTTATCGCTGAGAAGTTGCAAAAAAAATCTGCACTTTTTTGCAAACTTATCAACAATAAGTTCTGGCGAGTAAATGTAGCAATTACTCGCCGGCCAAAACTTATCGCTGATAAATTGGCAAATTTTTCATCTATGGTATGGATGGTACAAGACCAAACATTGTCCAGCCACTGGGAGTCCTAAGCTATTTCATGATCAATCCTAGATGACTTCATTGGGATGCAATTAAGAGGGTCTTCAAATGCTTGTGGGGTACCTTCAAGTAATCTATTTGTTATCATAGTGATTCTTCAAGGGAAAAACACTCAATGGATATTCATGGATTTGTGGATTCAACTTGGGCATGGGATGTTGATAGTAGAAGTGTAATGTCCCCTTTTTTTGGGACATTAGAAGTCAATCAAATAATTAAATTTTAAGTTGTCAAATTTTATCAAATCAAATGACAACTTAGTTTAATTATTTAGTAAAGTATTAAAGAGACTTAATGGTGCTGAGTGAATAATTAACAAGTTAGTTTAATTTAAAACAGGCCAAATAAAGAGATAGAGAAAAGGAATATGAAGACACGGGTAGAAGGGAAAAACAAAGAGTCACAGGGTTGTGCTTTAAAAGAACATTGAGAGGCTCATTCTCATTATGCTTGGTTTATGTTTGATTTATTATCTCCTCTTGGAGAATTTGGGAGCTTTGGCTTTCAAGAGGTTTGAGGACGGAAAAGCTCAAGCTTGGAGGCAGTGGACGAAAACTTATTGTCTGTTGGAGATATCACTCAGGTGTCTCACTTGTGCTTCAAATTCATATTTCTAGTTATCCAATCTGACTGTAAGTTCTATAACTACGATTGGATCTTTCGTTGTTCTACTGAAGATTTAAATGCAATTGTCATAAATCTCTATTTCAGCTAGATATTTTATATTTTTTTGTACAATGTGCTAGATAAATTGAAAAACAATTGCATGCAAATTATCTGTTTGAGTTTCTATGGTAAAATTGGGAAATAATATCTTAGGGGAATTTTTCAGTGGTATCACGACAGTGTATCTTGCCAGCCTAAAGGGTTAAAATTTGCAGAAATAAGACATTTATAGTCAGTGATGTATTTACCTGATTTAGGAAAGATAAAGTTTTAATGTCCAAAAATAAAAAAATTGTGCAGCAAAGTGTAATATTTTGGGGACTATACAATTGTTTCTATTGAAGAAATTGGGTAATTAATTGGAAAGGGGTGGCAACTTTAATAGGCGTTGTGGAATACATTAAGTTGCACTTTTTAAGGTCCGCACTATTCATACCTTAGCTTCGGTGAATATTTGGAGGTGAAATTATTTGTTTCTTTGGAGCGCTTTGTATTTGGAGAGATGTCATAGCTATGGAATGAAGCAAATATATATACACATTCAATAAATAAGGTTTCCATAGATTATATCAAGGATTTTAAAAAAAATAGCTCTGCACCAAATACTGAACGAATCTACGAACCTGGAAAAACAGCTTCTCTTTTATGGTAAAACAAAATATGCGACTCTCAGTTTTGCAAATACTTTCACGGGGAATTGGGCTCCCCTTCCTCAACCAAGGATGAAAGATGGATGGAATCTGGTGAAGTCCAAATGGATGTTGAGGGCGGAGAGGAAGGGTATCAAGGATCCTAGAGGAGGGCTAATCAGAATACAAGAAGCATGCGTCCACTGGCTCCTTATATCCCTCCACACCGCAATCAATTCCAAAGTTTGCAAATTTCAGAGAAAGGTTTTTCAAAACCAGTTCCCAAATCCAAATATTAGCCTTCTTTTTTGAATAAAAATGATGATATTCAATTGATACCTAGGAAGCAAAGAACTCCGGAAACCAATAATAATTATAGGAACCCTAGCGTCGTGCATCACTTAAATAGAGAAGGCAACATTACACTAAACCCTAAGGAGATTGATAAATTATCAATAGTAATTAAGGACAGAGTGATTGAACAGACACAAAGATTATGCAAGCAATACGAGGTTTTTGCTCGGTGGCAAGGATTAGGGCATCCGATCGAACACATTGCTGAATGGTTTCGTAATGTTTTCAAAGGACAAGTAGGTATTGCCATCTTGTCTGAAGATTTCTTTTATGTAGATTGTAACAAGATGAATCTAAAAAACAAATTTTTAGCAAGGAACTATCCCAGATATAGAGGCATAGGTTTTAATTTTTTAGAATGGAAACCGAATTTTAACCCTAGGAACATGACTGATTTCAAAGTAGAAAGAGCAATTTGCTCCCTAATCTGCCAGTTGAACTAATCAGTGAAGAAATTGTTAAGAAAATTGGGAATCAACTAGGGAGTTATATTGGTAAGGAGGAAGGCAGATTCAGATACTCGGACTGTATAATCATAGTTAAGATGGACATTAATGTTAAAAAACTGAAACCTATGGTAATTGAAAGTAAAAATGCATCCTTTGAGATTATCCTAGAATTTTGTAATGGCAGAGTTAAGACTGTAGAGGAAAATAATGTCATGGAAGTAGGGCAAATTGATATCTTGGCAAGACCTCAGAAGATTAAAATTAGCTTCAACGACAAGCGGGGAGGTTTTGTGGTGGAAGATATTAATAACAATCTTACGGAGGAAATTGAGGAAGGAGAAATAGTGGAAAGGCAAGAAATAGCTTGTATCAATAGACCTTCGCCAATCAGCCCATTCAGAGAGGGCAAGAAGGAAATGGGAGTTCAGATGATTGATCATGGCAGTAATGGATAGGAACTGAATAATTTTTTGGGGGGGAAAGAGGGATATTGGTACCAGTCTGGAAAGAGACATTGGGATGATGGAGTATAAAGAATCTTTGGAAAACATCTTGCGACAGACAGAAGATATGAGTAGAATTATCAACCAAGAGCTGGACAATATTGAAAAGGGGACAATCAATTCGGTACGGGCCTTGGAATCTATTCCAGAGGGAGGAAACGTAATGGGGAGTAGTGGCAAGGATGAAGATCAATCTAAGAAGAAGATGGAGAAAGAGGGATTGAGAATAAACAGTTTGGAAATGGAAGGTTTGAAGGATATTTTAGGGTTAGATCCGTTTTTGGAAGAAGGAAAAAATTTCACTCCGGAGAGGGGATTAACCAACAACATTGAGGAGAGCACAAAAATTGAAGCTATTAATGACTTTTTGGGATTAAATGTTCAAGATCCAGTTGATATGCTTACAGACCAAATTGAGAGTAGGGACCTTGTAATTAAGGTCCTCGAATCGATGGAAAAAGACGATGTGCAGGCAGAAGCAGCCAAGGAAAGTGAGGAAGAGCAAGTGAACACAATAAAGTTGGGTTTAGGCAAAAGTCATACAAGCAAAGCTTCATCGAACTGTGCCAAGAAGGCAAGGAAGAGAGGAAGAAATTCATTGAATGGGTTGAGGAATATCGATGGCAAGGCCTCAGGACAAACCAAAATCACTATGCTACTGGATGCATGGAAGGGGAAGTACCTTCCCATTGAGCCATGAAGGTAATAACATGGAATGTTAGGGGACTAAATGCCCCTAACAAACAACGCCTATTAAAAAGATGCTTATCTACTTTTGAAGCTGAGATCATTATAATTCAGGAGACTAAATTGGGAACAGGAGGATATAAAATCCTCAGCAGAAAATTGGGAATATGGGAAGTCGAAGGAGTGCCCTCGGATGGGGCTTCGGGAGGGGTAGCAATCATTTGAAGCCAAGGTTTGTTACCTTCAATGCCTTTGTCAGTAATAACAATTGGATATGTGGTAAAGTAAAGAGTATTAACAGTAACTTAAATTTTGTCTTAGTTAATATGTATGGTCCAAAATTTCTCCATGAGAAAATAGAGGTTTGGGCAGAGATAAGAAATCTTTTAAACAATTACTCAAATGAAAACATAATTATGGGAGGAGACTTTAATGCAATATAGGATGAGAGAGACAAAATAGGTGGCTCTAGAAGGATAACCCAAATAATGGTGGAATTCAGAGATTGGATATAGTAGAATAATTGTATGGAAATTACTATGGAGAATGGTAACTTCACATGGTCAAACAGAAGAATTGAACCATGCCACTTAGTAGAGAAGTTAGATATATTCTTTTTGTAGGAAACTTGGCTAACTTTAACTTTAATTTAACAACATGTATCTTGACAACCTCAAGCTTGGACCATTACCCAATCAAATTGACCCCAGAAGAGGCCTCAAAACCAAAGAGAAACCCTTTCAAATTTGAGAAGATGTGGCTAAGGAATGAGGACTGTTTAAGGAGAATTGAAGAATGGTGGGTAGAGGGTACCTTTGAAGGTTTGAAAGCCTACATTTTTATGTCAAAATTCAAATTCGTAAAAAGATGCCTCGTTCAATGGAACAAGGAACATTTCAGAAACATCTTTGAATCTAAGAAGGAAATATAGATCAAAATACACGAACTTAATGAAAACATAATCGAGGATGGGATGAACCGGGACACTTATATTAAGGAAAAAGAACTTCATTATTATGAAGACATTTTGGCAAAAGAAGAAACCTTCTAGAAGCAAAGATCTAGAGAAACCTGGCTAGTAGAAGGGGACAAGAATACTAAATTCTTCCACAACAACACGGAGGCAAAAAGAAATCTGAATCGGATATCTAGTATTAAGAAACCCAACGGAGATATAATAGAGGAACTTGAGGGTATTGCTAAAGAAGTTGTTAAATAGTTCGAGGACATCCTCAACAATATGGAAGGTGCAAACAGAAGGGCACAAGATAAAATTCTAGCCAATATTCCAAGCATTATGATTAGGGGAACCACAACATATATGAGTGGTTCCTGGTTGAGGGTGGATGGTAGGTATGATTTGATTAGGGGAGATAGTTTTTCAGCCACTTACTTACTCATGATTCCTATGTATGCAGTGGCATCTCAGATTGGCTATTGTTGTACTAGTTCTTCCGCACCATTGGTGTTGACCTCAGCCTTTGAGCAGTTTGATTTTTACACCAACAGCTCAGGATGGGCTGATATGTTTTATTGTGTGCCTATGATGGGAGTTACAAATTTCCAAGGGAGATCATTTGCAGTTGGAGACTTGTTCAGTGTTGATAGCTCCTTGAGACACTACTATCTCCTCATATTTGACAGTAATGACATAATGATTATTTGGGATCTTGTTATTGGCATGTTTGGTGCATTACTTCAATGGGATTTTGATGAGTAGCTTCACAATTCCGAGCATGGTGTTGTTTATATTAGAGTAGTGCAGTGGATTGGTGGAGTAGTATTCTTGAGGTTGATATGGGATGCTGGCATTTGGTTTCAACATGCAGATACAAATTGCTTGAGGACAAGCAATCTCCAGAAAGGGAGGACTGTAATGTCCCCTTTTTTGGGGACATTAGAAGTCAATTAAAAATTTAAATTTTAAGTTGTCAAATTATATCAGATCAAATGACAACTTAGTTTAATTATTTAGTAAAGTATCAAACAGACTTAATGGAGCTTAGTGAATAATTAACAAATCGGTTTAATTTAAAAGAAGCCAAATAAAGAGACAGAGAAAAGGAATAAGAAGAGACGGGTAGAAGGGAAAAACGAAGAATCAGAGGGTTGTGCTTTAAAAGAACATTGAGAGGCTCATTCTCATTGTGCTTGGTTTATGTTTGATTTATTATCTCCTCTTGGAGAATTTGGGAGCTTTGGCTTTCAGCAGGTTTGAGGACGGAAACCCTCAAGCTTGGAGGCAATGGACGAAAACCCACTGTTTGTTGGAGATATCACTCAAGTGTCTTACTTGTGCTTCAAATTCATATTTATGGTTATCCAATCTAACTGTAAGTTTTGTGACTACGATTGAATCTTTCGTTGTTTTACTAAAAAATTAAATGCAATTGTCATAAATCTCTATTTCAGCTGGATATTTTATATTTTTTTATACAATGTGATGGATAAATTGAAAAACAATTGCATGCAAATTAACCGTTTGAATTTTTGTGGTAAAATTGGGAAATATCTTAGGGGGATATTTCAAGGAGATCCACCAGTAATTATGGTTTCACTTCGTTTAGTGGTACTATCAATTGGATGAGTAAGCAGCAAATGTGGTCACTTTGCCTACTATAGAGGTTGAGTACATGGCAGCTACTCACACTTGTAAGGAGGTCATTGGCTATAGAGCTTATGCTCCAAAGTGTCCTTTAGAGTGAGCTCCATATTGTGCTCCAAAGTAAGAGTGGGCTCCAAGTGTTTTGTAAAGTGGTCTTCTAAGTGTCTTCTAGACTAAGCTCTAGTACTTCAGAATTGGTTTTGATTGTAGGGTAATTAAGTTGGATGTGATAGTCAGATTGCCATATGTTTGGAAAACAACATGATCTTTCATGCAAGGACAAAGCGTAGTGATGTTTGGTTCTTCAAGACATGGTAAAGGATGGAAAATTGATGTTGGATAATATTGCCACTTTGTAGAATGTTGTAGATGTACCCACAAAGTTAGTGAGCATGAACAAGTTCCAATGGTGTCATGAATCTATGGGCTTCTTGGCATCTAATAGTTAGATGACAATGTTGATGTTCCCCTTTTGCTCTTGCAAAGTGTTTGTCAAATGGGGCAATTTTGGGAGGTATCTCAACCTTGTATTCATAATGTTTGTAGTTATTATATATTTGTATTTATTTATTATTTTTGTCCTCACATGAGGAATGGAGCATCCCACTTTGAGGTGGCACTCTTTTCCGTGTATCAGCCATCTTGAGATGTTTCAAGAGATCATAAAAGCATGGAATGTCATTCTGACATTGTAAGGGAGGAGTTATTTATGATGAATTCCCACAATGCCAAAGAACGTGACTATAGTGGATTATAGTAAAAACTTGACCAACATTGTGAGAGTCTTATGATGAATGTCAAGAGCATCTTTGGATGGAGGAAGACAACAAAACTGAGCAACCAAGTTAGATGGTCAACTATGACAGGTCGTGACAAAATGAAAGTTAAGAAATACGCCAAATATTGTATAAAGACCAAGACCAAAAATGGGGCATTGCGATTTGTGCCATTTTGGGCACCCTTTTTGGGCTCATAGATTTGGAACATGGTTTTGTAAAACCATTTGATGGTTTTCAATTTGTTCAGAATCTATTTATTGATGCTTGGGGATGGAGTAGAATATGGATTGTTTAGTTTATTTGCAAGTACCATTGTTTAGTTTAGTGGATTGTCTAGTTTGTTCAGAATCTATTTATTTGATGGAGTAAAACCATCTTTGGATGGAGGAAGACGAGAAAACTGAGCAACCAAGTTAGATGGTCAACTATGACAGGTCGTGACAAAATGAAAGTTAAGAAATACGCCAAATATTGTATAAAGACCAAGACCAAAAATGGGGCATTGCGATTTGTGTCATTTTGGGCACCCCTTTTGGGCTCATAGATTTGGAACATGGTTTTGTAAAACCATTTAATGGTTTTCAATTTGTTTAGAATCTATTTATTGATGCTTGGGGATGGAGTAGAATATGGATTGTTTAGTTTATTTGCAAGTACCATTATGCTACTAGAATTACTCCAAATTTGCATGCTGCTGATACTCCAACAGAGGCATGGCTCGGATAGTGTATTACAGCTATTGTTGAATAATACAACTGATCTTGCTTTTGGAGTGGAGGGTTTTTCTCCTGTACCGGTTTTAAACTTTTAACCATGTCAACCTTGCACTATGGTATATTTTCTTGTATATTATTTTGTGTAACTCTAAAGATTAAATTTTGATCAGCATATGAAGTGCTTCTGCACTTATAATTCCTTTCAGTATGGTGCAAACAATGAGGCCATTCTACAGTTTTGCATGGCTGATCTAAAGTGTTGCAACTTGCCATTCAATGGGAAATCTAATTTTATGTGAAAGACCTGTAGCTAGTTTCTTGCATGAGATTTCTCTTGCATGACAAAAACCTTTGCTTAAGCCTTGCCTTGGCTTCAACCTTGGGTGCATTGTGAATGATTAACCAATGTATTTGAAGTTAGGAGCTCCACATTAGCAGGAATATAAGGAGTCAATTTACTAAATCATTTGAGTATTTTGTGTTGCTTTGAAATGTTCTCATGCAGACATGCAATGTAGTCATGGTACTTGTTTGTATATTTTTCTATCAATTGCTCCTTATGTTGGCACAAATGTTGGAATCCTAATTTGCAAACTCAAACTTGATAGACCTAAAAAAATTGATCTTTGCAAAAACACAATAGCTTCAAAAAATACTTAGATTTATAAAAAAAAATTACGCAAAATATAGTTACAAAAAGTATTGAATGAGTTTATGAAACATTAAGGAAGTGTTTTCTATTAATTTTGAATACAAATAGAGCACAAAATTGCATCACCGTGTGAATACAACAGTTGAGTGCTTTGTGTTGTTTTCAAACGTTTTCATACAAAAATGCAACTAGTCACAGTACTCATTAAATGTTCTAGTAACTGCTCCTTATGCTAGTGCAACTATTGAAACCATAGTTTACAAACTCAAACTCAGCAGAGCAATTTTTTTTATCTTGGAAAAAACTTAGCAACTTAAAAAACACTTAATTTTTTTTTATGCAAAATATAGCTACAAAATATGTCAAATGAGTTTATAAAACATTGATGAAGTTTTTTCTATTAGATTTGAGTACAAATAAAGTACAAAATCAGATCATCATGCAAATACAATGGTTAGCTGACAACCAATATGAATTTATGATGATTGTCTTTGTAAATCATCATAAATTAAATATCTAGGCAAGTTACAGATTATAAGACTTTATAATTTCCTCTTCTTTACTTTTGTGAAAAAATAAGGAGAGGGGTCTAGTCATTGCACTTAGTTGCAGCTCCGCATTTGGCCTTCAAGTAGCAAAAATCTTACTCTGGCAATAAATCAGTAAACCCAAAGATAAAGATTTTTCCTGTTAAACCCAAAAATATAGGGAACCCAGAAAAAACTAGAATATTCAGGAAGAAAGAAAAGGAAAAAGTACTGCTTTTTATATTCAAAGGCAATTTAACTGCATAGAGGTAGAAAGAGTAAAAGAAAATGAGAGTTTAAACAACATATTTTAGAATACTTTTTCATTAATTATTAGATCGCTGATTACATATGCACACCGCATGGTATATTACTAAAAAGTTTGACTTTGAAGTTTGAACTTGAAAATCAATTCCAATTTACTTCGTATAAAGTCAACCTACAAAGTACAAGGTAACATAAAGTGGCAAGAGCTAATCACTCTTGCTACAAGGTATGCTGTTACACTACGGGGCTAAAATTGTGCCCAAAATAACCTTAGAAATGACTCCTTGTGCCCAAGATTGACGACAAATTAGCAACCCGCAGTTGGAGAGATCTCCATTGAATGGATGATCTTCCTCCGAATTTTAGAGGTACAGCTCCCTCCTTTGATATAATTGGGGTTTTCTGGGGTATGCTTTTAACCAGAAAGCAGAAAGGGAAAACTAACACCTGCACATAGCTACAATACAAATGCAAATGTAGACTTTTAAATGAAAGGGAAGCAGCAATGAAAGACACAAGGTTCACCCACCCAACACCCACAAGAAAAGATCAGGAAAGTAACAGCAATTCTTCTTGGATAGTGTGAATATCCAAGACCCAAAGTTCATGAAATAAAGACACCCATGACCTAGTATAGCAGATGAGATCACCCAAGAAAGATTGTAATTGACATAAGAAAAACCACAATCAAATAGGAATACAAATGAACACAAAGTTTTAGAAGAACTCCATTATTTCTTAGGCAAAATCAAAGAGTTCAAAAACTCTTCCTTTCTGTACAAAAGGCCATGCCTCTCCTTCAAAAAAATACTGATTTCCCCTCTACAAAGTTAAAATCAGAAAAAGACCCCCTCCCCTGAGCATAGGCATCAAAATTCGGTAATCTCCTCCTGGTTATTAGCTTGCAATTACATATTTAAAGACTTATCCTCCGTCTTTTCAGTTTTCGTGACTCTTCAGTTTTTATAACTGATTCTTAAAAGAAATAAAAATATTTATCTGGGCGTTTCATGAAATTAAAACCAGTCCCATATGATGGCATAATCTAGCCCATAACTGGTTATAGTTTGGCATTATTATTTTAATTTTTTCTCTTACTTTATGTGCCTCCTGGCATTACAAACATTATTTTTCACTTATCATCATGATCCTTCTCAAAAAGGAGTCCACCATATATATATACCTCCCGCATGGCATTAAGACTAGTTTGGATAAATTTTCATCTTTAAATGCTATCTATCCAAGTACTTCAAAGAGTAGGTCCTTCAATCCTGGTTTGACCCTCCTCAGCAAAGCAATGCTTCATTTTGTTTTTCCTTTCCTCATAAACAAGCAGTGGTTTTTTCCATTTATTTTAGGCTCCTGGGGTACTGCACAATTAGCATGAATAGGATCTCAAACCACTGCACATGAGCTGTCCCATTCATCATTTTGCACTTGAGAGGAGGAGCCCTTTTCAAATCGATCTTTTCCTGGATCAAAACTACCTTCTCTAGCTCCATAGACAGCCCAAGATAGAATATTTGTCACGAAAGCCTTCAACAAACCAATAAAACACTCCCAAAAGTCCCCAAACAGAGGCTTGTCAATGGTCTTCAATCTTCTTTCATTGCAGCATCAATGCTTACATAGGGCTAAGTCGCAGGTCTCAGTGACCTGATGGCATCTGAAAACAATACATGGTTACAAGAAAAGGTAGGAATTCATCGCACTAAATCACCTCTTCCTGTTCAGCATAAGCAACCATCGTTCGGCATAACAATGTCCTCACTTCTTGACAACAGTGAGGGTATTAATGATCCATCAATATCAACTTCAACATACTCATTTCTATAACTGTGATCTGCTTTCCATGGTGAGGGGTAAGTATATGATTGAGAAGAGTTGTAGATGCTCTTACGGATGTTCGTGACCTGTTCCAAATCTCTGTCTTATCAGGCAGTGAGGATGTTGGCAACGGTTGGGATACCGTTGAATCGACAATCATGGGAATGAAGACCATCCATCGACTGTAAATGCAAAGCCCTGTAGCTGCTCACTGAAATACTCAATCATGTCGTTTCCCTCAAGTTCTCCACGCGCAAGGACATCAATATTAAAATCTTCCTGTATCTTGACAACTTTGGCAATTCATTCTTAATAAAATAAACATATTCTTTAACTCTACAGCAGCTCTCTGTAATGCCCGACAACACATGTTGTCGGTGAGTTGGCATCATATATGAACTTTTGTACCTTTCTACTTGGTTCAGGAATTCGTGGGAAGGCCCACCATCCCGATTACATGTTGGTCTCCTTTGTTGTCAGCAAGTCACAAATAAATGTGAATTTTAGAATTTTAATTGAATTCAGAGAAATGAAAAGGTGTTGGTATCCCGACTCCATATGAACTTCAAAATTTCTTTAACTTGTTTAGACTGTTGATCGGGTCCAATGACCAAATTCCACTGATTGTCAGTAAGGCCTTTACACATTTTATGAGGATAGACCCAATTCAATTCTTTGCCACTTTTAACACCAATAGTTGCAAAACGATTTCAAAAATCTGATAGGTCTTTCAAGGTTCTGGGCCAAAATAAAAAATATATTAATCCCTAGAAAACCTGAGATTGCTCATCATTACAGCGTGGTTAATCACCAACGGGATGAGTGATAACAAGTGGCATACGAGAGGAAGGTATTGGTGAAATTTTAAAACTAGCCATGGTTAAAAACACAGGTAACACTACTATGGTTAAATGTTATAGCATAAATTTTGAAAATACTCTATTTTGCAAACCAGAATGATTTGAATTGGCTATGCTTCAAATACATGCTAGACAGTTAAAGCCTAAACTGTAATTAGGCCTCATACGATTGGTTGAAATGTTGAAATAATTTCAACCAAGAAGGTAGCAAAGCTTGAAAGAAAGACAATGTAGCATAAAAATACACTCCCGAGACTTGTAATGAACATGTTGGTCCTCTCAAATATTTTTGAGATCACCATGGTTATTTTGTGGCATTTCCCTCTGAAAATTTTAATTTGTTCCCTGTTCTTGTCTCTGTGCATTATTTTTGCTTTGTATTTGATCGCAGCCTTCCTCCTTGTCATTTTGTTTCAAACAAATATGGTGACCATTTGTATTAGGCAGGGCCCTTTACCTTTTCAAATGAAAGAATGCGTGTCATTTTCCTATTCACCCCGCAATCCCGTAATGATGTCATGAGATGGACCCGATTGATCACGGGAGAACGATTTCTTGCCATTTGTCCACTTCTCGATAGATGTTTTGTCTCATGGATATTCGAAGGTTAATGTATTGTCGGGATCAACGATTCTCGTGATCCCGCGATCAAAAGTGATCGTGCTTTATCTGGTGCGGGACCACAAGATGGTGCCATGTGTCCTAGGTTCACCAACGAATAAATATATGGGCCCACGATGACCAAATAGTTGACGACAAATGGAGGCAGCTGATTGGTCACAGATTAATAAGTAATAAATCATATTTTTAAGCAGGTTAAAATGTCTGTAACTTATGTGCTAATCTTTTAGCACGAGGATAAAATCAATGGTGATGTTTTAACTTGGTTAAAAAGGTGATCGGCTTTTATGTCAGGGAACAGGTTTGCGTTGCGAATGATGGTAAATGTGTTGTCGGGATTAACGGTTCTCGTGATCTCGCAATCAAAGGTAATCAAGTTTTATCTAGTGCAGGATCACAAAATTTTGCCATGTGTCCAGGTCGGCAAGTATTGTCTAGGTTGTTGCTCAACAACAGGGTGGTGACTTGGGAGTTCCTGTTAATCGGTTTACTGGTCCATGTTTCTATAAAATAAAGTCGACGTCTAGATGGATCAGTGATCATCACCTCTACCTACTTGTAGGGATAAAACTGACGGTCTATTACATAAGGTAGGAGGTTGGTGGTAAGGACTAAGGACTAAAAGTAATGGCAGGACACTGGCCGTTGGGATTTCTCAGAGGTGGTACTTCAAAGATTTGCAAAGATGGATGGAGACACTTCAGGATATCATTTTGGGGACTTTATCATAATGTGCACAAGATTCAAAGGGTCACTTACAAACGGCAAATTCAGAGGATTTTCCAAGTGTACAGATTTGCTGACAGAATATTTTGATACTAAGATGGGAAAGTTCATGTAGACTATTATTATATGCCAGTTACTTTTGTTAATTCAAAGAGTACAATCACAGGAATTCTTCTAGCCTATACAAATTTAGAAGCTATAAAATCTTTGTCTCCCCTTCGATTTCATCACAGTAACAAAAATGGATGTTCTAGGGAAGCCAATTGACTTCTCGAACATGTCCAAATTTGTGAAAATACAGTTGTAGGAAGTCTATTGGGATAAAAAGATTGAGTTGTGCATATCGTAGCCAGAGGGGTATTTAAATGGGGAGCGGTAGCCACGAGGATATTTTAAAGGATATCCCTGCTAAAAATTCCATAATCACAAGGCTAACGCTCTCAGCCCTACTGATAATGCCCTCTTGGATGGGTACATGGTGACAGAGAGGCTGAAAGGCCCTCTTTGGTATTCATGTCTCTTGTTGGAGGTGTCGAAGCATCCCAGCAAAGGGAGGAAATTTCATAGAATCTTGCATTCTTGTACTCCTCTGATGCATTATCAGTAAAGATGCAGTTGCAGAACTCCTTGAAAATCTTGACGCCAGTCAACTCTGCAGGTACATAATGCCTATCTGGGGCATAATATAGGCATGTCTCATTTCTTGTCGACTTCTACTAGGTAGCGTGTAATATTAGTATGTAATATGATGTATCAGTTTTGTCAGAATAATTCTAGGGCTGACCTGAAGCTTGTTGCATTCCAATTAGTTTTGGAATTTCACGGTCATTAGGGTTCGAAAAAGGAAGATATTTTCCAAACCTTTAGGGTTATAGATAGACAGGTGGCAGTATCAAATCGGATTTGAGTCCTTCCTTCTATCTATATATTCTATCTTCTTTCTTTATAATTTATTCTCAGTAAGAGAGTCTGGCTCCATTTCTTTGTTTTGAGAGACCATTGTTGGCTCCAAACACATCTGGTTCCAGTAGCAAGTTTTCTAGTTATGAGTAGTCTTGTAAATCTTTTAAAAAGAGCAATATTATGAATCTGGGTTAAATTCCTTTGTGGTTTTTGCAGTTG
Source organism: Chamaecyparis obtusa (assembly GCA_027943335.1). Taxonomy (NCBI): domain Eukaryota; kingdom Viridiplantae; phylum Streptophyta; class Pinopsida; order Cupressales; family Cupressaceae; genus Chamaecyparis; species Chamaecyparis obtusa. The sequence goes on from BSBK01006586.1 coordinate 553,885, forward strand.
TGAGTTGTTTTATGTTATATAGCAGAAGTAGCATGAGTCTTACAATGAAATATAGTGCTGATTCAGTTCTCTCCATTGTATGAGCTAGTTAAGTTTTAAGGAGAATAAAACAAAGAGTTGTTCTCTCTTAGTGACTTGTTGTGAGATATGTATATTTCATTTCATGCTTTGGTCTAACAGGTCAATTAAATGCTCGTTAGAAGTTGCAGATTTACTGATTATGTGCAAGGATTTTGATAAGTATGTTGGGTTGGGGTTACAGTTAAAGAGGGTTGTAAGGCAATCTTTCTTAGATCATTTGCTATCGATAAAATTCTGTTATATGGTGTGATGCTTCTCATTGACTCCATGGCCCAATAGAATGAGGCACTGATCTTAGTTGGGTGTGAAGTTTTGCATATGTTTGTCTACTCATTTTCCTTCAGTTCTATTGCTACAAATCTATTTTAAATCACAAAGCATCATTTACTTTTAAGAAGAGTTTGTGTACTACCTTGTCTCATGCTCCATACAGGTTGACGTTCAATGGGTGATTAGCCTTCATCTAGTATCTCTTTGTTATGTTTGATGCCTTATATGAGATATTTTGTTTATACAATGCCATGTTGTGAAAAGAGTGTGTTAAAAGGGCATTGAGGTTTACCCGCCTTGGTTTTGCAGAGCCTAAAGTGCAGAAGGATTTCTATCCTTGTTAGTTAGTCCAGTTCTCTTAGGAATTTGTTACTTGGAGTTGGCTACTTTGTAAGATTTGTTGAGGAGTACCGGTGGCTACTTTGTAGTGTAAACCCTGTCAAACCAGGAACCAACAGAACATATAGTGAGTTTCACTTGATGTATATGCTGCCTTGTGATTCACCGATGTAAGGAAGTATTCTGCCATTCAGTGGAGAACCCGATTGATAAATTGGTGAAAAATTATGATTCTATCTTACTGTAATTGTCCGGAACATGATTCGTCCACTTCTACGTTGATGTGATACAATGTTGCATTGATTTATTAGGTTTCCGATCTATTTAGTATAATCAGAAGATATATTTATCCCAGCTACTTATCAAATGCCTACAATTGGAAAACTTTGCGATTGGGTTCTATTGTCAAAACGCAAAAAAATCAAACAAATCATCTCTCCTTTTACGTTTTAGTTCAGGTATTACAAAGTTTGCTGCTGAAGAGCAGTTCAATGATCCACGTCTGTTTTCTGAGGTAAGGAAAATCGTGAACAGGTAGCTAAAATTAAAGCGTTAGAAAGAAATCTAAGCATAATAGGTAATTTGATTTTAATAAACTAAGAGGGAGAATCGTGTCTACTGAATTGCTTTCATCATATTGTACTCCGGCTACAAAAGGCTCAAAGTCATAGATAGTCTCCAAGAGGTTAAAATGTACACATTTTGAATCAATATAGGTAGTCTTAGGGCTTTTCTCATCTAAACCCGGGCTTGCTAAACTAAGGTAAATAGCGCTTTTGTGTTACTCTATCCAAGGCCATTCCTTCCATGTTTACCATCTTTTGTCTTCAGAATCCAAAAAGGGTTTGGCACACTACCATCATAGAAAATGATACTGTAATTTTAAAACACTTTAGCCCAACAGGCGCAGGAACAGAAACCCGTTAATACTGAATTCTGCTATTAATAAAAACCATTTTGCATTATTATTGAATCTTTGTACATTAAAGGACTGACCTTGTTGAATTCATTAATAAGGGCTTCAGTTTGGTTGTCAGAGCTCAAGAATCTGCAGCCCAGCCGGCCGATATTTTGTTTACTGAAAATCGAGAACATAACAGCTCCCACTTTTGCCATTTGCCGTCTTTGCATAGCGTGGCTGACTCTCAATTCCAAAACTATACTTCCTAACTCGCTCCCTGCTATGCAAGCTAGTGTGAAATCCAATTAACCCACAAAATAGACGATGTTGAAACTCAGCAGTTATGTCTGTAAAAATATTGCAATGTGGAAGATCGTATACCCATGCCCTTTACCTCTGTTGTTATGGGCTCACTTCCATTAGTAGGTAATAAAAAGTCTACTAGCAACCAGGTATGTTTTCTCTATCCATTTTATGAACAGCAAGGTTTTTAAATAAAAGCTAATGAATTTAGTGTATGGGAAATAAGTTTTCCTTAGTGTTAATTTAGATTAATTAAATGAGTAATCTATAAGTATAATTAGTTTAGATTGATTAAATATATTAAGGTTTTTGAAATCAATTGAATGTATTTGGCTAATTTAGAAAAATGTAAATGTGATAAATAGTAAGTATTTAGTTTTATGGTTCAAGAGTGAGTCTAAAGTGGGGAGGGTTTGAGACTTAGATTGGGTATGTTTAAAAAATAGTTTTTTCTGGAATAAAATGTGTGAGATTTTACATTTGTTTTCTGCTTTGCCAAAAGAAAAGTTTGTAGTTGTGGACTTGTTTTCTAAATTCAAATTTGTCCCTTCATACACTTGATTTTTTTTCCTTTTTTTTTTTGTTGTGAATGGGTGCCTACTCTACTCTTAAGATTTAGGGACTAACAATATTTTAAACTACCTTCAAGGATTTTTGTTACACTATAAGGAGATAGGTTCACCTAAATGAATACCAAAAGTTATACAGAAGATCAAAGATAGCAAGGTCCCTAAGATGCAAATTCATTACTCCCTTTAGTGCACTAAATCAAAATGTGTCACTATATTTCTCTTTCAATGCTTTAAAATGAGAGAAGAAGTGTATACTAGATGTGTAATGCCACACACATGTGTATTATGTCAGCTTGATCTTACTTTGGTTATGATATTGTACTTAGTTATTTTGTATTGTCATTAATGTGCTTTACAAATGATATTTGTATTGGCATCTAGTGCCTTGCTATGTTCATGGGATGCACATGTTGTGACCATATGTTTGGATGATTGGAGTATTTTGACTTCACTATTTTTACTATATTTATTATATGTTATTTGAATATGTTATCTAGTTCAACATTATGATTGTTATGTTTATCAACTTTTGCATTGTGATATATGGATCATGTGTCTTTAGATTATTTTTAGTTGATTCAATTTACTGATATTATTTCATTTGATATTATATTACATTAGATGTTTGTTGTGTTTTGATTGTCTTATATGGAGCACTATAACTGATATTTTATTAAATGTGGAACATTTTTTTTTCTATAGTGACAAATTGGAGACCAGTGATTTGTTGGATTATTACAACAATGTGTGTGTGTGTGTGGTAATTATATTAGGGTTCAATGTTTGTTTTTGCAACATTAAATGGGGAAAGTTTCTAATGCAAGGTTCAAGTTGGATAAGTTTAATGGAAATAATATCTTTAAGCTATGCAAGCTCAAGATGTGTGACTTGTTGGTACAACAAGGATTACAAAAGGCATTGGTAGGAAAGTCAAGAAACTTATGAATATGATTGGTGAGGGCTAGGAAAACCAAGATGAAAAGCTCTTATCACAATGTGTTTCATAAATGATATTCTTTTTTTTGGCAAATTGAATCTACTTGAAGAGGTAATTATATGACTTATGAATATAGGCCTACCAAGATTGTTCACCATTTTAATATTTTTAATAATCTTGTGTGTCAATTAATTGGTATGGGTGTAAAAATCAAAGACAAAGGTAAGGAATCACATTATTGTGTTCTTTGTATGAATATTGGAACCTCTCAATCACTTCTATTAGCTTCAGCACAACAAATATTCTTGACTTTGAATATGTTGTGTGAATCTTGTTCTTTGAGGAGGTGCAAAGGAAATTCGATATATGAATCTCCACAATAGAAGTAACGATGGCTAGGGGATGTCCACAAAAAAGGGAAGGATTCAAGAGATACATCCAAATCTAAGTCAAAAGGTAGAAGGGTAAGGTAAAATGTTGGTAATACAACAAAATAAAGCATCTCAACAAAGAATGTTGAAAGAGAAAAGAAACCAAAGATGATTCCATAAAGGAAGCTAACTCAATTGAGATAAGTTTAAGTATGTTTGATGAAATATTATGTGTTTGTAAGAGCTCATAATATCACAAGGAAATGTTATTATATTTTGGTGTTTTGTATCACACGTTTCCACATAGAAGACTAAATCTTACAAATTATTAATGGTAATTTAGTTCTTATGGGAAACAATATATAATCCTTGTAAGGCTATTGGTATTAGGAGCATTAAGATTAAAATATTTGATGGTATTATAAGGATATTGACAAAGGCAATACATATATCAAAATTAAAAAATAATTGTACTTCCTTGTGAGTTTTAGTTTGATTCTAGAGGTTACAAATTTACAAGTCAAGGTAGACTAGTGAAGGTGTCCAAGGACATTTTGGTGGTCATGAAGGCTACGAATATTAGGAATATTTACAAGCTATGGTGGAGTATTAAAGAAATTGAAACATTAATATTATCTAAGGAAGTCAATGAATCTAGAATTGGTGACCAAGACAAATGATTGAAAAAGCGCTAATGTTATTTGATAAACCATAAGTTGCTTCCAAATTTGAGAATCTCTAAATTTGATATTTTATGAGTATTGTGTCTTTGAGAAGTGGAGTAGGAAAAGTTTAAAATAGGTAGTCATACAAATAAGGATATATCATACTATATGATTTAGTTGGTTGGGGCCATCCCCTAAGGTTTCTTTTGGGGGACCAACATACTGTGTGATATTTATAGATGATTATCTAGAATGGTGTGCATTTATATTCTTAAGTAGTTTAAAGAAATTTAGAGTCTTGATTGAAAAGGGCATTGACAAGTCAATCAAGTGTTTAAAAATAAATAATGGGAGTGAATACATGTCTTTTGAATCTGAAAATTATTGCAATGAAGTTGAAATTGAAATGCATAAAATCATGTTTACACTCCTCAACAAAATGGTGTTGTATAATGCATGAATAGGACTCTTCCAAAAAAGTAAGTAACATTCTCAATTTTATCAAGTTATAGCAATATTTGTGGGAAAAAGTAGTCACCACAACTTTTTATCTAGTGAAAAGATCAAAACCAATTCCACCAAATTGTAAGATTCTTGAAGAGGTGTTATTAGTCATTCTTATCAAATTACTCAAGTTTTTGTTGGTGATGCATATGCTCTTATTTCTAAAGAAGTGTATTTTTTTTTGGTTGTGGTGATGGAGTTGAGAGATATAGGCCATAAAATCCTACTACCCAGAAAATTATCATTAGTAGAGATATAGTTCTTGATGAATCTTCCCTCATTAATCATACTTAGTAGAAGATGAAACGAAAGAGAAACAAGTACCTTAATATCAACAAATTCAGTCAAAAAATAATCGATCTACAAGAAAATAGGAAGAAAAAGAGGCTTCTAAAGATGAAACGATGATTCAAAAAATATATAAGTGTACCATCCTAAATTGTAAGAACCTATAACTAGATGCTCAATTAAGCCCTATATTAGCATGCATGGGCTCCCACATTGATTTTCGGTACTCCAACCCTACTACACTTTTCATTTTGGCATCTTCTCTACAATCCTAATTCTTGAACCAAATTTTTAGACTTTTTGGAGGGAATAGGTCAGCTAGGCCAACCTATTCCTTGAGGTTTTCCCTAAAATTTAGTACGGGGGCCCACCTTAACAATTAAGCAAGAAATATTAAATCTCGTCAACTTCCTTTGATTTTTGAGCTTGAAATATTGTGAGGGGTATATAAACAACCCATCTCTCCTCATTTTGGGAACCATTCTCAAACGTTCATATCTACAATCAAGATTTCAAGAGTTATTATCAATATCATGTTGGCAAGAGACACTACATAGATGCTTAGGTATTGTCATTGATGGGAAAAAAACTCATATTTCACATGCGTATTGCAATAGAAGATTATATTGATGGTTCATAGCAAGAAATTGACTAAGTATGGAATGATGAATAGGGTATTATACCATTTTTTAGTGTTTGGTTTGGTAAGGTTCAGGTATTGTGTAATGTCCCCATTTTTCAGACTTTGGGATTAGCTTGTTTTGGTGATCCTCGCAAGCTAATCAGGAGATCAGAGGGGGTCAGATGGCGAAGCCAGTGTTGGGATTCCATTCTGGAGGTTTAGTTTACCAGGTCTGCTCTTCGTTTGGGTTAATTTGGTCAACTTACTATTTTTAGTAAGTGGTATTTTGGGTATGGCCAAGATTAGCAGGGTGTTTGTACGGAGTGTCAGATGTGCCAGGATCGAGTTTCAGGGAATCTCCAATTTGAGAGACTTACTATTTTTAGCAGTTAGCTATTTTTGGTAGTGGGTTATTTCTGGTAGGGCAGTTGGCGTTTGAGGCTCTAGTGTCAAAAATGAGTTTGTTACAGTTAGCGGGATTCAGTGGCTTTGTTTTTTAAAGTTATCGTTATTAAATTAAATTATTTTAATTTAATAACTTAATTACTTTATAACTTTAATGTTATAAAGTGAAATTATCATTAAAAAGCCTTTTATATGAAAAAAGTGAAATTGTGCTTTTTCTGAAAAAGCTATATATTCATTTCGAAAAAGCACTTTCATTTACCCATTGTTGAATTATGATTTTATTGAAGTTTGTGAGAGAGACAACCCGGCTAGGGTTTTGAGGACTGGTTCCTCTTATGACAATTTGAGCCAATACAGATTGATGGTGAATTTTGCATTTGTATCTGAGATCATAGTCCAGTGCTGAAGTATATTGGATGTGTGTGAAGTTTTAATTCTACAAGAAAATCGATTTGCTTTCAAAGATTTCAAATTGTCTTCTTGCTAAGGTTTGGAATTTGTTTGAGAAAGTTGTTGTGATAATCATGCTGGCATTTCAATTGCTAAAGTTGGTGATTTCATTTACGAAAAATCAAGGAATCGATTGTGGTCTCCTGACTGCATTTTTAATTTTGATACCAGCATTGTGGATTGATACATAGCAATTACATTCATTCCATAAGTGTTGTTTTGTGTCCTTGAGGGTTAGCATGAAGTTTGGGAAGTTGTGGCTCCCATCTACAGCTCACGTGATGCAACAAAGAGCCATTTTTCAATCCAGAATAGACCTGTGTCAAATATTCTGCCTGGAACGTGACTAATTTAAATTGTTGTGTGTACTCTTTGGTCTTGCGTCAACATCCTGCCTGACACGTGATTAATCAATGTTGTTTTGTGCACTCCTAGGTGGTGACGTGAATTGCTAGGTGTTTATTTTTTGTGGAGTATATTGTTTTTTGATTTGATATATAGTTTGGAATTAAAATTAAAACAAAGATCATTCAGAGCTATTGAATTGTTCAAATTGTGATATTTGAATTTGGTGGAAGTTTAATTTAAATTGCAATTAAAGGTGTTTTTTGAACAAGTGTTTGCAAATATTTTAAATACAAATTAAGTGGTTTCAGAAGGAGCCAATCAAGCTCTTTACAGTGGTATCAAAGCATTTTTCCTGCCATCCGTTGGTGTCTAGATTCTTTTTTATTCAGAAGTTTTTAAAAGTGATCAACACTTCTATTTTCTCTAGCTATGGATAAACACAGGAGGCCCAGTTTCGAGAGTCATCGTAGCAGTAAGGGAAATAGAGAGGAATTAAATGCTTTAGTAGAAAGCATGGAGAGACTTAGACTGCATCAACAGAGATTCACAGAGAGTTTGTTGGATCCAGTTACAGTAGATAGGGCAACGAGATATATGGTCTCCACCTTTAGAAGGCCGACATCGAGTTTGCAGGGGAGAAGGCTAGAGTTTTCTCTGATAGTAGTTCATGATGTTGATGTTCCTACATCTAGTTCAGCACCTGCTATTCACATTCGTAGTGGTGGTGATGGATTTATTGCACAGAAGCCAGTGGATGTTTCAGTGCCATTGGTTGACAGTAGCGTTAAGCATCACCAGGTTGAGGCTCCCAGAGCATTCACTATGGATTGTACAGAGGCAGCTGATGTTGCAGTTATCACTAAGTGTTTAGACTCTTTCATGGAGGGAGTTATTATTGGAGATGTTTATGTCAGCTATAGTAGTGTTGCTCCAGTTCAGGAGGCAATTGCTTCCTTGGTTGGGACTGAGGCATGTACGAAGTCTTCCAGTGGTGAGGTTGGTGATCTGAGCATTACAGTGGGGTCAGTTGATGACATTTCATGCTCCAACATTATTGGTGCACAGCCTGACATTGAGTAATGTGTGTAGAGTTATGTGTTAGCAGTTGAGATTTCAGCAGGAGATGTGGGAGCTAATAGTATAGACACGTTTGATGACACCTTTGAGGATGCAGTGATTTGCATTGGAGATAACACCCCCTGTGAGTTGTTGGGTGATGACTGCGAGGAGCATATGAGCTCTGACAACTCTGAGGTTTATGATAGCAGTCGTAGTGTGGGATCAGTACAAGAGACAATGGCTTTTTCTTGTGTTGAGGATGTGAGCATGGAGATTTCTAGTGATGACACTCAGGATGGGAGTGTTGCAGTTGATTTGGGAAATTTAGTTTCATGCCACAGTGTAGTTGATTCACATGATGACATTGAGTCATGTATGCAACCAGAGTTAGTAGAGGAGATGCAGATAGATGATGTGTACACTAGCATTGCAGATATCTCTGATGCTATGAGCAAGGATGATGAGTGCTATAGTATTTCTAGCTTTCTATATCTGACTTTGGGTGTAGATTAAACATTGTCATATGGTGGTGGTGGGTTCTAGGATTCTGTGTTACAAGGACTCACAAATGAGGACAGGGAAGCTTATGAGTGGAGAGAGTTTTTATAGCTAGAGCTTCCATTTATAGAGAGGGGGTTACTTCATTGGTAACTCATGTAGATGTATTCCAGGATCTGGACTGTCAGATGGTCGTAGAGGATGTGGGAGTTGGAGATTGTGTTGAGTCAGTTTTAGCAGCAGCTTCCCCGGGGTTAGATGAGGACGTGTCCGATGCCTGTATTTAGTTTGTAGATGTGTACTTAGATGAAAGTGCACAGAGAGATGGTGATCTTGAGGGGATTTCATTGGATATAGCTTCCTCTCATAGTGTAGACAGTGCATTTGTGGTTGTTCATAGGAGGCTCATTGTGCAGAATCATCATGTGACTAGCCAGTTGCGAGTTGATGAGAGAGATATTACTTCTACTCTTGAGAATTTTGATGCTACTCATCATTTGTTGGATGTTTATGGTTGGGGTGATCCTATGACAGATGAGCCCAATGTTGGTTACCTTTCATTGACATAGATTCATTCTTTGTGTGAGGCTGTTGAGATTTTGAGACAGAACTACTTACAGATGGTAGCCGACCGAGATCACCTAGTTGAGTGGGGGAGTACAACTTATGAGGCACTGATGGATAGAGAGGAGGAGGTGAGTGACCTTACCTAGGAGCTCACAGGGACTATTGAGGTTTTAGGGGAATACTCGGTGAGCTCTTCATGAGTCACAGATTCAGTTAGAGGAGGTGTCCGTGGAGTTGGAGCATTTACGGTTCACACCAGCCCCTAACCCAGTTTGATTGCACATTAAGGTGGTTGGTGGTGAGTTTTCTCTTATGGTTGGTGATGATGAACATGATGGTGTGGTAGACACACATGTTCAGGATATGGGAGCACTTGGTATGGATGAGGTAGGAGTACCAGTGGAGTCAAGCTCCCAGGTTGATTTGCTTCCATTAGCTGGGAGTGAATCCATTTCATCATCTCACACAGCTGATAGCATGGGACAGTTGGTTGTGCCGCATTTTCAGAGGGATCAGCTATAGATTGTGGGGGAGCAAGTTGATGCTTCCACGTATAATTTCTATTGCACCGAGTCATTTATGGAGTATTTACTTGAGAGTGCAGATGTGCGACAGGATTCTTATAGAGTGTTTGAGGGTACTCTCATCCGAGGCTCTTGTGCTATTCAAAGGTTGGTAGGGAAGATTATGGAGACTCTATCTACTATGATTCCCCATAGGGATTTCGAGGTTGGGTTTGTTGAGAGGGTTTCTCAGGTTCCTACCCAGCCTATGGTTATATGGAGTCAGAGATTGGAGCCATCTCATGATTCCCAGTTTGGTAATGATGAGCTATTGACAGAGATTGGAGCTTCCTACCGACAGTATACGGTGGGGTATGTTCATCATTTGTCTTTTGACCCACAGGTAGAAGATTTTTTCTCACGCAGGGGTAGATCATCTCTAGTTTCTTATCATCCATTATGGGATGGATTGGCACCATCTTTTACAGATGGAATTATCAGTTGCAAGTTAGATTACTTGTAGTATCCACACACTCAGGTTTGTTTGTCAGAGGGCAGAGTTGATAATAGTGATTCTGGGACATTTGTTCATTGTCATTTTCTCAGTGCAGTTGGGTGTGAGTGTCAGATAGACATCGACTCAGGTTTTGACAGAGTTGTTATTTCAGTTGGGTTGAGTTCCACTGGGTGGTTTTCTACATCGGCATCTGCAGTTGGTCTTTGGGTGTTTAGGGCAGTTTCTCAGATGCTGGTGTCTATTCTATTGGTATTTTCTTCACATGAGTATGGTGCGGATTAGGACATTACTTATGACCATCCTTGGGATCCATGTGGTTGGCGATGTTGCTTATTTTTTCCTGATTGCTTGAGGACAAGCAATCTTGGGAAGGGAGGACTATAATGTCCCCATTTTTCAAACTTTGGGATTAACTTGTCTTGGCAACCCTCATAGGCTAATCAGGAGATCAGAGGGGGTCAAATGGTGGAGCCAGTGTTGGGATTCCATTTTAGAGGTTTAGTTTACCAGGTTTGCTCTTTGTTCAGGTCAATTTGGTCAACTTTTTATTTTTAGTAAGTGGTATTTTGGGTATGGCCAAGATTAGCAGGGTGTCTGCACGGAGTGTTAGATGTGCTAGGATCGAGTTTCAGGGAATCTCTAGTTTGAGAGACTTACTATTTTGAGTAAGTCTATTTTTTTTAGTTAGCTATTTTTGGTAGTGGGTTATTTTTAGTAGGGTAGTTGGCGTTTGAAGATTTGGTGTCAGAAATGAGTTTGTTACAGTTAGCGGGATTTGGTGGCTTTGGTTTTTAAAGTTATAGTTATTAAATTAAATTATTTTAATTTAATAACTTAATTACTTTGTAACTTTAATGTTATAAAATGAAATTATCATTAAAAAGCCTTTGATATGAAAAAAGTGAAATTGTGCTTTTTCCAAAAAAGCTATATATTCATTTCAAAAAAGCAATTTCATTTACCCATTGCTGAATTATGATTTTATTGAAGTTTGTGAGAGAGACAACCCGACTAGGGTTTTGAGGACTGATTCCTCTTCTAGCAATTTGAGCCATTATAGATTGATGGTGAATTTTGCAGCTATATTTGAGATCATAGTCCAGTGTTGAAGTATACTGGATGTGTGTGAAGTTTTAATTCTACAGGAAAATTGATTTTCTTTCAAAGATTTCAAATTGTCTTCTTGCTGAGGTTTGGAATTTGTTTGAGAAAGCTGTTGTGATAATCATGCTGGCATTTCAATTGCTAAATTTGGTGATTTCATTTATGAAAAATCAAGGAATCGATTGTGGTCTCCTGGTTGCATTTTTAATTTTGTTACCAACATTGCAGATTGATACATAGCAATTGAATTCATTCCATAAGTGTCATTTTGTGTCCTTGAGGGTTAGCGTGAAGTTTGGGAAGTTGTGGCTCCCATCTACAGCTCACGTGATGCAGCAAAGAGCCATTTTTCAATCCAGAACAGACCTACGTCAAATATTCTGCCTAGCACGTGACTAATTTAAGATGTTGTGTGTACTCTTTGGTCTTGCATCAACATCTTGCCTAACACGTGATTAATTAATGTTGTTGTGTGCACTCCTAGGTGGTGACGTGAATTGCTAGGTGTTTATTTTTTGTGGAGTAAACTATTTTTTGATTTGATATATAGTTTGAAATTAAAATTAAAACAAAGATCATTCAAAGCTATTGAATTGTTCAAATTGTGATATTTGAATTTGGTGGAAGTTTAATTTAAATTGCAATTAAAGGTGTTTTTTGAACACGTGTTTGCAAATATTTTAAATACAAATTAAGTGGTTTCAGAAGGAGTCAGTCAGGCTCTTTACATATTGAATATCTTTGGTCACAATTGTAAGGGAAGCATTTTGGAGGTATGATGTTACTAGGTGTGGAAGTTAGACGGAGTTGAATATCAGCTTTCAAGTTTAATTGTTAGGACAATCGACAAGGTGGAAAATTATTTTTGTAGACGTGGTAAATTATATATCCAAATGATGGAGGTAACTTATATTGAGATGTGTGCATGATGATTTTGGCTCGCTATGATATACAAATTTTGATTTTAGCAGCTTTGGTCAACATGTTTCACATATCTCTAGATTATTTTTGAGTCGACATGATGTAGTCATATTTTAGGGTTACCAATATATAAAATTGACCATTTTAGGGTTTGTAAGAGGTGTGGAGTATTGTGGATGCATGTGAAAAATTGTAGTGACAAGGATTAGAGGTAGAGAGGTTAGATCTAAGCTTCTAATTAGTGAAGAATAGTGAGCAAGTGTAGTCAGAGGTAAAAGTGTATCAGATCTGAGTAATGTGCTTATGTAAAACTATAATCAGGCATTGTTAGATGCTACATCATCAATTCAACACTTATTGTGATCATTGTAGTAATCTTGAACGCAGTGAGCCTTTTGTATAATGTTGTAGTTGTAATTGTAACTAAGCAGTGAGCTCTAGGCAGTGTGCCTGAATGCATGTGCATTATCTTTGTAATACCTTTAACAAGGATAGTACTTTTACATAGTGAACTATCTTGTGGTTTCCATTCCCACTGTGGCTTTTCCCCTAACAGGGTTTCCACAATAAAAATCCTTGTGTTATGGTGTTGTAGTTATTTTCTTTGTCTTCATGCTTGTTACTTTTTATTATTTATGCTAAGTGGTTTTTAGATCATATTATTAAGGTTAGATTTGGTAGAGCACTAATTCACCTCCCCTCCTCTCAGTATTCTCTTCTTCCAACATATCCAAGTTGACATTCAAGCATTCAATAATTATAAGTTGTTTTCAAGGCTATCTTCTCCATAGATCAAGATTCTCTCCCTTAATGAAGGCCAAGCAATGTAGTCTACCATGAAGGAAGAAGATCAAAAGCATCCATCCATCCAAGCATTCAAGTCTTCATCTCTTCAAGTCATTCTTCTCTCTCTCCAAAAAGCATTGTGGCAAACTACAACATGCATTGTGCAAAGCTTGTCTTTCATGATTTCCTTTTGGGTTTTTGTGTGGAGTCAAATACACACATGCATTACCAAGGTATAATACACTTCATGATTTAGATCTAGTATTTCTTCTATCTTAGCATGCTTTCATTTATTTCATTTCATTTCAAGGTTGATATCAAAACAAGGTTTGAAAAAGGAAAACCCCTCTCCACATAATAATTTCCTTCTTTTCTATGTGTAGGAATTGTTGACACTCACACCAGATCATATTTGGGAAGTTTAGGACTTTGTGCACAATCTACAACTGAAAACCATCAGAAGTAAAGGGAATAGGTTGGTCTAGGCAACCTAGTCTTGGGAATAGGTTAGCCAAGGCAACCTAGTCCCTCTAGATCCTCTTCAAATTGATTTTTTTGGTTAGTTGTGCCCTCTAGTTTCTATTTAAAGTATTTGTATTGATATGTCTACTTTCTACCAATATGTGCATCCCAAAACTTACATTTTCCTCCTTTCTATCCCTCCTTCTTCTATCATCCAATCATATTACCTTATTCAACCCTTGATTGTAGTAAAGGATTAGTGCACCCACTTAGTTCTTAAGTTCTCTTGAGCCTAGTGAATCATCTTCCTTCTTAATGTTTCATAAGAAGTGAGATTAATCCATCTTGATCCCTTATTTCTTATTATACATTTTGGTGAACCTGACTCATAACATTTCCAATTCTGATTTGGTGTCTATATTTAATTTGTATACATTGCATTGTCACATTTTAGGTATTTAGTTTTGATTTTATCAAATTTAGATTTATTCATTATTAAAAAAATATATACAAAATTATACATTGTTATTGTTTATCTCATAGATATAGTTCATTCTTTCATTGCATTGTATATGTCAAAACAATAAAAACTACAAAAATATTTTATTTCATGCATTTTTGTTGTATTTCATCTATATCAATTTGATTTGTATGAATGGAAATGTTATCTTCATTTGCTAGTTTAATTTCAAGTTTTATTCAAGAGTTCCAATATGTTCCCTTTCATGTGTATGATGAAAACTTAGTTTTTCATTTCATCCATACCTATAATACACTCTCTCCCAAATTCAATCCCACCCATAAGGATATCTTGGTCCACTAAGAGATTATTTCCACTTCTTTTGAGTATGTACCTCCTAAGATAGAGGCCTTCAAGAACAATGATGATCTTTCTCCTAAAATGTACCTTCCCTATTAGGATAATTTGGTGCAAGAGGATTATATCATGGCTATTTCTCCTATTGATACCCCACTTCATATTTATATCCTTGACATTCCTACTATTGATGAGGCCTTAATGAGTTATGTTTGTCCCTTGCCTAAAGATAATATTCCTCATAACCTGATATTTTGAAGTAAGAAAAAGATACCACCTCTCTTAAGGATACTCTACCTTTTCTGCACCCACATTGCACATCTACCATAGATGAAGCTATTGGAATATGATATCACTAAGAGGGGGGTGAATCAGTGATATAAAATAATGTATTAATTTTTAAACCCAAACATATAACAACAACTCAAATGAAACAAATGGAGATAACAAGAAAAAATTAAAACATGCACAAAAATTGTAACACAAGGTATGTCCCGAGTGGAAACCTTTTTGGGGAATAAAACCACTCGAAATGCTTCACAATATTATCTAGAAATATCATTTTTACAATGCCTCACTGGTTGTACAACTATCTCACTAGCAATGTTATCTCACTGATGGTTTTTTTCTATGCCTCATTGGCTTTACTACCTCATTAAAATTTGTTTTCATATAGAGTCATAAAATATGATTTAGCATAGTTATTACAACCTAATACTATACAACATTAAACACAAATAAGGCTTTGTGTTGAATAGTGCATGATACAAGATTATGAGCCCCTATGACCTCAATCATGTATTTCTGAATAATAAATTGATTGTGCACAAATAACAAAATGTGTTTTGTGAAGACCCAATTATCCACTCTGTATATTCAACATTCTTCATTGCCATGTATATATAAATCATTTTGAACCTGATCAACTACTCCATACAAAACTGATTTTAAGAATCGAATAAAATTGTCTACTAATTCCTTAATATGTTGATAAAGAATCATTTGTCAAAACAAGCATGTTTCTATTCTCTCATAAAGAATAATTTATGAATGTATGCATTTTTTATTTATCACCTAAAATTCATTATGATAATGAAAAACTTTAATCAATGATCCTTATTAATCATTTTTACCAATTAAACACAAATCCCTTAATATCTCTGATTTGAAATCAGATAAACAATATCTTTTAAAATAATATATAATATCTACAACTCAAAGATAATCATCTCTGTATTAACCTTTTAATCTATGTTCAATAAATCTTTTATCCAAATGAAAACTTCTTAATCAAGATTTATCTAAAGCAAAGATTTCGTAATCATGGTCAAAATAAACAAAGATCATATTACATATATCTCATCTTAAAGAATGAAAAAGGTTGTGAACAAACTCAAGGCACATGGTAACAAAGGTTTGACAAATAAATATGTCAGTGCATTACTTTCAGTAAGAAAAATAACTTAAACCCATAAACCCTTGACTAGGGTTTGAGTATGAACAAGAAACCCATGAGTCATAGAAATGAGAAAAACTCTTAGCTTGGATTCAAGAATGAAACTCAACATATTTTATGAATATGGAGTAAAATAAAATAATATGTAACTGTCATAGAATGATCTCTTTTTACCATAGACACAACTCAAAACATGATTAAAGATTTAAATCACAAAAACAAAATATACTTAACCGTGAGCACAAAATAAAATAGTGACTCAACATATGACAAAGCTTAACCGAAAAAAATTTAAACAAAGACCATAATAAACCTCTAACACAAAGATAAATAAAGACAAAGAAAGATAACACTTGGCCAAGTTGAATCAGTAAAACCTTGTGATCCCTACAAGAAACAATCCTCAAAAAATTGATCTTCCAAAATACTTTCAACTTTCTGAGCCATTTGACAACTTCCAACCTTTGTCATCATCAAATATACACAATAATTATCATTAAAATGTTGTGCCCTAGCTCCTTTGAGCTAGAGTGTCAAATGAAACCCAAAAACTCTAACAAAAGCCCATATTACCAAATGCTACAAAATGAAGCTTTGTCGAGGCTTTACATGTCTTGATTAAAGGCATGCCTTTTCACATGGTAAGATAATTAAATTCTCCCATTGATGCTTATAAAAATACACAACACAACCTTAGAACGAAGTGATAAGTACTGTGTTATTTACAACACTTCAAGCATAGCCAACCTGAAGGCATGCTTAATGTTAATCTATTAAAAATATAATCACTTGAAATGCCTTAGTCACTTTAGTGACTTTAATTTAAACATAATGTTGATTCAAACTCAAATATCATCTTCAATGATTCTACTTACTCAATAATGCATTTTGTATGTTTAAGATTTGTGATGCAATAAAACTGTCAAGGAGTGGCTTTTGAAAACTAATTTTAAGACCTTTGTAATGAACATATGAATGATATTGCTTTATGTAGAACTTAATTGTGTATTAAGATTTTTCAAGACTTTGACCCTATTAAAGATGTATATTGTAAAGTAAAAAATGTAATCTGAATTTTGATATAAAAAACCAACTGAATATATGTAAGGAATATATGAATCAAAGCTATCAAGTTTTCACAATCTATATGAATTTGTTAGATAATTTCTTGTTTTGATTGTTTAATATTTGTCTATCATCATCATTTTAGATCACACTACATGATCCATCATCAGGATGCAAGAGAGAAAAAAGGAGAATAAGATTGTAGATTGTAGATTCCATTCTAGATCTGCAATCTACAATTTTCTTCTTCTTTTTTCTCTCTTGCATCCCCATGATGGATCGTGTAGTGTGATTTGAAACATTGATGATTAAAAAATATTACACAATCAAATCTAGAAATTATCAAACAAATATATGAATCAACTGAATATAGTAATGATCCCTTCAAATCTAATTGTAAGTATGTATCAATGTAATGTTACTAAAAGAATCAATTGTTTGATTGTATGTTGAAAGTACCATCTTTTCAAATTTATGATGCTCAACTCAATCAAACTAAAAATGTCTCATGATCTAACTTAATACATCAATTATGATAATCTAAACTAAAGGCATATGCTCAAATGTGAATGATGCAACTTGTGTATTCATGGTAGCCTTCTGATCAAACTATGATCATAAATGATGATGCACGATTCTGAATAGATCCTAAATGATAATGCAACTATGATATATTTAAATATGAATACCGATCCAATCAAGAATGCAATTGTCTTTTGGAACCATATGCTAAAACTAATCAAACTATAAACAATGATCATCATGCAACTACCTTGGGAAATATATGATCTGAAAGACCCTTATCATATTAGTTCTTTTCACATCAAGGAAAACATGGAGAGGAGTAACATAAGCATTGATAAATCACACTCTTTCCTCTCTTAAGGTATCTTTTTCCAATGAAGGAAACTTTAGCCATTCTATGAATTTTTCATTAGAGAGTAGTAAACCTTCTCATCCCAAAGGTATCTTGGCACAAGAAATTAAGAATGTTACCACTCTAGATGTTCCTTCCTCTCCTAAATCTTATCATAGACATCAATATATTTGGAAACAAGATAATATTACTCATTTCATCCATGATTTATCTCTTAAAATATCATTGAGTGAAGATAAAAACTCTTCTAATCAACCTACTAAAGTGGATGTAAATAATGTTTATGTAATTTAAGAATCTCCCTATAAGATCAAGCCACCTACTATACATTCTTAAACAAAACCTTTTCATAAATCTCATGATAAAATCCTCCCACCATCCAAATCAATGATATCTCATGAGATTGGCTATGACGTGATTCCTACACAAGTCTATAGTGGACAAGATCTTGTAAAGATGGAACACATCTCTATACATCCTCCTCCTTTCAAAAGGCACTAGATTTAAAACTCAGGAAAATATTGTTCACAACCCTTTTAAAAACTTCATCACTCATTTCTTGTCTAATCAAAACAGAAAAACTTCTCCTTCCTCATCTCATAAATGTCACTATACAAATTCAAGAACTTATATATAGTGGTATATCCATGTAGTACCTTATCATTTCCTTCACCTATTATGTTTCTCCACATCATGTGATCTTCATAGCTTAGTTCATTGGGGGCTCTTTATTTTTTATGGTGCTATACTGTACATTTCAATATTTCCTTGTGAGCAATATAACAGGTACTTTTCCTTGTCCTTCCACCTAGCGGGAAAGGTTGTTTTTTCTTCATCCTCCAAAATGACCCATTTTTCCTTTGTGGATTTGTATATTTTATAGTGGCATATCCTTTCTTGCATGGAATCCTTTATTTTACACAAAATATTTTATCTTTATTAACAAATATTGTTCATGCTTCAATGTGCATATCTATTATAAATGATCTTTTACTCAAGGTGCTTAATGTGTTGTCCTCTATTTTTCAAAATATCCACTATATGCATTTGTTATTTGTATCAATTCTTACATGATGACCTCTTTACATGGACTTTCTTGTCTTTGGATATTTCTCTTTTTCAAATATTGATATTCATGTTTACAATCTCTTCCTTGCCTGGGAGTGTAAATATATTGCAATTGATCATTAACTTAGCATGCACAATGTGTTCTCTTGCCTCTATGATTGGGAAGAAACATATTTTTCTTATCATATTTTTCATTTATAAGGATCAACTTTCCTTGGTAGAGTGGAATTTGTTTATCATGTGGCATCCTTTTCTTATAAAAAATTGTTTGTCTTGATTCAAGATTCTCTCTTATGCAAGAGGTGTGTATCCTTGATCACAAACTCTTCCTTATTTTCAAAAGCATGTTTATATTAAAAAAATACCCTTACTTGGGGGGCTTAAAATGTGTCATCGTTCATCAAGAATCCCTTTTTTACCTTGTAATAGGGGGGCTAAAATGGTTCTTTCTTCTTCTCATCCCCCTCTTTGTCTTGGGGATGTTATTTTTTCTCAAGATCTCCTTTTGGAGGTAGATTTATTATAACAAAGATCTATTCCTTCAAAGGGTCTCTTTCCACATGTTCCAAGACATTCCTTTCATGATTATATTTTCCTTGGCTTACAAGAGCCTCCCCTCTTTTATAAGGTTACAACATACATCATTATTTTAAGGATATCTCCTTATTTTTTGGAAGTAGGTATCCTTGTTTTCTTTTCCTTACGATTCCACCACAATCTTATGGTGTCATCCTAAGGAGGGGGGCATACATTTTGCCTCCTTGTACATTATACAACCTTGTACATTATTTAATGGATCCCTTTGGAGACAATATATTTCTTAGGATGGATCTTGTTTAGTGGATTCCTTTGGAGGCTATAATTTTCATAGGCCTAATCCTCCTTTTCAATGGATCCCTTTGGAGACAATGCTTTCCTTGGAATGATCCTCCTTTGGTATATTTCTTTGTAGGAAATACTTCACTTAGTTATCCTTTGTAATGGGTTGACTAGAATAACATATCTTTCTAGAGTATCAATTCCATCATTTTTGGGCCCTATGCATTATTTTACATTTTCCTTGGAGACAATGCTTTCCTTAAAAATTTTTGAATCCCTCTATAGACAATTCTTTCCTTAGGGTTGATCTCTTTTGGTATATTGCCTTGTGGTCAATGCTTCATTTGGTTATCCTTAGATAGAATTGACTATCATAACACAACTTTCTAGATCATTCATTCCACCTTTGATCTCTCTCTCTCTTTAGGATGAGTGGAACTAGCATACTGCAACTTGCTAGCCTTTCTTCTCTTTCCTCCTTTTTCTTCCATGGATCACCTAACATAATGCAACTTGCTAGGCTATTGGATTCATGGTCCCTCTCTCTTCTTTCCATGCTATCATAGCTTTTCTTGTGGGTTATACCATGAATTTTTGTCTCAAGTCTTTGGGAATTCCCTTTCCCTTTTTATGTGACCACTTGTGCTTTTTCAATATCTTTCCAAACATAATTCTAGCAGTTGAGATTTTTTTTCAATTGAGGTCCCTTCAAATATTTGATTTGGAGTTTTTTTTAATACTAACCCTTTTGTCTTTTTTCTCTTTTTTTTGTGTGCCCTTGAATGTGGTTGTCTAATTTAATATCCTTTATTTGGAGGATATTGTCATTAAACTTAGTGATGTCTTATCACTTTATAGCTTTTCCTATGATCATTTCTCTTTCCTTTTCTTTCTTCTCTCTCTTATCCTTTATTATGAGCATGAGGTAGACTCATACTCCCACTAAAGTGGAGGCTAAATGTACAATCCTAAATTATGAGAACCTATAATTAGATGCTTAATAAGGCCCATTTTTAGCATGTGTGGCATCCCACATTAATTTTTGGTATTTCAACCTTGCTACACTTTTCATTCCAGCATCCTCTCTAAAATTATAATTCTTGAACCAAATTTCAAGACTTTTGGGGGAGAATAGTTTAGCCTAGCCAACATATTGCTTGAGGTTTGCCCCAAAATTCAAATCGAGGGCCTGTCTCAATGGTTAAGAAATAAATCTTAGATCTTGTCACCTTCCTTTGATTTTTGAGCTCTAAAATATTATGATGGGTATATAAACAACCTATCTCTTCTCATTTTGGGAACAATTCCCAAGAATTAATACCCAAAATCAAGATTTCAAGAGCTATTATTAAGATCCAAGTTGGCATTCAAGCATTCTAAGGCATTTTAAAGGCTATCTTCTCCATAGATCAAGCCTATTTTCCTCATTGAAGGTCAAGAAAAGGAGTCTACCATAAAGGAAGAAAATCATAAAAATCCATACATCCAAGAATTCAATTTTTCATCTCTTCAAGTCGTTATTCTCTCTCTTTCTCTCCATCAAGCATTATGGCAAGCTACAACGTCCATTATGCAAGGCTTGTCTTTCATGATTTCCTTTTGGGTTTTTGTGTCGAGTCAAGGTTGTTGCATCAACATTCTTTATTGCATTCAAAGAAGAACTTACATTTCCAAGGTATAGTACACTTCATGGTTCAAATCTAGCATCTCCTCTATTTAAGTGTACCACCCTAAAAAGTTAGCACCTATAATTAGATGCTCAATTATTCCTCATTTGGAAATTCCAAGATTTCATATTTGTTATGATTGATAAAACTACCTATCTCCCCTTAATCTAGCATCTACCCTATCTCCCTATCCTCCTATGTCAATCTAGGCTCTTTCTCCTAGGTACATAACACCCTAGGCATTCTATTCCTAGGGACACAATGCCCATGACATTGTGGTCCCCCATAATTAGTCTCAAATTCAAATTGGGGCCCCATTGCAGTGTTTTAGTGGGAAATTAGATCATGTTGTTGGCATGGATTAATTTTGAGTCCTGGAATATTGTGAGAGGTATATAAGTGGCCTATATCTCCTTATTTTGGAATCCATGATTCATTATCAATAAGGAATTCATGATAAAGCTATCAAGTTCAATATTGCTAAGACGAGCATTCAAGATCTAGCATTTCTTCAAGTATCCAAGATATTTTGAAGGTATTCTTCTCCATTGTAGCAAGGTTCTCTCCCATTATGGCCAAGTAGAGGAGTTCTCAACCAAGCAAGAAGATCCTTTTCCATCCACATTCATTCTTCCTTCATAGCAAGTGTTCATCAAGTATAATGACATTGAAGATCTAGGAATTTCATTCATATATCCATGTATTTGTGAAGGGAATCCTTGATTCAAAGTCAACATCCAACTATAATTCAAGCAACATACAAGAAAATTCATAAATATGTGTGATTTATGTATTCGTTCATGAAGGTACACTTATTTACAGGATAGATATATGTTTACCTTTTCATTTTCATACTTTCCCTTTTCATTACATTTTCAAGGTTGATTCCTAAACAAGGAAAACTCATTTCCACAACCTTTTCATATTTTTCTCTATTTAGGAATAGGTATCATAGTTTCCATACTTAATCCAGGAAGTGTGATATCTATAGGATCAACTGTGAAAGTTTTGAGAAAAATCACAGTGAACACAATGAGTTTCTGTAAACTATTCCCAAGAACAAAAATCCTAGGGCATTCCATTCCTTGTAAATTCACTCCTAATTTGTATTGTGGGTTAGTACATCTTTTTGGTTTCCATTTCAAGTCATTATAGTTTTATGTTTGTTTCATGTCAGTCTGAATGTCCTGAATCTTGTTTATTTTGGTTATTTAGCCTCCCATCTTGCATCATCGTAGAATTTTCCCTCAACTCCAATTTATCACAATTAATTAAAACAAAGGATCATTGATCTATTTAGTTCTTGAGGCGTACTTGAGCCTATTGGGTCATCTTACTTCCAAGTGTGTATTAGGGAAAGGAGGACAATTCATTCCATTCACATTTCTTCCCTTTCCTCACTGTACATTTTTAGTAAACTTGACACATGACATTTCCATTTTGATTTTGGTGTTAATTCCTCTTTATGTGCATTGGATCCTCACTTTTAATTTGATAGTTATATGTGTTATTTATTACATTTTATGTGCAGTTATGCATTTTAATCCTATTTATTCCGCATAAATTTAATGAGTGTTTTCATATCTCTTTCAAATTACATACTTGCATTTATTTGATCTATCTTTTCTTTATTTTCTTGTGCATGAGTTTTATAACATTGAGTCCTACCTATAGCACTTTGGTTAGGATAAGTTATATACTTGTGGATTCCTTTGATCCTGAGTCCTCTTTATTTTCTAGGAATATTGATGAGACACACATGCCTACTAATGAAATTCCTATTGTCATTGAGAATCCTTCTTCCCACTCTTCTCATGATGAAGACAAGACCTTAATAATCTCTCCTATGCAAGTGAAAAATCTTTCCCATGACTTTGAAAAAATTGAGCAATGGTTAGGTCAAGAAAACTCTAATCCTGAAGCCATCTCCTTAGTAGAGGGTTTTAGGAAGTTGATTCACAATCATGAACATGATGTTAATTTTTTGTGTACTATTTCCCATATTATTTATATAAATGTTAAACCTATTAAAGAGTGTGCCCAAGATCTTGGTTTAACTCAACCTCTCACTAGTTTTGAGGTTTCTTTTCCTATTCCTACTTTACTACCTAGTATTTCTACTTATACTTCATCTCTCATGACTGCATACATTTCAAATATAAATCCTACACATGTTAGTCTTTGGATGCATTCCTAATGCTTTATTTCCTCCTCTAGCAAGTTTTCTTTTTGTTTCTCAACCTTCATCCATGCCTGCTTATAATATTATTCCATTTTCATATTCTATCCTTCCTTCCATTTCTCATAATGGTCCAAATCTTTCATATATGTCCCATACCCATCTTTCTACCAAATCCAATATTAATAGTCTTGCTCAAACTATTTCATCTTTATAATAACAAATTGCCTCTATGACTCAATCCAAATTCAACATTCCTACATTTGACATTGCTAGTCCTTTATCCTTAGATATTATTTGTGTCATTATCCCTCAATACATGGAAATACCTCACTTCGAGACTTAAAATGGTAAATATGATCCCTTGACCCATGTTAAGACCTTTCAAATGTTGTTTTGTGACTTTTCTCATGATCATAGATTCACGGCTAAACTATTTACTAGAGCCTTTGAAGATAAGGCCTTGCAATGATATTTCTCTTTGCCTCCTTATTATACTAATTCTTTTCAAAAATTTGCTAATGCTTTCTTTCAATAGTTTCAAAATAATATTGGTCCTAAAATTTCTTTGACTGATTTAATGCATTGTGAACAAGGTGTTAAACAAAAAGTGACTAATTTCATTGGCAAATTTAAGCATTTTCATGCTCAGATTTCTTATCCTATGCCTGATATTAATGTGCAATGTATTTTCATTACTAATTTATAAAAAGATATTAGAGATAATATATTTATTCCTAAATTCTCCTCTTTTACTCAATTATGTGCAATGCTTCATAATTATTACATTAAAGTGAGTCAATTTGAGAGTACCACTCCAATGGCTTGGTTGATAAGAGTGATGCCACATCCCAACCTTTCTAGAAGTTTCAAAAACATAAATGCTTTATCAAGATCAACAATTCATAAAATAACATTGATGTATAAGTGGCACTAGTATCCAAAGATGTGACTCCTTTGTCATCTTATTTTAGACCTTCTTGCAATTTTACACCTCTTTCAAAATCTTTCCATAATGTAACATTGAATTTGATCCTTCAAAACTAACTCCCAATAACTTTGATCCCAAATATTTTTGCCAATATCATTGTCAACCTGGTCATGATACTAAACATTTTTATGTTTGAAATCCATTATTCAAGAACTCATTTATTCTAATTCTATAACTGTTGAGGGTGTTAATGACCAAGGAAACAAATATGTTTCCCCTTCCAACAAAAACTTGCAAATTTATACTAATCCCTTACCATCCTATTCTACTAATACCATTGAGTCTACTCATTCCTTGCCTTCTTCTTCCACCACTATTATCGACTCTCCTACCATTTTGAACTATAATATTGAGTGTACTGAGGCCTATAATGTTTTCAACCTTATTGATCAATTTGAACTTAAACCTAATGTAGAACTTGATCTTTGCATTACATCTGATCCTAGTGAGACTATTAGGGCACCTTGTGGCCCTCTTGACATTGTTGCAAAGATTAATGGTCTTCCTTCTCGTGGAGTTCTTGTAGATCCTACTTGTATGGTGAATGTTATAAATGAAGAACATCTTTACACTAGATACCTACAACAATATTTTTATGATAAATCTCATGTGATGATCAAAACTTTCAATGGTTTCATTCATTGCATCCATGGTTCTATTACATTTCACATCAAAGTTGGTAAGAAAATCTTAGATGTTACCTTTTTTGTCATCCCAACTTTTGATCATTTTCAAGTTAGACTCGACCTTCCTTGGCTCACTTTCATGAAATCTATAGTCTCTCCTACCCATAAGTACTTTAGATTTCCCCATGATGGATAGATCATTGTGATTAGCAATAGTCTCTATTATCCTTTAGATAGTAATGGGAAATTTGACCTTGACTTATTTTGGCCTTCCATGCCTCACCCTATTCAACCTTACAAAGACAATTTCTTCTTATCCTATCAAAAATTAAAAATCCAAAATGTTTGTGAACTTATCATTTCTAAGCTTAATCCATATTCTTGACCTAAACTTGGACTCCTTCCTAAACCTTCCACGCCTCCTATTTATTATTTAGATCCACTTCTTATGTCCTATAAACACTCCATAAATGTCATCTCTCAACCTAGTGTGGTGCCTTTTTTCATCCTCCTAAAGAAGAAAAGGGCCTCATGTTGATTGATCCTAAACCACCTTAAATTTAAAACAAGACCAAACATAACTATTGTGCTTATGATCATTTTTGTAAACATCGTGATCATGCTTCCCAAAACCTTTCCTCCTCTAAGACACCTACTTATTGTAATACCCCAAAAATGAGCTTTAGTACCATTGACCTCCCACATAGACAAATCGATCTAAATCGACCCTAAAGTCCTAATCTAAGGCACATCTGCACATTGAATAATCAAAACCCTAATCGACCCCATTTCAATTCTGCATCAGGGAATATTCCTAATTTATCCTAAGTTAATTAATTGAATATGTTGAATATTTAATTAGTTAAACTATACTCAACCACTTAATTAATTTAATTAGATTTAATTAATATTTATTCCTAATTAATATTGTTTATTTGACGATAAATCATAATTTCTAAAAATAATCGATTAAATATTTATTTAATTGATTAAAATCAAATTGTCAAATTTAATGATTTAATTTTGAATAAAGTTTTATTAAATAATTGATTAACCCATAAATCAATTATTTTTATTCAAAAATCAGTTAAGTTGAGAATAAAAGCACATGGAAATTAAATAAACTCATAATTATCTATGCACAAATCAGAAGATTAGTTGAACTTTAAATTAACTATTAAATTCAATTTGTTAACTTTCCAAACTCAACATGTGATTGTGAGTTGAAAAGCATATTGGAGTGATCTGAACTTCTAATTTGAGTTAAAAAGTTGATTTTGCATGATTTTGTGAGATGACTATTTCTAAATTTCTTGATAACTCATCAATCAATTTGAGTTTATCAGGGAGAGATTTTTGGCTTTCCATGAGTTCTCAAAACCTTGGATTTCTATATAAACATGCCTCAATCCCTCACAAATGATCATAAATTTGGAGAATCAAGCATCTGGAGAATAGTAGCGCCATATTGTCGAATCTTTGAGATTTGTGCAATTGTTGAGATTGTTTGCTAACATTGATTTCTTCATTCATAGCATTCATACTATAGATTTGATTCATTGTTTTAGATCAATTTTTCATCTAGATTTCATCATTATTTTGCATAGAAAATCCAAAAATATAGATTAAATCTGCATTCATTTCATTAGATTTTGCATTCAAATCCTTCATTTAGATGCTGCATTGTCACTGATCTCGGTAAAAAATTTGAGAATACCATACTCGCATCTACTAGAAGGCAGTAAATCACCTAGTTAATGATATTTGTTTTTATTGCATATTTCATGATTATTAACCAATAATGTTTTACTAAAGTGTTGTGTCTCACAAACAAGTACAATTTTCACGCACACACTTATGCTTTTATTCTCTTTGACCAACCTATGTGTAGCCCAAGAGAGGAAGTTAATTTAAAGAAGATGAAACTCAAAAAACATTATGATTCTATTTGTATCTTAGATTATATTTTGATTAATTTGGATGAAGAAGATACTCTTGATAATGATAATTTTTCTAATGCAAACGATGTTCATGCTAGTGATTCTAATGATATGTATGACCTTATTTATGTTAATCATATTTCACTAGCTAGATTTTCAAGATAATTATATTTTCCTCCTAGTGACAAACAAAGTGACTCGTCCTTTGAGCATGGTCCTTATTTGGAATTGGTGATAGTTCCATCTATTGTGCTTGACATTACTCCTCTTGTGTGTTTCCCACCTTCCCTAAATAATATAGATCAAGATTGGGGGTGGGGGAAGGGAGGAGCAGGTGATATGCTTGATTTTGCTCCTCTTGCACAATGTACTCTTTTGCATGTTTGTATTCCATGTTGTGCTTCCCTTGTTATGTGTTGCTTGTTATATATTTTTTTAAGATTTATTTAGATGACCCTTGTTGCTCTATTGGAACAAGTTTGTAAAGGGATCAACCTATTGTGATATTCTTCTATTTGTATCTCATTTCTTCTATGTATCATATACATGTTATGTCATGCATGTGATATTGTTCATAAATGTTTCCTTGTGCTATATGATCGAGGATGATGCAAAGCAATAACTACCATTATTTTTTGTCTCTACAATGCCAACCTAAAAAGACTCTTCTTTGTATCTCTTTTGTGACTTTATTCCATTGTGTTCATAGTTCTAATACTTTTGGGGGATGATGAAATTTCATTTTGATATAATTTTGATATACATGAGTTATCATATGATCATAATGAACCTAGAGTTAGGAGATCCCTTTTGTTCTTTCCTTTTCAAGTGTTTCATTTCCCTTAGCTTATCCTTGCTTGAGGACATCTCCTAGTGGAAACGACTCTTGTGGGTGCATATATGATGTAGGAGCATCCATGAAGACACCTAGAAGCACCAAAGATCCAAACAAGGAAGGATCAAAGTATCCCTAAATGTGAATTGGGATATCCTAAAGCCAACAATGGCCCTATGTAATGATTAATTCAATGGAAATGTAATAAGTCCTAGAAGTCTTGGTAAAGGACTTAGGACCAAAAATGATGTAAATTGTTGGAAAAATGGTCAGTTCTCCCTTCGGGATTCATGACATGGTTTAATAGCCTCCTATGTCTTCTATAAGTCTAGTGGTTGTATCGGGCATTAATAGGTCGATCTTTTGGTGCAACGACAACTACTACTTGTAAAAAGTGGTATTAGAGCTTGGTCACAGGTTCGAATCCCCTCGGGTAGCGCTAAGGGGGAGATTGTTGGCAAAATGGTCAATGCTCCCTTCAGGATTCGTGACATGGTTTAACATCCTTCTATGTCTTCTATAAGTCTACTGGTTGTATCGGGCATTAACAGGTCAATCTTTTGGTGCAACAACAACTACTACTTGTAACAGTAAATATGGGCCAGTAGTGCCCCAAGAGTCAAATAAGTACCTAGATAGGATAGATGAAGTCTAAAAAGTCCTAGGAGTTAAATTAAATACAGTTTGATAGGTTATCAATAATAAAAATCAATAATATGTAAGTTAGAAGCTCAAATATTTGAATAACAACTAGTAGTAAATAGGTGGGAAAGTGAGTTTAAGGTCTTAAAACGTGTTTTAATCACTTCCAACCACTTGTGATCAGTTGTGGAAGTTGAAAACCATCTTATAAAAGACTAGGGATGAATAAGGAAACACACAGTATGGATTTGGTGTGACTGTATAGATTGGTACAGATTTGAAGCAATAAAATAATGATAAAACTAAATTCCTTGCATTTTGTTATCTTTTATTGATGTGTTGAATATCTAAGAGTATTTACATGGTTAAAGGATAATTTTTTTTTTTTCAATTCAATCCAAGTCAATATATGTCTTTGATTTAGAAATTTGATCTGACTATCCTATACAAGTTCAATTTTTGCATTGTTTTGATAGTATGGATTTGTGATCCATCCCCTTTATGTAATATATGTGTATTAGAGATGGATGATAACCATGTATAGTATATTCATAACATTATTATGCAAGGTTGAAAGGTATTTTTTAGGGTGATCGTAAGAGTGCAAGTTTTCTTAGTTGAAGGGTCATTAGTTGAGGCTAAGGTATATCAACCATTAAAGTAGCCATTAGAGGGCTATGTTTTATGCATGAAGTTGATAGAGGACATCAAGGAGATGGTGAATCAACCTTCATTTGGTTGAAAAAGTGTTGGGAGGTGATACATTGACAAGGGCCTAGTTTTGGAGGGTTTTGATGGATGATTTGGGGCTTTTGTGTATAGGAGGCCTGTAGAACCAAATTGATTCCATATTACTCTAATTGAGACCATATTAACACTCTGTGAAAATTGGAAATATTGGGTGTTGAGTCTAGAACAGGGTTCCTTTGTAAAAGTGGGTGTTTTAAGCCTAAAATAGGGTCACTTGTGTGAGAAGAAGACATTGTCACAAAAGAACCCTACCTAACCTTTTGTTGTGTTGTATAAGGCCTA
Organism: Chamaecyparis obtusa; assembly: GCA_027943335.1. Lineage (NCBI taxonomy): Eukaryota > Viridiplantae > Streptophyta > Pinopsida > Cupressales > Cupressaceae > Chamaecyparis > Chamaecyparis obtusa. The sequence goes on from BSBK01006586.1 coordinate 583,375, forward strand.
AAAGGGTATCCAAAAATACATTTTTTTGGTTTTTGTTTTGGAAAAAGTTGGAGAAAATGGTCAAAAACAGTCCTAGCAGGGCTAAAAAAGGGCAATTAGGCCTACTTAGGCTAAAAAGTGGATTTAAGGGTTGGAGTCAATGTAGGATTCTGAAACCTATTGGATTACCTCAAGATAAGTATTTACAAACATTATAAGCCATTAGGAGCATTGGTTCAAGTATTGGTTAGTGTTTGGTCATTGGAAGTCATTTGGGTGCCATTGGAGTCATTATGGGTAGTTGGGAACCTTGTATTTCCCTTATAAACCATTGAATAATTGAAGCCCATCACTATTACTCTACATCAATATAATATTTTTTAAATCCATTTCTTCTATTAAGGCATTTGCAATTACTTTAACATGGGGGCATACACTTCACTCCTTGTTTCACATTTTTTGCAGACACACAATGATTCAATGCAATATCTTATGCATATGGATAATGAGATAATGCTTTCCTTACATTATTATACCCTATGCATTATTCAATAGATCTTAAGATTGATCATTCATTTGGTCCTTAGACTGACTGCTTTTTCTAAATCCCTTAATGGAGACAAGATTTTCTTAAGGATCGATCCTCTTTGTTTTGATGTGTTGACTAGCATAACACAACTTGCTAGACTATTTTCAATAGTGATTTTTCTTTGAATGATCCATAGTAAGGTAATAACTCTCTATCTGTCTCTGTCTCTATCTCTCTGTCTCTATCTCTGTCTCTGTCTCTATCTCTATCTCTATCTTTGTTTGTCTCTGTCTCTGTCTCTGTCTCTCTATCTCTGTCTCTGTCTCTGTCTCTGTCTCTCTCTGTCTCTGTCTCTCTCTATCTCTATCTCTATCTCTCTCTGTCTCTCTCTGTCTCTCTCTGTCTCTCTCTGTCTATCTTTGTCTCT